>CAJNDT010006038.1:0-307500 GCA_905221615.1 Symbiodinium sp. CCMP2592 | reverse complement strand
ATGACGTACAGTAAACCACTTCATGGCAGTTCAATGCATTCAATATACTGGCCGTGAGAACTAGGGTCCATCCAAAATAGAACAGCTATTGACCAACCCCCCTTTACAAACCCTGGAGCCTAAACCCTAAAGGGCCCTCAACCCTAAACCCTAAACCCTAGAGGGCCTAAACCCTGAGAGTAAGACGCCCGAAGGTCCTGCCGCCGTCTGACAAGCCTGAGCCAGAGATCCTGGCTTTCTTGTTAAGGAGCTTAATTCAAGTTAAGTTACCATAAACGAGGATCTATAGTGAATAATATAGTTTCCTTGTTATGGTACCTTATTCAAGTTAAGTTACCATAAACGAGGATCTATAGTGAATAATATAGTTTCCTTATTATGGTACCTTATTCAAGTTAAGTTACCATAACGAGGATCTATAGTGAATAATGTGGTTTCCTTATTATGGTACCTTCTTCAAGTTAAGTTACCATAACGAGGATCTATAGTGAATAATATAGTTTCCTTATTGTGGTACCTTATTCAAGTTAAGTTACCATTAACGAGGATCTATAGTGAATAAAATAGCTTCCTGATTATGGTACCTTATTCAAGTTAAGTTACCATAACGAGGATCGATGGCGAATAATATGGTTTCCTTATTATGGTACCTTATTCAAGTTAAGTTACCATACACGAGGATCTATAGTGAATGATATCGGTTCCTTATTATGGTACCTTATTCAAGTTAAGTTACCATAACGAGGATCTATAGTGAATAATAAAGTTTCCTTATTATGGTACCTTATTCAAGTTAAGTTACCATAACGAGGGTCTATATTGAATAATATAGTTTCCTTATTATGGTACCTTATTCAAGTTAAGTTACCATAAACGAGGATCTATAGTGAATAATATAGTTTCCTTATTATGGTACCTTGTTCCAGTTAAGTTACCATAACGAGGATCTATGGTGAATAATATAGTTTCCTTATTATGGTACCTTTTTCAAGTTAAGTTACCATAACGAGGATCTATAGTGAATAATATAGTTTCCTGGTTATGGTACCTTATTCAAGTTAAGTTACCATAACGAGGGTCTATATTGAATAATATAGCTTCCATATTATGGTACCTTATTCAAGTTAAGTTACCATTAACGAGGATCTGTAGTGAATAATATAGTTTCCATATTGTGGTACCTTATTCAAGGTAAGTTACCATAACGAGGATCGATGGCGAAAAATATGGTTTCCTTATTATGGTACCTTTTTCAAGTTAAGTTACCATAACGAGGATCTATAGTGAATAATATAGTTTCCTTATTATGGTACCTTATTCAAGTTAAATTACCATAACGAGGATCTATAGTGAATAATATAGTTTCCTTATCATGGTAGCTTGTATCAAATCCCTTGGCAAGAGCCCAGCTTGGAGTGTTTGGGGTTTGTTTGTGGTCTCCATTGCAGTTCCTTTTGGGGCGTTACCTTTATAGGATCCCAAATCTAAGGGTGGTTACACCAAAATAACATCTACAACGCAGACTGTAGGTAGGCTCTGTACGGGTATCTGGTTGTGTCATGACATAGCTGCATCTATCTAAGGACGTATGCATGGCAACAGCTCATATAGCCAGTGTCTAAACCCGGGTCCTGCCCTGGATCCCTAACCAGGCCAGTTGCGTTTTGAATACAGGAGGCTCCGGCTATTTCAGATCCTAGATGAGTCGGGCTATAGTCTAACATACACTCGAAACCTGTTCCACTTAGTAACAGGACCCTTAATACCGAACCCTTACAGAAGCCCCAAGGCAACCTAGTCCAACTAGTAAGGCACCCTATATTAAGGAACAGGTGCCTCGAACTTGCGGCCCAAAGTGGCCTTGGCATCCGACTGAAGCCTTGCAGGAGGCTTGCAGATGCTCGGATCTGCCCAAAAAAGTTTTGGGTTTTGGGCTTAGGATTTGAAACTCGGCGGCCGAGCCTGGCCACCCCAAAGCCTGCCTTGCAAGGACATCTATACCAGAAACCCTATAACCCCATAGGACCCTCTCCTAAACGCTGCACCCTGAATCAAGTTTGAACCTTGCATGGCATTTGCCGGGACTCCTTCGGATGCCTACCGAAACCTATAATACCCTTTAAAGACCCTTGCAAATTCCTGAGGAACCCCTAAACAACCCTCCGCTTATCTCTCGAAAAAATCCTCCAAAGGACAGAGCCCAGAGAGAGAGAGTCAGAGGCCAGGGCCGGGGACTTTGTAGTGTTTAGGGTTTTGGGGTTTCGGGTTTAGGGTTGAGGTTTAGGTCTGGTTTAGAGTGAGTCGCAGATATATGGAACATGGATCTAGGACGATTGGTGCTGGGATCCCCTCTACTTTACCTTGAGGGCATGAGGATCATGATGTTCCAACTTTTTCGGCTTCTACTGTAGTCATGAGGGATCGGAAGTCAGCACAGGACCTCGGAGCGAAATACACCCAACATTTTGAACCCCCTGAACCTTCAAGCCTCAACCCCTATCAGTCGAGTCGCAAGAACAAACCCTAAACCCTAAACCCCTAAACCTTAAACCCTAAACCCCTAAACCCTAAACCTTTAACCCTAAACCGTTAAACCCCAAACTCAGTGTCTTCCGACTTCCCGGTACACTACATGGGAGTTTCCGAAAATTAGGGGTATCTTATTTTGAGGGGTCCTTACAATAAGGATCCGATTATTTCAGGTATCATGTTACGGTCCCCTATTTTCAAAAACTCCCACATCCCAACATGCACCATGAAGAGCTTTTGGTGTTTTGGTGCTTGGAGGTTCGTGGTAGTTATAAGTGGGGTTATAAGTCCCTGAATCTGGGTTATAACTCTACTCACCCTACTTCTAATCCCACTTATAACTACCCGTGAACCTCCAAGTAGACCCTATACCCTCATAGAATCCCTATAGATCCCTTTAAGGGACCCTTAAAGGAACCCTTACCTCCAAGTGGAGGGTTTTGGGACTTTAGGTTCAGGGCTTTTCAGTTTCGGGGCCGGCGCTGAAGTTCGAGCCTCGTGATTTAAGGTTTAGGGCCCATTTAAGGGTTTAGAGTTTAGGGCTCTTTAAGGTTTGGGGCTCTTTAAGGTTTAGGGCCCGTTTATATGAGGGTTTAGGGTTTAGGGTATAAGGTTTAGGGCCCATTTAAGGGTGTAGGGTTTCGGGTTTAGGGCTCATTTAAGGGTTCAGGGTTTACGGTTTAGGGCCCATGCAAGGGTTTAGGGTTTAGGGTTCCTGTGAGGATTCTATATAACAGGGGGGGATAAGAGTTTAGGTTTCCTTTAAGGGTTCTAGCATGGTTTAGAGGGGCCTCTAGTTCAGAACCAAATTCCTGGACCCCAGACCCCAACACCCCACACCCTTAAACCCTCCCCCTACAGAACCGAATGAAAACCTGAACCCTACTCCCTACAACACTGTACCCCAACAGCCGATTCTAATGATTGATACTAACTCGAGGCCCCTTAGCATGCAGAGTTCTCTCCGCAGCCCAGGCTTCGGGTGCTCCCCCTGACACCCTTGGGCGAGGCCTGTTTTTCTCGATGAGTTCAGGCTTTAGGGTTAGGGTTTTTTGGTATGAGTTCTCGATGAGTTCAAGCTTTCCGGTTTGGGTTTAGGGTTTTTGATATGAAGGGCTTGTAGGGGTCTAACAGCCTCTCAGGATTACTTTTCTCAGGCCTTGGTGAGGCTCTCAGGGCTTGGGGCTCAGGGGGAAGGTCGGCCTGGGGTCATGGCTGGAGGGGCTGAACTTCAGGATCCTACATCCTTAGGGGAACTTAGAAATGCTTTTTGTTTTCTTAAAATCTTTGGTTGCTATAACCCCTAAGGAGCAGCTAAACTTCTAATTTTCGCTAGGGGTCTAAGTCCAGTATAGAATCCTCCACCTGGCATTGACGAGGCTTTACGTCGACGTAGGCCTGGCTTGTCGTGCGGAATGATCAGTTGACTCTCCGTAGTGCGTGAGCCCCATATCAGTTCTCTGATCAACTCTAAACCAGTCTGCAGTGTGTGTGTGTGGAAGAATTGTAAAGCGGAGGGAGAAGCTGAGGCTGCAAGACTAACCGGGCCGGGCGGGGGCGGCAGAAAGGCATCCTGTGAAAGCAGCTGATGGTGAAATCGGAGTTGTTACTTATGTCGAGTCCTTAAGCAAGCATCATATTCTGGCGGATCAGCAATGCCAAAATGCCACTGAACTCTTATGATCACCAGGCCCTTAACTGTTGAGGGTGCGGGGCCCCAATCCTCTCAACCCCTAAACCCTTACTCCCTTAAACCGCATCCTTGACAGAACCCTCAAAGGGGATCCCTTATGGGGCCTTCAACGACCCTCAGCCCTGTTGATGTTCAAAGATCTGCAAAAACTCGCCCGCGTCAAAAAAGATGAAGGGAACGTGATTTGCAGCTTTAGTGTTTTATGGTTTAGGGTTTCGGGCTTGGGGTCTCGGGGTTGTGGGGGTCAAGGTTTAGGGCTTGGAGTTTAAGGGTTTGGGGCTTGCGGGTTGCTTGCAAGGTTTCGCACATTGCCAGCTTGTCTTCATCATCACCACCACAGTGGTGGTGATGACCATGACTAGATTCTAGATTAGATCGCCATCAACATACGTCAACATCCTCACTGCCATCATCATCATCATCATAATCATCATCTTCACCTTCTTCTTCATCACCGTTGAAGGCCCCTCGCCCGGGTCTTGCAGCGCTGCTCGTGACCGGGATCGCGCCAAGGTGCTTGGCCAGGGAGCGAGGTTTTGTAGATCTACCTTGGTCACCATTACTTCCACATGCGTTGTAGTGCCAAGGTTCTTGTATTCTATCCCAGACGATTGTACAGGCTAGTCATTTGACATTTATGCATATCCCCAAGGTGTTTGTGAGAGGCACCATGCTTTTGTACCTCGTATTGGTTGTGACTTTGGAAGAGGTGTTGATCGCAGCAAGTCAGTCTTGATAGAGTGCTCGAAAGGTTTATACCAGTTGAGCGCGAAAGGTTTATACTAGTTGGTCTAGGGCTGGGCCTGAAACATTGCACTGTAGGAGCCTAAAATATCTCCAGTTCTTTTTGAAGAGGTCCTTATCATAACTATAGTATCATATACCCCAAAGACCCTGTACTCGTACTAATTTGAAGAGATCCTTATCATAACTATCGTATCATATATCCCAAAGACCTTGTACTCATTGTTATGGCAGTATGCGACTTGGAATGGGTTTGCAGGCTTTGACTGTGGTTGTGCTGAGATGGAGAGGATTGAGACTTCAGGAAGCTTTCGACAGGTATGTGTATATAAGACAGTCTGTATATATAGATGTTTACATATAGAGGTTTATATATACACACACATTCAGATATAGATATAAATGCAGATATAGACATAGATGCAGATATAGAAAGATAGAACCTTTTATATCTGCGAGACTTCAGTGCTGCTGCCACTGGCAGGGCCAATGTAGATAGTGTACATCTGGGTTGATGTTGATTTTGAGATTTGTTTGATGGTGCTTGTGGTTTCTCTGCACAGTGCTCAAGGACTGTCCAAGATCAAGCGTCTATTGATAAACCCTCAGCCGTCAGTCCTACGTGCGTAGCCGTAAACTCTGCGGTCTATAGTCGTATACCCTACAACCTAAACCCAAAACCCCTAAACCCCTAAAGCCCTGAACCCTAAGCCTTAAAGCACTTATACCGATACCTAAACTCGAGCCCAAGTTGTCCAAAGTCTCGAGGCCTAGGCGAAGAGCTCCTCCGCTCGAATCATCGAGCTGCAGCTCTGGAACCAGAAGCCTTAATGAGCGGGCCTGAACAAGTGATATATGATATTAGTCCTTGGGGCTCCATGTCAGTATACTTTCAGAACATTATACCCCCAGTTCCTGTTTTAGTTAGTAAGGCAGTTGTAAGGCCCCCAGTTTCGGACAACGACCGGGGCAAACCGACATCGCAGGGCGCGTGCCTCCAGCAAGGGCAACGGGAGGACGTCGAAGGTACGCAGCCTAGTTTCGGTGGACCATGAAGGTCATTAATAAAGGGGCCTACAGAATTACCAATAGTATTTTGGTGGTTCCTTAGTATAATTGTAGTATTATGGGCCCACAAACACTATTCTGATTGTTAAGGCCCCTCTTTTACTGCGGGATTTAGTATGACTAACAGTCAAGAAATTGTGAGGAGATTTCGGAATTTTGTATACCGGGATTTACCGGTGGTTGCAGAATATCACGGCTCCCCACATGTTTCTAGAACCCCTGGTAAAGTCCCATTGGACTATTTAGGAATAGTAGGGCTCCTTGTCCGGGCCATACAATGCTCGGATGCTTTGCTGACTTACCCCGCAGGGGTTGGTAAGGAGGGGTGGAGGACCCTTCTGAGGATCCAAAAAGCAGATCCCATTAGACACTTTACGGGGTTCTTGTGATAAAGCACCGTTATATGTAACATAAGTAGGCTCCGAAATCAATTAGGAGATTCACTTTTGAGATCTTCAGGGGATGTGGGCGGTGTTTTTGTGATTCACTGGCTTGCTATGGCAAAGTACCCTTACATAACATACGTAGGCTCCCGAATTTCCAGATCTGGGCGGTGTTTGCAAGGGTCCAGTCAGTAGACTCTCAGTGACCCCTACCCTAAACCCTAAACCCCTAAACCCTAGACACACTGAACCCTAAACCCCTAAACCCTAAACCCCTAAACCCCTAAACCCTAAACCCCTAAACCCTAAACCCTCAACCCCTAAACCCCTAAACCCTAAACCCCTAAACCCTAAACCCCTAAACCCTAAACCCCTAAACCCCTAAACCCTAAACCCCTAAACCCTAGACACACTGAAGAGAGGCACTGGGTCTCGAGAGCCTCCCCATGCTACAACGAAGGGTCGAAGAGTGAAGGCTTTAGGTTTCGAGGGCTTAGGGTTTAGGGTTTAAGGCCTTAGGGTTTGGAGTTTAGGGATTTTAGGGTTTAGGGGTTTAGGGGGTTTAGGGTTCAGGGGTTTCGAGGGGTTTAGGGTGTAGGGGCCTAGAGGGTGAGCTTTGGGGTGCAGGGGTTTTGGTTGCGTTGTTTTGGCGCAGGACGTTTGGACTATGTTGAGGAATGGGATTGCGAGGAAATGACCTGCCAGCAGGATTATGTCGCTCCGTCTCGTGTTCGCTGCTCTTCCTGACATGACTAGTTGGCCGCACATATGCCATATGCCTGTTGCAAACAGTTCTTGAATCCGACACACCCTAAACCCTACACCCTAAACTAATGGAGGGGCCTTAATAATTAGAATAGGGTTTGGGGGTATATCATATATACTATAGTCATGATAAGGAACCCCCAAAACCCTATTCTAATTATTAAGGTCCCTACATTACCTTGCAGGCCTCTTTCGACATCCGCCACTTTGCTGAAGGCCTGCTTTTTCGAGGCGGGCGCCGGAAATCAAGGGACTTCAGGCCTTGGAACACCGAGGACCCCCCAAGTGCCCTTGAGAAGAGCCCTTGGGGCCCTTAGAAGTGGGTCTTCAGGGTATAAGGAAGTTTGGGGTTGTTGCATTCTAGCGTCCAGGTCTTTTGGGGTTTGGGTGGGTATGTGGCCCTGCATTCGGTGCTCATCGCGTCGTCTGACAAACCGAGCTCCTTACAGCGTGGTAGACCCAAGAAAAGAGTCTAAGCTGGAGAACTCGTACATGTCGTACCGTGCTATGCTAGTTTGTGCTCCGATTGGTAATACAGGACCTTAGAGAACCCCTTTTAAGGCTCTCTTTAAAGGAGCCCTACTCCAATTATCAAGGCCCGTATCTCTTCCCCTTATGGTAGCCCTTATTGGACCTCTTTTTAGGATCTCTTTAAAGGAGCCCTACTCTAATTATCAAGGCCCCTACAGTACCAAACTTCGATTTCGAACCACGGCCTTGGCTGAGACAGGTTCGCTGGAGCAGAAACTCCAGCAGCCGCCCCAGGACACGGATCCCTTGGGTGCCTTGGGCTTGGGGATCTAGGGGCTCCTTTAAGGGCTTTTGGGCTTAGGGTTAAGGTGCCTTGGGTTTAGTGGTTTAGGGGCTCCTTTGAGGGCTTTTGGGCTTAGGGTTTAGGTGCCTTGGGTTTAGGGATTTAGGGGCTCCTTTAAAGGGATCTATAGGGGCTGAACCTCAGGGAATCTCAGATAGGTCCTGACTGTTTGGATTGAAGACTTCAGAGGCCATGCTAATCTCTCACTATCCCTAGATACCCCGGAAAGTCAAAGACACTCCCCTCAAAGCTCCGAAGCCCAGTTTCCAAGACGTATAGAAGACTAAAGCCCTCCTAACAGAAGCCTTAGTCCAAAGCCGCACGCAAAGAATCCGAAGGAGCTCTTTGATGCTTTGAAAGGGCCCAAAGCGGAGGCAGTCCCTCCGGCAAAACCGGTGCAGGCCTCGTTTGGCATGGAGGGGCTTCTGGTGTGATGCTTCGGGGCTCAGGGATTCAGGGTTGGGGTTTGGAATACGGTTTGAGGGCGTGGGAATGGGTCTCCATCGTAGTTCTTTTTCTGGTTAACCAGTTTTATAGTAACTACAGGATCCGAACCGTAAGCACTGGTCAACCAAAACAGGAACATAAACGGAGTGAGAATCCACAGATTCTCGTCATGACCAGATGCCCCGGGGCTCGTCCTGCAGGGGTTTTGGAGTTTGGGGCTCAGTGGTTAGGGTTCAGCTGCTATTCCTGATGGACCCCTGCCACGAAAACATACCAAGAGAAAAAGCAATACTAGAAATATTAGTAGTATTTAAATTTTAGTCTTGTCACTTTTACTACTCCTGCTGCTGCTCCGACCCCTGCTGCCTCGTCTTGCTCTGACTTCTACCTTTATGGGCTCTGCCGCTGTTGCTATCATTACTTCTGCTAAGCTTCTGTTCGCTTAACCTTCAGCCGGCAACTTCCCTAAACCCTAAACCCAAAACCCTAAACCTTAATAAGCCCGTTACCCTCCAGGCCCTCGATCTCGCGTGGCCGGAACGTAGCGACGACATCGCCATCTGTCGAGGACGGATGGTGCGATGCTAGGACTGCTAGGAAATACAGTTTTGTGGGGGTAAGGGCTTCAGGGATTAATTAGGGTTCAAGGTGTCGGGTGTTGTTGATGTCGACGATCTGAGATGTTGTCACAAGTTTGGTCATATTATGACTCCTTAACAGCGTGCCAACCCGAACAACCTACCCTTTAGCACATGCACTCTCGCCGTCAGGGATCTACGTGCCAGTACACACAGAACTTGTCCCCCTCAAACCTGAACCCTAACTCTAAGCCCTAAACCCCTAAATTCCAAACGCCTAAACCCGTGAACCCTAAACCTAAGGCCTAAGCTCTTCCCGAAATCTCGACACTCGCACTGCGTTTCATTTCGGAAGGTAAAGCTCATGCTGCCTAATGAAGATCGTATAAGTTGCATGGTCGTCCTTAAGTCTCGCTGGCTTGGTATTGTTCAATGCTCATGCACTGAACAGTCGGGGATCTGGGCTTGAGGGCTGCTGTTATTAAGGATTAGCCACGTACCACTCCGCTGCTGCATCGTGTGTGTTGTGTGTGTTTTGTGTGTGTGTGTGTGTTGTGTGTGTGCTTTCCTGTTGAGATCTTCAACACGTACTGACAACCATGATGACATCAACAGCGAGGAGCAACAGTAGCAACAGCCGTCGTCAAAAGTGTCACCTCGTACCGACAACACGATAGTCGTAAATAGCAGCATTAGTTCAGAAGACCTCTTCCCCCCGAAGGGTCCCCTCTATAATTTGGTTGACGGTAGGGTCCCGCCCCATAACATTCCCTAGGACCCGTTGGGTCCTGTGGGTCCTACACTGCGCCACCCTACTAAACAACCCCAAACCCTTAACGCTGGCTGAAGATATGCTCGTTTAAAGCCTTCAGCATCCTGCTAGATAGCGTTATAGTAAACCTTGTATAACCTTTGCAGTAATCCTTACTTAGACCCCCCAACTACCATCTAATACACCCCAAAACCACAATTCAGAGCCATAACGGCTCCATGAAAAGGCCCTTGGGGGGTCCTTGTATATCCAAGCCTTTCCCTTTGGTCTCTGGAGGCCTTAAGGGTGGCAGCGACCAGCTCCCCAAGATGGGAAAGATCTTGGCGTCGGCAGAGGTTGGTCGACTTCCGGGTTTCAGAACATCGGCGGGGGGGGGGGGGAGGGGCTGGTACTGGGTGTTGGGTCCAGGGTTCGGGGTTCAGGTTTTGCGTTTTTCGGGTTTAGGGTTTGGAGTTTAGGGCCTGGGGTGTAGGGTTTGGGGTTGGGGTTGCTCCATTTCGGTGACACCATAGTGCAAGGGCTGGTCTCTACAGGACGAATGTTAATTACTCTGATTCTTACTGAATTTTCCAAAGCCGTAAACCCTCGTCTCGTCAGGTTCTGTGTTTGTCCACAAGGATTCGGTTATTTAGGGTGTTGCAGGAAGACAGAGACATGAGCTACGCGCAATAAGGTGTTGCAATCAACACTCCCGGTGTTCAGTGTGTCATGCTTGCGGCTCTTGGCCAGGTACTTAGGCTCAGGGTGCACGATGAGTTCTTTTCAATCATCATCATGGGCTGACATGCTGAGCAAGCGCGAAAACATCCACAGTGCCCTCACGTAGCATAGCACGTTACGATTTTCGGAAATTCAGATACTGCAAGACACAAGAAACGAACAAGTATGTAATGCCATGATTCCATGAGCAAACAATCAACAGACTCATACCAGCATTGGCAGCAATTTGCAGCAACGTCAAAGACGACCTCCAATAACCAAAACGTGCAATCCTTCCGCCCTCCCAGACAACTTCAAGGCTTAACCCTGGACTGTTCACTATAGGATCTTGAGCAAGCGCCAACAACATTTCCATCGGGCTCCTTGTTGGAATTATACTACAACAAACCACAACGCTTTATGCTAAGTACTCAGGCTGCAATACCAACCACTAGTCCCCCAAATCCGGGACCACCGAACGCTGCAATGTGCCCTTTCTAATGGTTGCTGCAAACGAGTTGTCATTCCTGTTGCAAGCAGGTAGTTCTAGTCTGCGCCCCAACCCGGAACTGTGCCCTGAAGCCTAAAACCCAAGAATCTTCAAAGCTGCACCCAGACCCGAGATCAAGAAACCCCAAGGCACTGATCTGAACCCTCCCAAAGGAAAAAGCCCCGGAAATACGGTTATCTACCGCTTGATTTGTGCCGTTCATGGGGCAGGCACGAGTGCATTGCCTTCAGAAGTTCGCGAACCACGAAGCTCCCCTCGAAATATAGGGTTTAGGGTTTAGGGTTTAGGGTTTTCGAGTTCTCGGAAGTTTTGAGTTCATGGTTTCAGGTTTAGGGCACCTTGTTTAGTGGTGTTTCTGTTGGGGATATCCCATACTAACTGGGGCTCCGATGAGTCTTGAGGCTGAGCCTGTCGAAGTTTACGTGTGCATCGTTCAGGGGGTGATAGGCTTCTGTAAGGATGTTTTACGTGTTTTCTTCTGCGGCGTCTTGGCATTCGGAGTCTTTCTGAGGATTCTACTATTAATATTACGGAGAAAGGAACTTGCGTTGACACGCGAATACTTAAAGGGAAATGTGGACTCGGCATAATGGTTATCATCATGGAGCTGCCATGGTCTGGCAGTTTAAAGATTTGGAGTTGTGTTAGGGTCCTGAAAGGGTTAAAGGCAGTCTCAGGTACTGTCAGTAAGTCCTCAACCCCTAAACCCCTAAACCCTTAAACCCTCAACCCCTAAACCCCTAAACCCTTAAACCCTCAACCCCTAAACCCCTAAACCCTTAAACCCTCAACTCAACCCCTAAACCCCTAAACCCTTTGACGAGCCCGTCTGACCATCGCTTAGGAGCTCCAGGCCATCGAGATGTTTGCCTGGGCGCTTCTCCGCTCCTCGCCAGTAACTCCAAAGGGCTTCGTGTAAGCGTTCTATAAGGGTTCCTTTAGGGGTACCACACCCAAGAACCCCTTAAGGATTTCTGTAACCCTGAGGTTCTTTCAGTGTTCGTTTCAGGGGGCCGTACCATACCATACCATACCACCATACCCAAAAACCGGGTTCCCATAATGGAGTTCCTTTGAGGTACCTCGAAGGGTACTATCAGCTTTAAGTGTTTCTATCAAGTGCGACGACAAGTGTTCTATACGGGTTCTGTGCGGCTTCTTTCAGGGTTCTTGTGGAGTTCTGTTGAGGGCTACTGTGAGGTTTTGAGATTAGGATCTAGTTAGGTTCTTGGGGTTTAGGGCTCAGGGTTACGAGTTTAGGGGTTAGGGTGTTGGTGTGACCAGTTTCGAGTTTAGGATTTAGGCGGTTTACGTTTTGGGAGGCGAGGTTGACTCGCTTGAAGTGGATATGCAAGGGAGCTAGTTTTGGTCAAGGGTGTATCTTACTACAATGCGCCATGCGGTGTGTATTAGTGCCCTTTGCCAGCTTGCTTGTTCCAACTCCGGAAGATCTTCGTAAACCACACTAAACCCTAATCCCTAAGCCCTAAACGCTCTAATCCCGAAGCCCGACAAACGCAAACACTATCAACACCCCTAGATCCCCTAGAGAGGATCCTTAGATCAGGAACGCCCTGCCTTTCACAAGGGGTTTAGGTCCCAGATTTCGGGAGGATCCGAAAAGTGGATCCCTTAATGGGGGTTCCTATAAAGTACCTTAGTAGTATAGGGCCCCAAATTAGGGGGATCTACTTTCTAGATCCTCCCGGGGGTCTGGAGCGCGATTCATCGGGGTATCCACTTGCTGGGAGCCCAAAGGTTTCATCTGCCGGTTTAGGGTTTTGGGGTTCAGGCCTTTGGGGTTTGGGGCTTTGGGGTTTAGGAGAAAATCGGAGTGAAAAAGGGTTTAGGAGTTTAGGAGTTCAGGGTTTAGGGTTCAGGGGTTTAGACATCACGGTTTACAACGAGTCAAGAAGGGCGCCCCCAAACCATAGACCCTCAAAGCCCCAAATTGACGAAAAGCCTAAAGGCTTGAGGACTCCGCAGCTACTCTCAGGCTTCCCTGATGCTCCACGGGGCCTGCAACGCGGACTGCTGAAGACCATCCGGGAGGAACAGCCGGATGCCTAAGAGGAGGTTTGGGGCACCTAAAGTTGCGATTTAGGCTTTACAGCTTTATGGGGGTTAGACTGTTAGACTCTAGAGTTCGTGCTGTGGGTGGGGTTTCATGAGTTCGGCATCTACATAGGATTTGCGCCGAGAGTGTTGTTTTAGGTTTCGGAAATGATTCGTCGCGTAACACCATGGGTTGGGGTTCCTGACTGTGCTTTGCAGCAAAAGATACCCCAAAACCCTTTCCTAAGTATCCAGGCCGCTTTCAACACTTCTTGTAACCTACTTACCCCAAGGGTCCAAAGGACCCAATAATCAGGTACTCGGTTTTAGGATAGTAGATATGTAGGCTGGAGAGTATATGATTATTGGGTACTTGGACCCTTGGGGTTACTAAGTCCCCTGATCCTCCAAGCACGAAGCGCCGAGGCATCCAAGCTTCATCGTCACACATCTTCAACCTGAGACATCTGCTTCCCCAACACAGAGCCAAAACGTGAAGTCCTAAACCTAAACCCTAAGCCGTAAAACCCTGAAACCTTAAACCCTAAACCCTAAAACCTTAAAACCCTAAAGCCCTAAACCCTAAAACCCTAAAGCCCAAAAACCCTAGATCCGAACCTCAAGACTCGAGGAGCAGTCCCACTGCCGCCTTTATCTCGATCGCGTCGCAGCCCTGGCGCCCGGCAGCGCACCTTTGGGCCCGGCGCCGTTGTCAGGCCTCGGGAGAAAGGTTACACTTAGGGGTACTTAGAAATACTTTTTAATTTTTGGTTATTGTAATCCTTAAGAAACAGCTAAAATTGTATTTTTTGCTAGGGTTCTAAGTTCAGTATAGTACAGATCGCTAAAGGGATCTATACCCTAAGGCTCCATAGTAGCTCCTTTCTGGGATTGCCTGATAGAGTCCTAAATATGAATCCCAAAAAGGAATTACTATGGAGCCTCTAGGTAAGGGGTTATGCTAAGACGGTAACGCCTCGGGAGAAGGTTGAGGGCTCCTGAGAGGTTTAGGGTTTAGGGTTTGGGACTTACGGTTTAGGGTTTTAGAGTTTAGGGTTTAGGATTAAGGGTTTCGGGTTTGGGGTTTGCGGTTTAGGCTTCAAGGTTTACGCAGGGCTCCTGAAAGGGATCCCTAAAGGGATCTACAAAGGTTTCAACAGCTCTCGCAGGATCTATGGGCGTTTGGGGAGCTGTAGGGTATACGAGTTTAGGGTTTGCAGGCTGTAGTCTGTAGGGTCTAGGGGGGCTGAAAGGGTTCTTTTGGTGAGAGGTTTCATATGGGCGCTTCGTGGCCTAGACACCCCAACGACCCTCTCTTAGAACCATCCACAGCTCGTCGACCCTCCAAACCCTAAACTCTGATCCCTAAACGCTTACCAAACCCTAAATCCCTCAACCCCAGCCCTCTAAGCCTTAAACCCCAAAACCTTACACACCCCAAACACCAACGCCCGACAACTCCAGAGCTCAAGGCCCTCCAAAACCTACAAAAGGCGCTAATGGCTACCTGTTGACATCTATGTCTACGTCTAGATCTGCATGTGTATCTATGTCGAAACATAGGAGCCCTCCTATATACCTAGATCTACATCTAGGTCTACATCCAGGGCTCCGTCTATATCGATATCTGTATCTGTACCCGTATGTGTATCCACATATATATATATATATGGATATATACATGCATCTACATCGAGATCATGTCTATATCTGTGTTTGTATGGTTAATTCTCTAAATTAGCGTCCGATTCGGTATCCCCCGAAAAGGAAGCGCAAGTCTTACAACAGAGACCCCGGCAGAGACCCTAATTTAGAGAACCCAGGAGATACCTGCATAGATAGACAGATACATATAAAGGCAAATTAAAGATAGATGGATAAAGATAAGCATAGATCCCTCAAGCCCTGAACCCTAAGCCCCTAAGCTCTACAAGCATTCACCCTAAACCCTAAACCCTAAGCCCTAAACCCTAAACCGTGAACCAGAATCCCAAAAGGCTACCTTTGGCGCAGCCTGGAGTCGCTAAACTCGGCGCCAGAGCCGTTGTTGGCTTTCCTCTGTGGCATAGGCCTGGGTTTTGGGCTAAGGGTTTAGGGTTTAAGGGGTTTAGGGTCTAGGGTTTTGGGGCTAAGGGTTTGGGGTTTAAGGGGTTTAGGGTTTTGGGGCTAAGGGTTTAGGGTTTAAGGGGGCTCACTATTGAGGGTTTTAAGGTTTCAGGGTTTGGGTCTAGATGGTCCTTGAAAGTGACTCCTTCTTGTGGACCATCGGTTAATGGGCTGTTCAAAAGGTTATGCGAAGCGTTTAAGTTTTACCAGGTTTCAGACATGTTGTGCATACAAGTTGTATTTCTCACAGGCAGAACGCGGGCAAGGTTGCTCAATCGAACAGAAGGCTTCCGCGAGGTGGACATGCCCTCTCTGCTACGCGCCGAACTTGACAACCAGCACGGCGGTGCTGTAGATCACGAAGAGGATCGGCCAGATAATTGGGAACACTGCGCCCAGGAGCCCGTGAGTGAACCCGGAGCGCGCAGACACTATCCCAACCAAATGTTCAGCAGACAGCCCTGTATGAAACTGTGTAGTTACAAATGTACACTTAGCAGAGGGCCCTACGAATCCGTATCATCATACGGGAGAGGCGGGGGGGCGGGGGGGGGGGGCAGAAAAAACAAAAAGCAACCCTAGTCTGTACCCGAACTACCAGAAGGCCCTCAACCCAAGAGACTCATGTACTTCTTCAAACATATTTGTAGAATCCTGCAAACTCCTGTAGAAACTCCCTGAGTAGGGCACCCCTACACGCCTAAGGAACCTGGGATTAAAAAAGCATCAGAATACGGTGTACAGCCCGAATCGAAGAGTGCCCCGAATAGTAAAGAGCCTTCATGTCATTATTATAAGATAAATGCCTGCTTACCCCTAAACCCCCTCAACTTAGTCCAAAAACCTGAACCCTAAAACCCCAATCCCCGCAACAGTCTCAAACGTATGAGAGGCCTGACCTTCGAGGCGGCGAACCTGGACCACTCTTTGCGCTACCGCGACATCTTTCGACAGGCGCAGGGGTCGTTCCCAAGGCTCGTAAGGACCCTGAAACTATGGTCTCCTTATAGGAATTACTTTTTATTTTTGTTCATATAAAATTAAAACTAATGTTTAATTATGGTTCTAAGGGTGTATAGGAAAGATGTCGGGTCTAGGATTTGAGGATCTGAACCTAGCTAGGGATCCGGGCACCCCAACAGCAGGATTGTAGATACCAAAATGATTGAGGGAAAGGCATCTAGGACTTAACTTCAAGCTTTTCGAGTTCTCGGCCCCTTTTAATTAAGGGGTAGAAATACCAGAACCCCATAACACAAGCCCTGGGCCCAAAAAAACCTTGAACTCTAACATCCCCATGAGGCTGAACCTTAAACCCAAAACCCCGAAACTCTGGTGAGGTCCTTAGCTGCACATGGGTGGTTGTCAAAATTATGGTCCCTTTTTGGGTACCCTAAATATCAGGTGCCGTATTATAATAAGGATCCATAAAGGGACCCTAATATTGACATCCACCCACATGCCTTTTTGGGGGCCCTTTGTTGCGAAGAGACCGGAGAGTGCTCTTGTCGGAACAAGGAATAGCAAGCACAATTACTGGGAGGTGAAGCTAGCTGCCTATGTCCTGGATAACCCCCTAAACCCTAAACCTCAACCCTAAACCCTTAGCCTCTAAACCCCGAAACCCTGAACCCTAACCCCCTGTACAAGGCGAACTGAGGGTTGCAACCATCATACTTTAGTTCGGGTGCTTTGGGGTTTGAGTTCCGATTAAAGGTCACTGTAGGACTTCCAGGGCCTCCTGCCAAGGGTCTTGAGGGTACCCTTGAAGGGTCTTAAGGGGTGGCAGGTTCATTGTTCTCCAGAGGGCGTCATGTGGCTCTGATTCTGCATTGCGATTCCCAGTGAAGGGTGTTACCAGGTGGATATTCGGAGGATTGATAGAGTTCCATAGGTTGCCATAGGGTTCTGGAGGTCTGCACAGCTTTTCTGCTCTTCAGACCCTTGCTGGAGATGAGTTTCTAAGTCGTTTAGGGTTTGGGGGTTTAGGGTTTAAGGTCAGGGGAGTTAGAGTGCATGTATTTGCTGTCACCATTTAGAAGCCGATTCAGATGAATGGGACCTGATGACAGCATGTCCGTCCAAGACCACACCTCCGACTCTTGGGGTTGCGACTTCGGGCTTTGAGGTTCTCGGGGCAGAGGATTTGATGCAAAAGCCCTAAACCTGAATCCTGAACCCTAAACCCTAAACAATATAAACCCTTATAGCCCCAATAAACCTAAACCACAAATCCAAAACCACTAAACCCTATACCCTGAACCCTAAACCATAGATCCCTTTAAAATAAACCCCCTAAAATCGATCCTTTTAAAGGGAACCCTTCTAGACCCTGAACCCTAAACCCTATAGATCCCTTAGCAGAAGCCATATATCGATCCTTTTAGAGGGAACCCCTCTAGAAGCCCTCAGCCCCTGGCAGCCTGAAGTCGCAAGCAGAGGCGGGAGACGAAGATAGCGCCGCCGTGTTGCAGCGCGTGCACGACGAGGCTGGGGTTTAGGGCTTAGGGTTTAGGGCTTTGGGGTTTAAGGGTTAAGGGTTTAGGGTTTAGGGTTCAGGGTTTATAGGCTTCAGGGGTTTAGGGTTTAGGGGTTTAGGCTTCAGGGTTTAGGCCTCCTTAACCCTGGGTAAATATAGGGGTCTCAATAATTGCCTATACTATTTTGGTGGGTTCCTTATTCGAAGTATGGTATAATGGCCCCGAAAAGCCTAGTTCTAATTAATATTAAGGGCCCCATATTAGCGGCTTGCGTGAGCATGATCAACTTTAAACTTTAAACCTGAAAGCCTAAGCCCCCAATCATGTTTGCCTATTTCTGGCAATGAACTGCACCGATTTGGTGGTCGCCCTTATGTGACGTGTTCGCTGGAGCAGGCTTCACTCACTCTCACTATTAGTGTGAAGTACTCTGAACTCTAAACCGGCAGTCTGAAACAAAATGCAAAGCCGTAGAGGGTTGTGGGCTTTGCTTCCATTGAAGGTTCTATGATTGCGTAAGCGATATCCCTCTTCCCGGAAGCAAAAAGTCTACGTCAAGACCTTTGGGTGCAGGAGCGCTTGCTGTATACTAGGCTACTAAGGACATCATGAAGATGCTGAATATCTTATTTTTCGGCCCCTGCACAATCTTGCTTTCCTTGGATCCAAAACCTACCGTTTTAAGGGTTCGACCCTCTAATTACGGGGTCATAACCTACTATTTTGTAGGGTTTGGGGATACAGGTAGGACATCATGCAGATGCTTAAGTTCTCCTCGACATGAAATGAGTCGATGGCCTCTGGCAGAAGGGCACATCCTTCATCTTGGTTGTGGATATACCAGCCTGTGTGACAAAGCCCAAAGCCCAAGCCAGAGGCTCTAGGCTTTATAGGCGTTGGGGCATAATCACAAAAATCGCCGCAACTACGCTTTACATCATCCTTGCAACTCATTACCATTGTTTGGAAACCCACACATGAACCCTACTCTCCGCAGCCCCGCACCCCCGCATGATACGACTGCGCAGGCCCGCAGGGGGAAATCCTTCAGGTTTCTAGGCATAGGCGAGCTTTTCCGTTTTTTGGGGCTTAATGTACGGATCGATTCCCTCTAACCGAATCTAGCCTAGATAGAAACCCAAAGCCCTAAACCCAAAAGAATAAGACGCGAAGGAGGTGGAACACGTTCGCCTGGCCCACGTTTGGCTCCGCCGCATTGCAAAGGAGAAAGGTCTCGGGGAGGCTGGCTTTAGGGTTTAGGTTGGGGTTTTGGGTTTTGGGTTTAGGGTTTCATGGGAACTTCGGGTATAGGAATACTATGTTAGGGGCTCCTTGCTATAATTACCGTTTAGTTTCATGAGTTCGAGGGTTTTCGGGTTGAGAAGTTTAGGGTTTAGGGCCAGGTTTTCAGAGGGCTCCCGGCCGCTGGGCACCCGGCACCTACGGTTGATTATATAAATCCTGCATTACCCTAAGGACCCTAAACTATGATAATTATGGTATAGGAATTATGGTATATTCCTTATTATGGGTAAAGATCATCAACCGTAGGACCTAGGTATTTAGTTCGGCTTCAGACTGAAGTGGGGCTTTTCTTTTGAAGAAGTGTTTTGGGTCTCGGATGTGAACGTCTAGGAGTTTTAGGGTCTAGGATTCCAGGGTTTGGGGCTTTATGGGTTTGAGGGATCTGGTTTTCCGGGGGGGGGGGGGGGGGAGTTCACAGGCTTGGAGGTCGAGGTTTGAGGATTTTGGGTTTAAGGGTTTCGGTCCGGGGATTAAGGGCTTTTGGTTTGGGGTTTATGAGTTTTTATGCTTTAGGGGTTGATTAATTAAAGGGTTCAGGGGTTTAGCGTCGGGGGTTTGGGCCGAGGTTTGGGGAGTCCGGGCCTTTGCGATTCCTTGGCCTACTGAAGTGCCGCAGAGAGGTCTTGAGCGGACATGGGAGTTTCCGTAGTCAGGGGACCTTAATATAGGATATATAGGACACGAAATAGTAGGATCCCTACTATGACCGAAAATAAGGTACGCCTATGTTCGTAAACTCCCACAAATCAGCAGATTTGTCGTTGACTTCCTGTCTGGCGAGTCATGGCGTCCGGCTGGGATGACTCAGAGCTCAAGAGGCTGAGCGCAAAAGATTGCTTCCGGCCGCCGCCAAGGAAGCCGCGGACTGGTGCGAGAAGCTGATGAGAAAGCCGTTCTGGCTCCGGGACGAAACAGTAAGTGGAGCAGCTTGCGAAGCCTGAGCTGCAAGCCCAGGCTCTTCTCAAAGAAGAAGTGGCGAGCAATCCATGAAGTGCTTGAAATCTGCCGGTTGCAAGGCATAAGCGGCCGTCGACAAACAACAGCTGGACGAATCGGCGGCTGCGAGATCTCAGAGGCCGGCAGCATTGAACCAGCAAGCCAAGACTAGCGAGAAGCATCCAATCTTCGAGGGGTGGCGCGTAACCAATCTTATGGAATGCAAGCAGCTGGAGTCCTATTCAAACCGGGCCGCGTCAAAATCGGAATTCAGGAAATGCTGAAAGTGGAGGGGTTGCTGGACTCTAGGGTTTAGGGTTTGAGGTCTGGGGGTTAGGCTTCAGGGCTCACTTTTTTTGCTCGTGGTTTAGGGCTCTAGGCTTTGGAGCTTGAAACCTTCAACCCTAAGTAACCCTAAACCACTAAACCTGAGCCACCAACGATGCATGCGTGAGTAAGCGCTCGAAGCTCACCGACCGGACTTCTTGTGTTTTATGATTTAGGGTTTTGGGGTTTAGGGGTTTAGCGTTTAGGGTTCTCGCGTTAGGGTTAGGGTTTAGACTTTGCAGATGGCTCATGTGAAGCAGCAACAAGCCCAACTTCGCAGCTTGAAGTCTCAGAGTTGTGCAGTCAAGCCCAATTTAATTCCCTTGACCCAAAATCCATCTCCGAAACTTAATAGGGGAGGGGTACATTAGTTTGGGGTCCTGAAAATAAGGATCCTACTATTTAGGGTACTATATTAGGGTCCCCCATTTTCGGAGACCCCCATAGAGGGTCAGAATCCTGCAGGCAGTTGGTCCAGAGATTCTAATTCAAGGTAGACTGCTTCTTTGGGGTTCCGGTGCAGGTACTTGTGAGATAAGCTTCGCTTCGAGAAGGTTGAGGGCCTAGTGTTCAGGGTCAGACCATAATCGTTACGCCGCTATGCCGCCATAATCGGCCATAGCGTATATGCTCGTAGCCTAAGCCTTCAACACGCATGATAAGTCCCAACCACGAACTCCTTGTTTCGAAACTGCAATCACACCCCAAACCCCAACAACTCATCTTGAAGTCTGCAATTACACTGTTTCGTTGGCAGTTGGACGACTTGGCCCTCTACGATCGTGACCTGACTCCATTCGCAATGACGTAGGGGTTGGCAGACTGCAATTGTTTGAGTGTTTCTTTTTCAGTAGCTGGTGCGGTTTCCAGCGCACCGGTCGGGATCGAAGTCAAGCCAAGATGTTCTTGATTATCCTTGGGAGTATAGGCATGTTGAGAATGCCACTATCTTGGGTGTAGACACCTGCTGCGTTGCCGGAACGAAGACTTCAGTTATGGACACTGAGCACAAACCCTTAAAGGTCAAAAACCAGACTACATGATTATTGGTTGCGACGGTTCCATAACGACCAGCCCAGAAGCCACCTAAGCACCCCATGGACTAAGAGTCCTTGCGAGTCAGCCTGTCTACATCTTACCAGCGGTTGTAGCTAATGATACCTCGTACAGCCGTACAGATTTCAGCATTGCTACAAGTTCCGGGGTGGGGAATGGTCGATCAGGTCAAGTTAACAGGCTAAAGTGGGATGTTGGACCGTGTTGGGCGCCTGCTGCGTGCTGGGAACCGTTTTTGACGTATGCCGCAATGTGATATCTTCATCGGGGACTCGCCGCGGCTGGGGCGATGCTTCGGCCCTGCCGTGTCGGCCGGTGAGTCTCCGCCGTGGAGATCACCACATGAATGTGATCATGTAGCTCTAGCAAGGCGTGTTGAGTTTGGAGATGGGGTTCTGATATGGGAGTTTCCGAAAATTAGGGGATACCTTATTTGGGGGTCCTTATAATAAGGATCCTACTATTTAGGGTACTATATTAGGGTCCCCTATCGGAAACTCCCATATATGCTGCGTGGCTGGAGATTCCATAGGCTGAGGAGCGACCGCGAGGGCCCTGAAGGTCGAGCCACCCTCAAGCCCATAGCCATCTAAAGGGAACTCCAGAAAGTTGGAATATGGATTAATGGTAGGATCCCCTATAATTTACCTTAAAGGGCTTACGATAATGATATTCCAACTTTCTGGCTTCTACTGTATAGCCCTCTATATAGGACCCCCAAAAAAGCACATAAGCAAAAATTATGATAGGGATATCCCATATAAACCCCCTTATAGCGAAGCCCAGTAAGGCAGGGATATCCCCATAAAAGGCTTATGCTTATGTCCTTTTTTGGGTCCCCGCCATAGCCTATAGCCCCGGAAGTTCCACCCATCTCTTCCCCTCCAAGCGCCACCGTAACCCATAGCGACGAAGACAAAACATGGGAAGCGGAAGAATTGCCAATCGCATCCTCTTGTAGCCTCTTATAGTCCCGTGTGTTCGACTGCAATGTATGCCATAACCTGATTCCAATCATAAAGACCCCTGCGTTAGAGAATCCTATGGTTGAAGCCTCCTGGAGGTGTAGTCCTGATAGGCCTCAAGGATTTGAACAACCCAGAGGAATTTCGGTGCCGGCATAGCTCGGAATACTATTCCTTACGTAGCCCCTTAGACGAATCCCCAAAAGTTTTCAACAATCTGATCCAATTATCTGGGCCTCTTTGTTGTTGGAAATAGCTGGGCTGTTGAGTATAGTATATGTTCTTTATGAGGAGCAACCATCGCAATGTTAACGGGTCGGCAAGACGAACCCAGATATTCCCGAAGCAAATGTTGTTGTTTTTTGCCGAGGCTTTGCCGCAAAGCCCGTGTTCGCCTTGTGCAAGGCATGGGGGTGCAGGAATGAGGGTTTTAGTCGAAGTTCAGTTTTGGGGTCAGGGTGAGGAGTTCATGCTGACAGTAGCAATTTTTGGCTTGGGGTAATATAGCCCTGCTTCTATTCTTAAGACGACAAGCAGAGGGTGTGTCTTGCCCGCACAAGAGCCTTCAGCCTCAACCCTGAACCAACATCACCTGCGACCCTAAGCACAACCCCAAACTCCCCGAATCCCAGCAGCCTAAACCCCAAAAGCTACACATATCCCGACAGCTTGCGAGGGGTCCCCCGCAAAACGGAGAGATCGAGCCAAGAACATCTTGGGAAGATTAGTAGGCATAACGACAGCTGTCTTGCTTATGATCCTAAAGCTACCAGCTCTCAACCCCGCAAAACTATAATTCTCGTTTTGAAAAGTTAAAGTACGCAATTAGCTACTGTAATTCCAATACGTTTCATGGGTATGTGGTCAGAAGCCTACACTGCAAGAGATTTTCAAAGCCCCAAATCCCAAACCCTGAACCCTCGAATCCTAAACCTCACCCTCAAAACCTCTGTACTTGGAGGTTCATGGGGAGTTATGAAAGGGGGTATAAGTAAGGTAACTATAGTCATAGCCCATATCAGGGGACTTATAACCCCACTTGTAACTACCCATGAACCTCCAAGTAGCCTCCCAGTTATCGAAAGGCGCGTGGCCGCGGCTTTCCGGCCGCAGCGGCGCGGCGCAAAGCGGGCTTCTCCGAGGCGCTCTGCATGGTCCCAAACTACCTATCTGACGCCTTGGTGCTGCTTTCAGATTTTCGGGTTTTGCGTTGAGGGTGTAGGGTGTTGGTGCTTTGAGATGTGCAGATTGGTACTTAGGGCTGCTTGCACAAGAGAGCACGCAAACCTGCGACTCCTGACCAAAAAAACTTAGAGTAAGTCCTTAACCTTTACTTGGAACCCCAAGCTCGACAAAGTAGCAGGTTATGACAACATACAATGATTGGGTTGAATTACTATAAAGCCGCCGAGAGAGGTTATGGGAGCTAGAGGTAAACCCACCAACGCCCTTTGATGAGGAGGTCACTGGGTTTCTCACCCCCCGGCTTCGAGCTTTTAGGAGGTTAGGGTTTCGTTGGGGTTTCGTTAGGGTTTAGGGGTGTATGATGGTTTCTGCTTTTTTGATGCTTTTGGTGTAAGGGTTTAGTTGCGGTGGTGCTTGGGATGTAGGCATTGCACTTGCAAAGTGCGACGAGTTGAGAGCCCAGCAGATGCGGGCGCGCAGAGATCAGGGCACTGAGAGCCGAATATAGGGGCCTAAGTAGTTACCTATACCATTTTTGGGGCTCCTTGTTAACATTGCAGTATAAAGGGCCCCGAAACCCTATTTCAAATATTAAGGCCCCTTGATTGGAGTCTATAGTTCAGGATCTAGGTGTTACGGCAAGGATTACTCGAGTCATCCCACGGGACATACAATTTCGCATACTTCTAAACCCCCACACCCAAATCCCAAATCCTTATAAGCCCCAAACACTAAAGGTAATATCGAAGACACTGCCTTAAGTCTTTCCTCCGCCAGGCCTTGATAACAGCTGTCCGCGACGCAAAGCCGCATGGTCGTCTTAAGGGTTTCCGGTTTGGGGCTTAGGGCGCCGCGAGCGTTGTCGGTCACAACTACCGGTCATCGCCGTCGCAGTCGTAGTGGTGGTAGTATTGCAGAAGTCGTCGTCGTTGTCGTAGCCTCGTCGCAGTCGCCGTAGTAGTAGCAGCAGAGCAGCAGTTGCGATAGCGGTAGCGATAGCGGTAGCGGTATCGGTAGCGGCAGCGGTAGCAGTCAGTAGCAGCAGTAGCCAGTGGCAGTAACAGTAGTGGTAGTGGTGGTAGTGGTCGTAGTCGTAGTCGTCGTCGTCGTCGGTGTCGTAGTTATACAGTCGGAGTAGGAGTAGGATAAAACACGATCAACAGTAGTGTAGCTTATGATAAGGCTAAGAAGGAAGTACATGAACCACTAGCACATGCCAGCAAGATATCAGAAGACGACGAAGAAGGACGCGTTCACCGAACCCACAGAGCAAAGTGTCCCCCGACCCAGGTCACAGCGGAGACCCCTGCCAGTGGAGCCAGCGAGCTGCTGACGTTCTTATTAGGTCTCAGTCTTCAAACCCTTCAAATCGTAGGTGGCAGCCACGGTGTTCTGTGTAAAGCCAGAGAAAGGAGTTTAGATAATTCTGCAGAAAGTTCTCCGATAAAATTACAGCCTGCCCTCAATGAGAGCCAGACCCGGACCATTAGGAATTGTGAGCGGTAGGTGCAAAGCAAGGTCAGCGAAGGTCCATGCGAGCGAAAAAGTTGTTGTGGCGGATCTCCTTACTCGGGCTCCAGTTCAGTTTCAATTTTAACTGTCAGTGCCATGCGTTTAAAACTATGCGGTTTTTTAACGTCATCAAAGACCATGGCTACAACGTGCGATCTAAATCGATATCTCGAAAGGGACCCTTCCCGCATGTTGACAATTGATGTCGCTCCCTCAGGGTGGGGGGGCAAGAATTGGGCTCTCTGGGTAGCCCTTACCTTACCACCTATACAACCTACTTGGAGGTTCATGGGTACTTACGACTGGGGTTATAAGTCCCCTAATATGAGTTATAACTGAAGCTACGAACCTCCAAGTACAGCTCCTCGGGTTGAAAAGAGGCTTTGCTATTTGAGGGATTCCTATAGTCTCGATTGTAGTTCCTCTTGTTGGTTTAACAAAAAATGTGTTTTAGGAACGACATTGGAGATTATAGGTTGGGCCTAAAGATTAGGGTACCTTTGTTAGTTCGTAAAATTTACTCCAGAAGCGGGCTCAGAGCTTTCCCGGTTTGGGGCTGAGCAGGGTCCGGCCATAGTCAGCCCCGCACCCTCAGGGCATACTGCCCAACCAGACTTCTCGTTGAACATCCCCAGGCTGTGCAAGTTTAGGCGCCAGACCACTAACTCGAAGCATCATAGGGCTTAAAATGCAGCATGTTATTCCACAAATCTCCAAGCTGTGAATTTTCAGAAATCGCCGCATTTCTCGGCTTTCAGACGACTGACGTTGCATCCCCTGCCGCCGTGTGGTTGCCATCGGCAGAGGGCCCCAGACGTTGACAACATCTGAGGATTTAGGGCTGCCATAGTAATGTAAACAAATAGCAGTGTCTAAGTGCGATAAGGCTTTGTAGACGTCGGGCTCGCCGGGTTCAGGACTTGGCGATTCTCGGTTCTATGTCTTCCGAGCTTTTGCAACTTCCGCCCTAGTGTTGATGTACTGACCTTGGTTTTCCCAGAGTTTCCCGATTCCCGAAATCCTCCTTCGGGAATTACGGCCCAGGGCCCAGGAATATCGTATGGGTCGAGGTGCACAATGAGGTTCCTTTCTACACTTTCAGCGTCTCCAATTCTAATTACGCACACTTTGTGCCGTCGAAAGCCAGCAAGTGCATCATCGCAAGTGCAGACCAGAAATGCAGGGGTTGCCGCTTAAACAAAGAGTTTTGACTGCGTAGGTTGGCAAGTTCCACGGCACCTACTGGTGCGAGTCTTGTGGGTGATCGATATGTCAACCCCACAGATTCTGGTTGGGGCGGGGCACTTGTGGCATGTGCAACCACCAGCGGTGATTTAAGAAGAAACCACACAGCCCATAAGCCCGAGCAAGAATGATCGTTACAGTAAGCATAATGTCTCTCTGTGGGCCTTCCGAGTCATAGCAGGGCCCTCAAGCCCCTCAGCGTCTTTAGGGTTTAGGGTTTAGGGTTTAGGGTTGCTCTGTCCGAAGTATTGGATTAGTCCCCCTGACCCCAGGCATGCACCGAGGCAAATCCTACAATCCTTAGCGCTGCAGACCAAACCCTCATTAAACTCTCTTCGTTTTGAGCCCTTGCCCTACCCGTACCTTGAACTACCAGAACCTACTGTGTTGTAGGTTCTTGCTATAAACCTAGCAAATTTTAAAACATATACTTTAATATTATGAATCTATAGCGACCCTACGAAACAGTAGGTTTTGGCAGTCGAAGGTAAACCGCCTAAGCCTCTTCGTCCTGTTGGAAATGCTCCAGTCGTTACCCAGGCGGACGCGCTCGCAGGGAACATGGGCTGCGGCGCGAGTACGCAGGCGTCTTCAGTGAGGGAGTCAGATTTCGCTTGAGACCTGCTCGGTTTGAGGTTCGTTCCAGATTTCAGCATATTCGGGTTTTCATATATAACTGTTAATTAATATACAGATGGACGTCGCTCATTAATTCATTGCACGAAGATGTGCCGAGCACGATTGCAGGAACCTACCCTGGTTCATGTTGGGGCTATTGAGGTCCGGAATATGCGTCCTATTATGGATCCTTCATGGTCCTATTGCTTTGGGGATACAGCACCCTACAGACTCATCTGTTCGCTCTGTCAAGTTGTGGAGATGACTGCATGTGTCCTTGATCAGATTCCTGGATACCAGGCATTCAGCACCATCTGCGAATAAAGTACCTGCAGAGCTCAATGCCCAGTAGTTGTGCAGTTGACTTCACCAGCTACATTGATGGTCACTCTCCAAGTTACGCGTACGGTGTATTCCGCAAATTTGATAGCACTGCCTTGTAAACCGTATCACGGGTCCTGCTCTAACTTAATCTATGTATTCCGTTATTTTCAGTCTAGAAGAAATGGGGTTCGGCCAGTGCACGGACCCGTCATAGCCTGGGTACAACACTTCACTTCACGTGCCTCTTGCATAGCGGCAGTCCGGTGCATGAAACCACCGAAACCACGGGTCGGGATACCTCCCCAAACCCTACTTGGAGGTTCATGGCACTTAGTAACTAGGTGTGTAGATAAGATGACTGTAGACATATTGCTTATAACTCCAATTAAGGTATTTGCATGATCCTTCAAGTAAACCAGAAACCCTAAATATGCTTTGTGAAAAATGGGGGATCCGTGTTCTGCCAGAGCCGTAGGCTTCCCTAGACCCTATAGACCCTACTGTAACCCCTAACCCCAGGGTTTAGGGTTTAGGGTTTCTAGCCCTAGGGGTTGAAAAAGCCTATAGACCCTAACCCCTAACCCGTAACCCCTGAATCCTATCCCTTGGGGTTGAAAAAGTTGCAAATCCCGGAAACCGCCCAAAAAACCTCGCACTTCGCCTCGCAGTCGAAGAACGGAACGCAAAAGAGTGCACCGCTCCGTCGGCGTGTTTTCAGTTTTGGTTTTTGAGGGTGTAGGGGTTTTCAGGCTATTGCAGGGTTTAGGGTTTGGGTTCAGGGGTTAGGGTGTAAGGTCTAGGATTTAGGGTTTAGGATTGAGGTTTCAGGGTTTCAGTTTCTGAAGGGTTCCTTTCAGGGTTGAAGGGGTGTGGATTTAGGGTATAGTGTTTTCAGCATGTAGAGGTTTCAGGATTTAGAGGTTTAGGGGCTTAGGTTTCAGCATTTTATATGGGTTCAGGATTTAGGATTTAGGGTTTTTGGGGGGCTAGTGGTTTAGGTTTTGACTTTGACCTCCACAGCTTTGTTGTGGCCAGCACAGGTAATTTGTGAAACTCTCTACTGATCCTTCTTCGCTTGATGTGTATTCAAGGCCCTCGACCCCGTTTCAATTTCGCGTTTGGGTTGCTTGGGGTTGTAGGTTAGTGGATGTTAATTTTGGTGATGTGCAAGCTTTCAGAAGAACAAGGGGTCCCCATGCAAGGATGTGACGCGGCACTAGCAGAGCATGGGCTGCAACATGTTGCAACCAAATCAAGCATTCCCCAACACTGACCTGAACCCCGCAGCATCAGAATCACCAGCATCCATTTTCGGATGTGTAACATGCTCGCGGGTGTGAGATCGTCGGTGGTAGGAATGCCTGGATTACTACTTTGGTCCGGGCTGCCACGCCGAGCTTTGGCTCGTCAGCCGTGGGAATCCGCCTCCTGGTTGTCGAGACATGGGAGCTGGCCCTGGGACTTGTCGGTGACGCCGCCCCCGGCCGTGGGCCCTGTGCCAGTGCTGCACGAGTCGAGTCCCGACAGTCTCGGACGGTGCTCCAAGAACCCTCCCCTATACAAACCTTTTTTTGCCTCTGACTGACTAATAAGACTTTAAGACCTGTAAGCCCTATATTAAGCCCTTCAGAAGTGCAGGATGAAGTGTGGACGATTTGGAGTATGGCTTGTTAGGGATTGGGTAGGATTGTATTGCGCGTCTGCAGGGCCTTACAAAGGTTCTGAAAGCGGTTTAAGCTTCAGAGAGTTTGTTGAAAGCTTCTGGGCTGACGTCAAGAAGGGAGCTGGCCAGACCAGGGCGCTGCCCATGGACAAAGCGCTCCAAACCGTCTTTGCATCCATTCAAGCGTGGTGTGCCTGCTCTACTGCGAGATCGCAGCCCATCTCGGTGCAGTTCGACGACATCCTCCAGCGCCTCGTCTCCGGGGATGTCATCTGGTGTGAGCGCATGCTGCTGCCGACCGAGGAGGGCTCGCAGCAGATTCGCTTGCCTTCGGTTGGCACGTACCTGCTCTATGCGCCTGGCAACTTCGCCTGTCTGCGGTGCGACCTGGCTGAGGTCAACGACGTACACAGGAGGCCCTTCCAAGCATCCTAGAGAACAGCTGCCGGAATTGGCTCTGTAATTCGAGCGCTCTTTTGGCCCAAGTGTTGCAACGATGTCCGACGTCTTGGGGATGCCGCGAAAGGCGGCTCTGCGTCGGGACAGCAAGTTAACCCCTTGGCAGACGAGGCTCTACGAGTAATGGCTGCTCTTCCGCAGAAGGTCCAAGAACCAACGCGGCCGCAAAGAATAGGACACGGGAGTAGCTGATGCCACATATTGTTTTGTTCATATTTCAGAGACTGGCTCAGCGTTTGGTTGAGTCTGTTTATGATTCCCACTGATTAATGTTGAAGATATGATGGGGATTCTGGGATGGAGATACCAGTCAACGAAAGCTTGCTTCGGTCTGTGTTGTGTCCCTGCCGTGGGTCACATACACGCAAGGTTTCCATGAGAACCCTGAACCCCTTGCAAATCCCACACCTTAAACCCGAAGCCTTAAACCTTAATCGGAAACCTGCCTAAATCCTTTTCCTCAACCCTTAGCTGGTTTTTCTTCTTTTTAAACCCTAAACCACCAAAACCACCATCAAAACCCCAGACCCCGTAATGTAGGAGCCGGAGTAGGAAACCTTGGGCCTTCATCAGGGTTCCTTATATGAATCCTACTATTTTGAGGTTATAGGTCTAGGGTTTCTTAAGCTCTGCCTTGCGTCAGGGATGCCTCCGTAGAACAGAACTCAAGAAGTCGTGTGATAGACGGTGACAGGCTCACTTGGAGAGCACTTAGAGGAGGTTACAAGTCGGATTGCAAGTGGGCAAGCTGTAAAAAAGATACCGTGGGCCCCTAAGTAACCTCTTAACCCTGAAACATCAGATCCTCAAAATCCAAACCTCTTCCCAGTAAGCTTGCCTGATAGGGTTTAGGGCTTTTAGAGTTGACAGGGTATTCCAGAGTACTGGTTGTAGGGTTCATTGGCTTGTAGGATTTATGGGGTACTACAGGGCTTATCGGGCTCGCAGGGTGAAAAAGGGCTTTGAGGGCCTCCTAAGGTTTGGTGCTCATCCTGCCCAAAAGCCTAGGGTTCCCATAATAGGGTTCATACTAAGGAATCCTTACCCCCAGAATCTAACCCCCTGTTGGCCTCCCATCACCCCTAAACCCTATACCCCAAAGCCCCCAAGAAACGGTGCCTGAACCCCCCTGCGCCCCGGGGTGCTGCCAGGCTCTCTCCAGAGGAGCGTGTCAAGGACAAGAAGGCGGCAAAGGCCAGCTACGTACATTCGGTTTTTTTTTCGAGAGCCCGATATATCGATTCATCCATTCATGCATATGCTACATTGTATTATATTACATTTCGTATTATATCATATTGTACTATACTATACTATATGATATCATATTATATTCTAACATATACTATATTTGCATATTATATTGTACATATATACAAGATATTTTCGGGGTTTTGGGAGGGGCGTTTGGTTTTGTAGGGCTGGAAATGGTCTTTGGGGCGTATGCAATGGCGGGACTTGCTTCAACTGATTTCGCGGCTGTGGTATTTAACGAAAGCTGATGGCCCTGAAGGTTTGGACGGAGGAGGCTCTCTCCCACAAACCGCTGCCTGAAACCTAACAAATCCCTGCAGCTGAGAGTTTTCTCACCTACGATCTGTAAAGCATCTCCGCAAGGCCTGAACCCTAATCCTGATCCACAGGGGCCGATCTCAAAGCATGTGGTGGGTAGTTCTCCAACGTAAGTACCCAAATTAGTATGGCACCCTTATGAAGCTACGCTCAAAGGGACCCAAGTTTTGACAACCACCCAAGTCGTAATCACTGATCATTTAGCGGGGTTTTCCGACCTGGGTGCCTCCCCGAGGATGAAAACATGAAAACCGTGTACAACCATCTCGTACTTGGAGGTTCATGGGTAGTTATATGTGGGGTTATAAGTAGGGTAACTATAGTCATAATCCGTATTAGGGTATTTATAACCCCACTTATAAGTACCCATGAGCCTCCAAGTATGTGTATACGATATTATATGTGAACTTATATGCCTGCAGAGATCTCGTTGCACGTAGCTATGTATGGGCGTGCGTACGTACGTATGCATGATGGATGTATGCATATACTTATGTATGCATGCCTACATATGTTCATACATCCCCAGGTATGTTTATCATGACGTTTGGAGGGACATTCCTAAAGTACCAGACTGCCAGAAAAAATTGTTCCAGTTGGAGGAAGTATTCCTTGATTATCACCTAAACCATGTCGAAGTCCGACATCCCGAAGTCTTTCTGAGCCCCCAACCCCTCAACCCTCAAACCCTAATCCCAAAAACCCGAAACCCTAAAACCCCAAAGCCCTAAAGCCCCAGATCCTAAAACCCTACAGCCTTAAGCCTACACCCTGAACCGTCTCGAGGATGAGAACAAGGCCTATGCCGCAACGCTGCAATTCCTGGAGCACGTACCTCTGATCAAGCGACTACCCAAGGCGAATGCTGGGTTTCGAAGGGTTTATGGGGCTTAGGGGTTTTAGGGTTTTTAGGGTTTTAGGGTTAAAAGGGTTGTAATCTTTTCCTTGCGTGTTGAGGGTTTTTGATCGAGGTCTGTAAGTGTTGGAGACATCCCACCGTCTTTCAAAAGAGTCATAACTATTCTGCAGGATTGATACGGGTATTTCAAGGTGTTAAACGTATGTAAGGGACAGCAAAGATGAAGGTGCTGGGAGAATGGGTTTCACAAGCGTGTCCAGGGGTGTAGAAGGGAGGCTTGGAGCAAAAGTCCTAAATCAGGTTCTGAGAAGTTTGTACGGGTATTCTAGGGGTGTTACAATTAGAGGGTTGTCAAGGTTATGCGGTTGTGCAAACTTTATAAGGGGAATGCAGGTTGCGCGGCGAGTTTGTGGCAGGTCTCTTCGGGAGTATTAGGGGTTTGGGGGGTTTTCGGCATTCTCGAGTTTTGGGATTTAGGCATGAACGCATGAATTTAAGGTGTCAGGCATCAGGAGCGTCACAGGGACTTTCAGGAAGAAGAACAAACATCGAGCCAGGGGTTCGTCCGCAACCGGAAAAAGCCCTGAGCTTAGGGACCCGAAAAGCACATAAGCATAAGCATTTTTATAGGGATATCCCATAATGGGCTTCATTATAAGGGGGTTTATATGGGATATCCCTATCTTAGTTTTTGCTTGTGTGCTTTTTGGGGGCGCTATGAACAGGACCAGCACCCCTTGGTCGCTTCTGTCTGCGTGCAGACGGATTTCAAGAAGGGGGCCGGGTGCCTAGATTCCTGCAAGGCTGATGTTTAGGGGTTTACGGTTTAGAGTTTAGGGTTTAGGGTTTAGGGTTTACGGTTTAGAGTTTAGGGTTTAGGGTTTAGGGTTTAGGGTGTGTAGGGTTTGGGATAAAACAAAATCGACAGCTTGTTTCAGCTTTGGGTCGCCGCGTGGGCTGTAAGTTAGGGCATTCAGGCTCTTGGCTTCAACAAGAAACCATAAACCCAAGAATCCTAAACCCACAGCCCTTACCCTGACAAGCAGGTGGAAAGAGGCGCCCTAAACCCTAAGCCGTAAGCCCTAAACCCAAAGCCTTAAGCCCTAAACCAGATCGCCTTTTGGCTGCTTGGCGAGAAGCCATGACCTTCACCCTTCTTTCAGGCCTGAATCCCCAAGCTCAACATCGGAGCCCCTGGCTTAAACCCCGAATGTCTCGGGTTTTGGGGTTTAGGCCTCGGCACAGACCTAAACCCCCCCAACACTCCCGGTATAACCCCGTCAGATCTTTACTATATAGGCGACACCCCGTCGAACCATGTTAGCCCTCGAAGACCTTAAACCCAAAGGGCCTATGAAGCTCCGCCAGAGGCTCTATACCCTCCCTCAACGGTGCAGAGCCTGATGTTTTCCAAAATTCAACGCACGCACAGAGAATGCTCACCCGACCTAACCGTGAATCCTAAGCCTTCAACTCAAAGCCACATACCCCAAACCTACGAAACTCGAAACTTTAATGCCTAAAGCTGGAGCCAAGGCGGAACACGGGCCTTGAACAAAAAAGGCTTAACAAACCTCAACCCTAAACCCTACATCCTAAAGCCTAAACCTTCAACCCCTAACCCCAAACCTTAAGCCTTGATCCCTGAACCCGAAGCCCTAAAACCTAAACCTTCTACCCTAAACCATGAAAACCTAAACCCCTAAATCCTAAAGCCGAAACCCCCCAAACCCCAAACCCTTTCCCTGAACCCTAAACCCTCAACATAAAACCCCCAACCTCAAACCCCCAAAGTCATCCCCAGATCTTCCATGCTGAACATCCCCGAAGCTGGGAATTCAACTCTATCTAACATGTAGACAGTACCTTAAGCTACCATGACCTGTTTTTTCGCAGGTTCTTATTATAAACCCCAATATGGTATTTAGGGGTACCCTACAAAAACAGTAGGTTTGGTAGGTTAAGGTACGGTTTAGAGTTCAGGATTTGGGGTTTTATCATACCCTCGATTTATCCAGAGTCCGGAAGGGTGGCCCTGGGTACCCTTGGGAACAGGGTCCGAAAGGGTCGCCCGACCCATTCGGACCCTACCTCAGATGTTAGAAAAGCAAGCCAGTTAAAACCTTAACTTGCCTGCGGTAGTCCTGCGGTATCACCGCACCGAAAGAATGCCTTTTGGGGGGTGGCTGACGGGGGGGGGGACTAGGCATTGAAATACCTTGTAGACCCCCGGAGTGCCTTGTATGGGGGTCATAGAATATGAGAGAATAGGTGTGCTGGCGAGTGGTACAAAACATTTACCCTGAAAACCTAAACCCTGAAACCTATACACCAAAATCCAGAGACATCCAAAAACCTCAAAATCCAGAATCCTTGGAAGAGCCCCTGAACCCACAAACCCCTAAACCCAGAAATTCTTAACCCTTATGTCGCTTATGTCCCGCAGTAACCCAAAACCCCAAGCGCAGAAACCCTAAACCCAGAAAGCCCTTGAACCCAGATACCCACCAAGCCCCCAAACGCAGAAGCATTGTACCCAAGCGCCTGAACTCAGAAACTGAAAACCCAAAACCACTGAACAGAGGAACCGCTGAACCCAGAAACCCTAAACCCAGAATCCCAGAAACCCTGAGCCCATATCCCAGAAACCTTAAACCCAGATCCCAGAAACCCTGAGCCCATAGCCCAGAAACCCTGGCATGAACAGCCTGGCTTCAAGTGAAATCGGCTTGAAGTTGATCCTGTATGTTCGTCCTTAATCGCTACAGACCTCGCCAGGCTTGCCCGAGTGTGAGTGTCAAAACCCAGAAACCCAAAACCTTGTACTCCAAACCCTTGAACTCAGAAGCTAACAACCCAGAACACCTAAACCCAGAAGTTCTGAACCCCCAAATCTGCGAGTAAGCCCAGAAACCCTGCACGCAGAAACCCTAAACCCAGAAAACTCCTGAAGCCAGAAATGCAGAACCCAGAAACCGCAAACCCCGGAAGCCGCAGACATCATAACCTGAAACCCAAAATCACCGAACCGAGAACCGCTGAACCCAGAAACCGCAAACACCCAAACACAGAAACCCTGTAGAACCCAGAATCCCTAAGCCCTTAAACCAAAACCTTAAACCCCTGGACGCTGCACCGAAGCACAATAGCGGCTTGAAGCAAGTCACATGTCGTGCTCGAATCGAGTGGCCGACATGCCGACGCCACAGGGGCGACGCCGGGCGTCGCAACAGGAATCCACCGAGCGGCGCCCGGCGTCACCCCGCTCCCACAGGTGTGGGCGACGCCGGGCGCCGCTCGGTGGATTCCTGTTGCGACGCCCGGCGTCGCCCCTGTGGCGTCGGCATGTCGGCCACTCGATTCGAGCACGACATGTGACTTGCTTCAAGCCGCTATTGTGCTTCGGTGCAGCGTCCAGGGGTTTAAGGTTTTGGTTTAAGGGCTTAGGGATTCTGGGTTCTACAGGGTTTCTGTGTTTGGGTGTTTGCGGTTTCTGGGTTCAGCGGTTCTCGGTTCGGTGATTTTGGGTTTCAGGTTATGATGTCTGCGGCTTCCGGGGTTTGCGGTTTCTGGGTTCTGCATTTCTGGCTTCAGGAGTTTTCTGGGTTTAGGGTTTCTGCGTGCAGGGTTTCTGGGCTTACTCGCAGATTTGGGGGTTCAGAACTTCTGGGTTTAGGTGTTCTTGGTTGTTAGCTTCTGAGTTCAAGGGTTTGGAGCACAAGGTTTTGGGTTTCTGGGTTTAGGGTTTCTGGGCTATGGGCTCAGGGTTTCTGGGATTCTGGGTTTAGGGTTTCTGGGATATGGGCTCAGGGTTTCTGGGATTCTGGGTGTAGGGTTTCTGCGTTCACCGGTTCCTCTGTTCAGTGGTTTTGGGTTTTCAGTTTCTGAGTTCAGGCGCTTGTGTACAATGCTTCTGCGTTTGGGGGCTTGGTGGGTATCTGGGTTCAAGGGCTTTCTGGGTTTAGGGTTTCTGCGTTTGGGGTTTTGGGTTACTGCGGGACATAAGCGACATAAGGGTTAATAATTTCTGGGTTTCGGGGTTTATGGGTTCAGGGGCTCTTCCAAGGATTCTGGATTTTGAGTTTCTGGATGCTTTTGCGCAGGCCCCGCGAACTTAGGTAGGAACCCGAGCAAACAACCACGGCCTGGGAAGCTTGAGTGTGCGCCTTGTCCCGAGGCCCGCTGCCTGCTACTTCTGTGAACTTCTGCGTGGGTGCTGGAAAAATATATGCGGAAACCATGCTGAATATCATGAAAACTATGTTGAGCCATACCCAAATTCAAGCCGAGCCCGACGCAGACTCAATGACTACCAGCAGGGTCCGAATGGGTGGGTCCGAAAGGGTCCGGCCAGATCTACGGGAGACCCTGGGAACCACCCTTTCGGACCCACCAAACAGGGTCCGAAAGGGTGTCCCCCGGCCGACCCTGCGTATCTCGATCCTATGTTTTATCAGGAGTTTCACGGAGAGTCTACGATCGTGACAACAGCACGACACAACCCTAAGGAAAAGTATTCCTGCGTATAGTAAACCCCATAAAGTTGGACACCGGATTAAGGCCAAATAGTGCTGGGATTCCCTATACATTCTTCTTAAGGATTGAGGCTATGGGGTTTCCAACTTTTGGGCTCCTACTGTAGTTCAGGCCGCTCTAGTGGGGGACAGTAACTGAGAAACTAGGTTACAAACAGAGTTAGACCTACCCTACTTGGGGCTTCAATTACAGTTAAACTTACTTATAAACTGCTCAAGAACAGACGTGCGCGTTAAACCCTCCTTGCACATCTTCTATCCCAGCCACGAGTTGTTCCAGGACACCATCATCAAGCAGGGCGACTCCGGTGACGAGTTCTACGTCATCCGGCACGGAGAAGCCTCCGTGCACGTACGGGGCTCAGTATCGGTTCTGCCCAGGGATAGCCCGGGTGAGGCTCCAGAAATGAGTGGAGCTAAAACTTCCTAAACGTGCCGTCTGAGGATTGGCGCGCTTAATTCATTAGGGTTCAAGCTGTAGGGTTCGGAATGAACAACGCGGGTCGACACTCGTCAGCTTGGCCAGGTGCAGCATGTCGGGGTCTCTTCTGTATAGGGTTCATGAGAAAGCAGAAACAACAAGGAAGGTTTGGTGCATGCAGAAAGCCCCAGAAATTAAAACCTGAAGTGACTAACGGCTCGGCGTTGTTCTCGGTTTTCCTGTGCCCAAGGGACTTTGGGTGGGGCGCCTCCGTCTGTCAGTGGCTGTCTCTGAAGTTTCTTGATTTGTTGTTGCCATGCAGCGTGTCATGGAGCTTCCTGAATGCAAGTGTCCGAACTATGCTGAATTGCCTCTTGCATGGTTCAAAGATCACTCGGAAGTGTTTAACTGTCGGTTCGACTCTCTCTGTTCTGTGTGCTCCTGCAGCCAACATGACTCAGCAGTGGTATGCCTTCCACGAGACCGAGTGGAGCCAGCTGCTGCAGCAGTATGGGACCCAAGCCCGTGGCGGGGCCGTGAACTTGAATGCGACTGCATTTGTTGATCTGTCGTCATTTCACTCCACAGGACTGGATGCGACCGCCACCGCATTTGGATTGCGAGGTTTGTGCAATGCAGCTATCATAGGGATACGTACCTGCAACGTGTACTTTAGTGGAAATACCTGGGATCCGAAAGCCAATCTCTAAATCACTCTTCTCCTAAGCTCGAACCCCAAATAGAGGTCCTGCAATCATGGACAATGGCAATTCCGTGAATACCTCTCTTTCTCCCGCAGCAGCATATTCCATTCCCTGCCCCATCCCCGCCCCACTTCCTCCGGTCGAACAATGTACGTCCACCACCATGAACCACACCACTCTATTATTCTGCTTCCTTTCTTGCACTCTTTTCGGACATTTTCTTCCCCATACACCTTGAACACTACAAAGCCTTGCACCCTAAACTCTCGACCCACCCTAAAGGCTTACACAACCCTAACAGCTTCAACCTCTCCCTGTAGATCCCTCTAAGGAGTCCTTCTAAGGAACCCCTTCAAGGAACCCCTCAACGAGCACCTTAAGCGATCCTTTCCGGAACCCTCCAATGAACCCTTTGTGAGACCTTTGGACCCGGCGACTAGGACCCAGAGTAGGCCCTTATTCCCTTTTTAGGGTTTAGGTTACCTTATAACCCCCTTAAACACAAAAAGGGCATCCTTTTCGTTCCTAGGTTCCTCTTAGGTCTAGTTATGGAACTTGTTTTGAAATCCCTTTAAGAGACCTCAAACTTGCAGGGACCCGCTTCGGAACCCAATGAGCAACTTCTTTACTATAGGGATTTAAATGATTACCACATAATACTATTTGTTATAATTAGAGTATTCTGGGCCCCCAAACCCCCTTCTGATTCTTAAGGCCCCTATGTTAGGGACCCTTTTAGGCACCTTCTTCAGGGACCCTTTAAGGAACCCATTTCAACAGACCCATGTACCCTAAGGGTCCCAACAAATTGGGGAACCACAAAACTGAGGGTTTCTGAAACCCCAAAGAGTCCCAAGGACTCTCCCTAGGACATTCCGGACCCTCCTGAAGAGATACCTGGACCCTTAGGGTAAAAGCCAGAAAGTTGGAATATGATTATCCTAAACCCTTTATGGTAAATTATAGGGTATCCTACCCTGAAACCATATTTCAACTTTCTGGAGTTCCCTTTAGGGTAGGGACCCTTCATCTTCAGAGCCCGAGGTTGGCGACAAGGGCGGTGCGCGGGTAGCTGGCCTCAAGGCCATCGTTCGACCAAAAAACTTACCTTTGGTTAGTAGGGAATGGAGGAATGGGGTACAATTATAACTACTACGGTGGATGATATAAATCCTGCATTACCTTAAGGACCTAAACTATGGGAATTATGGTATATTCATTATGGGTAATGCGATTTATATCATCAACCGTATTACTACCATTCTTCCATTCCCTACTAACCAAAAATAAGAAAACCGCAAGGCCGCAAAGAGGCTCTGCTTGGAGGTTCATGGGAGGTTATAAGTAGGGTAGCTATATAGTTATAATCCATAGTAGGGGACTTATAACTCCATTCACAACTACCCATGAGCCTCCAAGTGTGGTTGAAGGTTAGGGTTTGGGATTCAAATTCAGGGGTTCAGGCTCGCTCGAGGCAACAAAACTGGTTTGGTGCTTGGGTTAAAGTTCACAGACCCCTGAACCCATCAACCCTAAACCCTACCAAGACCCTGAAGAACCTACCTTTTTAGGGTTCCTCATTATGGTTTCCTTATATAAGGGTCCTTAAAACGGTAGGTTACTCCGGGTTTAGGTAAAGCCTACAGCAGTTGAAGGTAGAGGGTTTGGGGAGCTGGGGCCTCCGACAACAGCACTCCAGGACTCCACCATGCAACGGAGGTTGTGGTTTAGGGTTTAGGGTTTAGGGTTTTAGGGTTTAGGGTTTAGGGTTTAGGGTTTAGGGTTTTAGGGTTTAGGGTTTAGGGTTTAGGGTTTAGGCTTCTTGTCGCTTCGGGGGGAGGGGGGGTATCGTGTGGTTGGAGTGGCTTGTGCCTAAACCCTAGACATAGACCCTAAACCCTAAACCGAGGAGTAGTCTGGCTGCGCTGCGGTTGGGTTCGGTGAAGCTCTTCGATTCGGTTCTGTTCGGTGGCTGTTCCGGGCAGTGCAGTACTGCATGAAGGATTGTTGAAACGGCTTCAAAAATGCTAAAGCAACCTGGACCCAGTATAACCTACCTCGTTCAGAGAAAGGTCGTAGCTTGAGGGCCTTGTTGGGTTCCATGGCTCTGCTTCCGGAAGTGGCAGAGGAGCTCGGTCGCCTCGCAGCCCAGGCGGACCGAGGCGACAACCTGGTGAAGTGAAGGTGATCCAGGACTGCCTGCAGGTGCTGAAGGACAACCACATGATGCCACACTGTTAACAGAGACGGTTGCGGAGTGTCAGCTGTGAACTGCCACGAATTGATCGACGAGATCATCGATGTTGGCTACGTCAGCGACAAGATGCGAGCAATAGGCTGCGAGATCCAGTCGCCCAGTGTTTTGGCTTGCAATGAGAAGCTCGTGGCCACTGCAGGAAATCACAATTAATACTCTAAACCCTGAACCCTAACTCATAACTATTAAGGAAGCCCAACAAGTTATATGGGATTTTTCAGGTCTAAGTAGAGGATGCAAAGTTGCGAGAAAGCGAGGCGGCACCCTCTACGTCTTCCGGGCTCTACTATAGGGCCTTAATAATTAGAGTAGTGTTCCTTTAACGGGTTCCTCTAAAAGTGTGCTATATAAGGATTACTATAAGGGTACTATGATTTTTGCGGCCTTAATGCCTAGACGATTTCGGGGTTCTTATTAGAAGTATAGTAAAAATGGGCTCCAAAACCCTATTTCAATCATCAAGGCCCCTATACTATCGCTAGTCAGCCGCCAGTCCGCATTGCCCCGCTGTGCTCCAAGCACTTGGCTGCTACTCAAAAAACAGAAGGGGTTTAGGGTTTAGGGTCCGGGGGTTTGTCTTTTTGTATTTGGGGTTATGGGTTTCAGGCCTCTGGATCTTGCAGGCATTAATAAGTTAGAAGCTGCCCCCACTCTGTAATAGTGGTATAATAGGAATATAATAGGGCCCTAATATGATATTAACATAATCCTTATGGTCACTATTACAGAGTGGGGGCGGCTTCTAATTAATAAGTTACCTTACATTCATGCCGTTTCGCAGCTACACGAAGTCGAAGTGAACGGAGCTCTGTTCCAGGCTGGGGACTACTTCGGGGAGAAAGCTTTGCTTCGTCGCTGGGCAGAAGATGGGTCTACATTTGCGGTCCGGATGGCCTTTGGTATATGTGCGTGTGTGTGTGTTGTTTAATCTGCAGGTGTGGGGATTTACAGTTTCGCGTGTTGTGAAGTCCAGGTTTCTACAGACAGATGTCAGCAGCGTGCATGAGGAGACACACAAGTCGTGCACTGGTTCATTCGGGGGTAGAAGGGTCGATGGCATGGCTGGATGCAGCTGGATCTCACTGTAACGAGAAGGGGTCAGGGTCGGTGATCTTAACCCTATAGCATCTGCTCTTCAACTCTCAGCCCCTGGTTCAAGCAAGGTCCTGCTGCAACACCAGAATTCTCATCCCGGTCCCCGTAAGTCCGGCAGGGTTCTGCGTAAGGCCATGTGCCCCGCTTTCTTGACATGATCGCGAGCTAGCTACACCCTACAGCCTAAATTCCGAGTATGTCTAACAAGGAAGCCTTGCATGAACCCTGGCTCTGAAAGCGCTTAGACTCAGACGGCCCCAACTGGGTTCTTCTTGAGATCTTCTTTCAGCAGAAACCCAACGATTCTCAGTTCTCAACATTATGTCATTGCGATTATTGCGGTCATGACTATCATGGTTGCCATGATTATCGCCCTGATACTTGGGTGGTGTTCAAGTGGCTATGGGCCAAGGCCCCAGGTCTTACAGGCCCTCACACCCGAGCCTAGGCGACGAACCCCGCACCGCCACGATCGTTGCGGATACGATGCTCTCTACCCTGAAGATCACGCGAAAGGCGCGATTGTTGTTGGATGTTGCAGGGTCTGGGGCTTCAGGGGTCCATTGGTTATTGACAGAACTTTAACGTTGCGGAGGTTGACTACATGTTACAGCTTGCGTCATAAAATAGACCACTTGACAAACGGAGGCGCCGACGGCATCGCGGAAGGTGTTTGGACAGAAGCAAATGCCAGTAGCAGTGAAGATCGTCAACATCTCAAAGAAGCCTTCGTAGCAGTATAGATCGCAAGTTTGTACCTGCCGACCACAGCAATACTCGCCCCTCTCTGCTCTTGGACTCACGGCTCTTGACTCATGCAGGATTCCTTTTGGATTTGGGGTTTAGGGTAGATACTGTAGGGTTCAGAAAGTAAGACAGCTTAGCAAAAAGTACGTGCGCTTAAGTTGGAGGATCCCAGTATTTAGTTCGGGCGCATATCCGGGACCAAGCGTGGCGACACAAACTACAGCTTCGCACTTGCCCAATGCCGTTAAAGCTGCACGGAACCGTCGAAGAAGCGCTTAACCCTAAACCCTAAACCCTAAACCCTAAACCCTAAACCCTAAACCCTAAACCCAAAGCCTCTCAGAGTCCGAGAGATCTGCTGCAGGCATTCCAGGATTTGGGCCAGGGTCTCAGCGTACCCCAGGGGTTTAGGGTTTAGGGGTTTAGGGGTTAGGGGTTTAGGGTTTAGGGTTTAGGGTTAAGGTCAAGGGTTTCCCAGGATTTGGGGTTTGGAGTCTGTGTGGAATGCTGAGTTTCAACTTACGCTTGCCTGGAGGTTCAGGGGTACTTCGAGATAGTCACGTCGCGAGGGGTGAGATTTGGTTCCGAAGTCATGGTTTTGGGAACGCCAAACCCCTGATGCGGTAAGTGGATTGCGAGGTTTTCCTTGCGCAAACCCTAAACCTTAAACCCCCAAACCCCAAAACCCTAAACCCCCAAACCCCAAACCTTCAACCCCTAAAGCCCTAAACCCTAAACCCTAACCAGGAGTAGAGGGCCTGGAAGGCTGAAATGAAGTGGTGGAGTTCTGGGGCATGGAAAGGTCCAAAGTTGCATGCTTCTGAGAACTCGGCAGCTTATCTGGTGGAGTTGGTTAGAGGCTGCTACGACCCAGAGGTTTCAAGTAGCCAAGTGGCAGTGCTTTACAGAAGGTTCCACAGACTATGCTGTGAATGACTGAGCAACCACTATAAACCCTACTATTTGGTACTCGCCGCCTCGCACCCCTACGGTTCTCGAGGTGCATTTTTCGGCTTTATGAGTTTCGGTCTTCAAAATCCTACACACGGACTTCCAGATTTGGATTTATGACTCATTTGCCAGGTTCTTCCAGACTCTTTGCCTTTGGGGTGCTCCCCTGCCGGTAAGATGGGGGGCCTAAACAATTACCAACATCACTTTGGCGGTTCCTTATTATACTTATAGTATAATGGGGCCCAAAACCCTATTCCAAGTATCAAGGTTTCCTTGTGATCTTGTGATCTCCTGGTTGTCGTGGTTGTCCTGGTCCCCGATCACCGCAAAAGTTCCACTGTTGGGGGGGGATTTACACTGACACGAATGTAGAGAAGGAGAGGTCAGAATCATTTCCCAATTCTTCAAGGTATTATCCTGCCCGATTTCGTTCCTGCAGACTCACGAGCCCCAATCCTGACCCCAGCTGGATCCTAGACATCCCCAAACCAGTCGCAGAGTTTAGGGTTCAGAGTTGTATGGATCGAGCGTGGCGGGTTCAGGGCGGGATTGGATTAGCTTGGTTTCGGGTTTGGGGTTTGGGCTGTCATGTTTATATGGGTGGCTGTCAAAATTATGGTCCCTTTTTGGGTCCCTATTATACTACGGCACCTAATATTTAGGGTACCCAAAAAGGTACCCTCATTTTGACAACCACACATATGCATGCTTAGAACAGAGTTCGATCGTTTGGGTTTCCTGGAACCTCCAACCCGAACCCTCCAGACCTAAACCCTCAACCAAAGGCCCCAAAGTAGTTCCTTTTTGGGGTTCGTATATAGAATCCCATAAGGTAATCCCAAAAAGGAACTACGTTGCGGCCTTTGGGTAAACCACAGGTCTTCATGAGAAGCTGCAGTTCGCCAATCGACGTGCGGTTGGCGGCGGTGGCAACGTGCAGCAGCAGAAGGTGCGCCATGGAGGAAGCGTGAGAACTGCTACTTACTATTACGGGTGTCCCAGTAGTACCCTTTAGCGATGTTCATCAGGGTCTCCGTATGAAAAACAGAATAGTATGACAAAGGGTACCCTTACTACGGTTGATGATATAAATCCTGCATTACCCGTACTAAGGAACATACCATAATTACCATAGTTTAGGGTCCTTAGGGTAATGCAGGATTTATATCATCAACAGTATTGAGGGGCTACTGGCGACGATGCATTTCAATATAGCTCGGTGGCGGGTTGAGAAACCTCGAAGTTGTTGCTTGTGGGGTTTAGGGTTTAGGGTTTAGGGTTTAGGGTTTAGGGTGATTTATCGGTGATGCTGGCTGCACTTAAACTGCACTCCACTACTAGCCTTACTCTTGCATTCTGATTTACATATAGACTTTATGTAATATCCACAATAACGATAATAATAACTGTATTAACAATAATAACTATATTCACAACAATAACTCTAATAACTATAATAACTGTATATAGTAGCTATAATAAGTCTAATACAGTCTTAGTCTTCGATGTCCCCAAACTTCTTGGGGTGCCGAAAGCCTATAAGAACATCACTATCCTCGTGCCCTTAAGGTAAAGTATAAGGGAGTCCTAGCACTGACGAATCCTCCTGAAGCCATGTTCCAACTTTCTGGCTTCTACTATATACCCCTACGTAATCTTGAATCACCTAGTAGAGTAGAGTCCCGAAACGATACCTCCGAAAGCCATGAAGGCTTGCCGCTTAACCCGCAAGAAATCCTGAACACGAGGATTTAAAAACCCTGAAGCCTGACCCCAACCCGAAGCCTTACAACCTGAAGCCCGAATTCGAGCACTGATGATAATGATGTCTAAGACCTATGTAACTGCTTGATGACAACTTAAACCCTGAAACCCTAGTCCCTGAAGCCCCAAACCCTGAGAGCCTGCAACCCTAAACCCAAAACCCCCAAAACCCTAAGCCGCAAGGCCAAGCAGCCGACGCCGAAGACGGAAGAAGATGTCGCTCTGATCTCCGAAGCCCTCAAGCACCCCGGATGCGATTTAAGCATTCAAGGTCTAGAGCTCGCTTACACCTTTCAAGGGCTTTGCGGATTTCGCAAGGTTTATTGCAGGGCTTCTAGGCTTTGGAGTCTTGAGTATTCATGGATTTGAGGTGCTTGGCACTCGGGGGTTACAAGTATGGGCTATCCGGGGCTTCCAGGCCTGGGCTATGAAGGGATGTACGTCTTGCGGTATTGATGTAAGGTAAAAGCCAGAAAGTTGGAATATGATTATCCTAAACCCTTTATGGTAAATTATAAGGTATCCCACCCTGAAACCATATTCCAACTTTCTGGAGTTCCCTTTAGGGTTTCGGGAGCTATAGTTCATGAGATGCAGGGTTCATGGGTTGACGTTTCAGAGAGCTCCCAAACCCTAAATCCTCAGTGATATACCCCACAGCCCCAAGGATTAAAAGCCCTAAACCCCGCACCCTAAACCCTAGAACCCTAAAGCCGTGAACTCTAAAGTAAAGTTTGTGACAGTCTAAACCATGTTCTTTAAGCATATATAGTAGCCCTGTAGAACCCCTTCAAGGACCCGTAAAAGGAGCACTGCTCTAGTTATTAAGGCCCCTCGTATGAGCTTTCCTTATGTAGAATCCGACTCAAGGACCCGTAAATGAGCCCTACTCTACTTGAAGCATCATGGGACTTAGTAATTGGGGTTACAAATAGGGAAGGCTATATGCAATTATGACTGCAGTTACCCTACTAAGAAGGGTAACTGCAGTCATAATTTAACCTTCATTAAGGTACTTATGACCCTACTTACTAAGTCCCATGATCCTCCAAGTAGTCCTTAAGGCCCCTCTTATGAGCTTTCTTTGTAAGGAGCAATGAGAATCTCGCTACGATGACGACCCTCGACGAGGCAAGACTCTCCCATGCTTAGGACGCCTTAAAGAGATCCTTTAAAGGCACTCAGAACACCCAGTTTAGGTGTTTAGGGGTTTAGGGTTAAGTTTAAAGGCACTTAGAAAGCCCAGTATGGGTTTATGGGTTTAGGGTTAAGTTTAAAGGCACTTAGAACACTCAGTATGGGGGATACTATGACCAATTGCCCAGACACCTCCGTTATCGGTTGCGTTCATTCAATCTGCCCTGGGAGGAGTCCGTAACAAGGGCGTTCCATGTTTTATCCGGGCTTCAAGGACGTATTTAAGGAAGTCATAATAAGGAGCCCCTAAACCCTAAACCCTTCAAAGCCTAAAACCCTAAGAAGCCCAAGCCCTAAACCCTTCAAACCCGGGAACCGCAACAAAGTAACCCGAAAAACCCTAAGCCCTGAACCCTGAACCTAGAATCCTGAACCGTTCAAACCCTGAGAACCCTAGGAACACTAAGAACCCTAAACCCTGAGCCCTAACCCTGGAACCCTAAACCCTTCAAACCCTGAGAACCCCAAAAATCCTAAGAACCCTAAACCCTGAACGTAGGGTCTAGCTAGGGCTTGCAGAGGGTTCCCCAAACACTTCTCCCTAAACCCTAAACTATCTCAAGAGCGAGAAGGAGAGCGTCTTGGCATCCGAATTGGTTACCCGTTTGGCGTGGGAGAGAACCGCAGCTGACTGGCTAGAGGCTCGGGATCTGTCCGATCCCAGCGTGTGGAAAGACTCCACTCTGGGAGCTGCCACTCGAAAGGAGGCGATGAAGGACGAGAAGGACAAGTCCCGATCGAACATGCTCATGTGGTATCTTCACCACGCACGGCTCCCGCGAAAAGGACCTGCGGCTCAACGACCGACCGTTCAGAGAGAGCCTGTTTTCTACAACTTCGCTGCATGAATCTGTATATCGACGGGTTCACGGGAGCTCAGGCACCTTTCCGAAGCCAGAGGGCCACAAGGATCCGGCGAGGATCGTATAGATAGGTAGTAATTAGTATTTGTGAGACCCCTAAAGGGTACCCCTTCTGAACCCTACTTCTGGCTCTCTTAACAGAGATCTTATTGAGAGGGTCTTTATCCCCAAGATTCCCCCTAATCCTAACTCCCAGTACATGGCTGGCCTGAAGAAGCGGCTTTACATGAGCACCTTCGACGGGTCGATGGGAACGGTGGGGCGCGCGCGCATCTTGGTCAGTCTGTCGATGCTTGGACACGTGGCTGAATCGCTCGTCTTTTTTGCGGCAAGTGGTGCCAGGGAGGATTGAGGTGTTGAGGATTTCAGGTCCCGGAAGTTTAGCATTTATGGTGTAGGGCTTAGGTGGCTTACTGTTACCACTGACCTAGCCCTACACCAAAACCCTACACCAAAACCCTACACCCTAAGCAATGAACTCAAGCTCTAAGTCATGGACCTTTAAAACATCAAACAGCGAACGCTCACATCCTAAATTCTCAGTCCCCCAAAAGAATTTGGACAACCCCGAATCCCAAGATCCAAACCAGAAACACGGGATCCCTAAACCCTCAGTCCGCAACCTTAATCCCTAAATCCTGCACCCTAAAACCTCAAAGCCCTAAACCCTAAACCCTCAAAGTTCTAAACCCTAACCCTGAACCCTCAAAGCCCGAAACCCTAAACCGTAAACCCTCAGGTACAGGTGGAAAAAGGTTCTCAAAAAAAACCGTAAACCCTAAACCTTTTAGACTCTGTTATAGATCCCTTTGAAGGAGCCCTATAGATCCCTTATATATAAGGGAACCCTAAATCTTGAAACCCTTCAACTGTCGCCAGTCTCGTCTCCGGGCCTTCATTGACGTGATGTGGAGGGAAGAGATCAAGGTCCAAGTCCTTGAGGGTTCCTCTAAGGGTCTTTAAGGGTTCTTTTAAGGGGTCTTTACGGGTTTCTTTAAAATTATGTCCCCGTCTTTGAGTGTTTTATATCGTGATTCTCCAGGTTGTGACAAGTTTGTGTTTGTTTCCTGCTGCCTCAGCTTTTCAGAAAGTCCGACTTTATAGGTTCTGTTACTTGTTACCGGTGTTGCTACTGCTCTTGGTGCTCATGTTGTTGTTGCTGCTGGGTGGAGGTTTTTTTTTTTGAGGTTTGGCGGCCAAGTTTGGCGGGATATGGGTTCGTTTGTGCGTCAAGCCATTGGGGGATTCTAGTTTTTGGCGTTCGCCCAGGCTGTTGTCCCTAAACCCTAAACCCCTAAACCCTAAACCCTAAACCCTTGAGGTTTTGAAGCGTTTCGAAGGGAGGCGATCTTCAAAAATGGGGCTCGGGGTGCTTCTACTAATAAGCTATATGGGTAGTTATCAAAGTTATGGCCCCTTCTGGGGTACCCTAATATAATGCGGCACCTAATATTTAATTAGGGTACCCAAAAAGGGGGCATAATTATCTATATAAGATTTTCCCTTTCGAAGTTGGGTTGCGAAATTCAGGGTGACAACTTGGTGCGACACCTTAATCCTACAGCCCCAAACCCTTGGAGAGCGGTCTTTGGTTCACGGTTTGGGGTCGGGATTCGGAGTCCAAGCTTCCGATTCAGAGCCTTAACTGAGGATTAAATGACCCTTCAACTCTATGCTTTAGTACTGCGAATCCTAAGTGCTACATGAACCCTTAAATGCCGTTAGGTTTCGTGCTTGAGGAAATCATGCCTGCCAGTTCCAGGTTTCGATCCTTCAGCACTCATGAACACCCATCTGCGTACTTCCCCACCCTGAACCCTGAACCTGACACACTGTAAGGACGCAACAGACAGTCGCTTTGGTTTTCCGAGACCATCCACGAAGATTCGAGAAACGTTTCGCGTCTTAAACAAGTCTCGACCCCCGGACCTCCGCGTGACTCTAAACTTAGGAGTACTTAGAAATACTTTCTAATTTTTTGTTGTGATAATCCCTAAGAAACGGCTAAAATTATAAGTTTTTGCTAGGGTACTAAGTTCAGTATAGTAAACACAAAGTCTTAAGCCGCGGTCTTACGTACTAAAGCAGCTTAATAAACCCCGGCACCTTCAAGAAATACACCCCGGCACCTTCAAAGCCAGTAAAAGCTAAATCCTAAACCGAAACTCCAAACCTTAAACAGTATTAGCCCCAAGCCCTAGACCTTAAACAACATTAACCCTAAACCCTACACCATAAACAGTATGAGCCTTAAACCCTACACCTTAGACAATCTTAACCCTAAACCCTACACCATACACAATATGAGCCTTAAGCCCTACACCTTAGACAATCTTGACCCTAAACCCTAAACTGCAGCCTTCCACCCTACAGCCTGGCCCAACTTCCGACACCAAAGCTCCAAAGCTGCAAAAGGAAGGCCAGATGGTCATCGAGGAGAGCGACCTCAACGCAGACTACTTCTACGCCGAAGCCCCAAGCGGTTCAGGGTTCAGGGTGAACCCCTCCATAAAATCCTAAACCCTAAGGCCTAGTACTGCATGGAAGGGAAAGGCGAAGACGGCTTGCTATAGAGGCCGGAATCACTGCCAATACTATTCCTACGGCTCCTTATGAATACTTTACTGTGCCCCAAAACCCTATAATTGGTGTTAGGCCCCTATATTAAGAATCTAGCACGCAGATGCGGGATCCCCTTCGAATAGTAGCAAACTGTACGCAACCCTGGATGGCCGTCTTGTGTGAGAGGCAGCAGACAACAGACGGCTCTATTACAGTTTTCTGCTGAGGAAGAACAACACGAAGCCCCGCAACTAAAGCCCCAAAGCTGTTATTTGCCCTTCGGACAAACTCTGATCGAGTGTTGGTAAATTCCGACAAAAACCCTGAGCAGCTAAGGTCCTAATGTCCCAGAAGCCAGAAAGTTGGAACATTGTTATCCTCATACTCGTGAAGTATGCTACAGCACCAATCATCCCGAGTCCATGGTCCAACTTTCCGGGGTTCACCATACGGCTTTATACTGTGCTCTGATGGATTATGTTTCATTGTCCCTCTACCAACACTCTGCTGCATCCTTACAACAGTTAGTGCTCTTTTGGTTCCAACAGCCTTGAAGGGGGTTTAGGGTTCCTTTATCGTTCTTTCAAGAGGGCTTAGGGTACCTTTAAGGGTTCAGGTCGTGGAGGGCGTGCGAATCCCGGCTCCGAAACCTTAAACCCCGTACAAGAAGCTGGGGTCGTTGAGGGTTGAGGGTCCATATTATAGGATCTAGCGGTTAGGATTCTTTGGGTTGAGGGTTTATGTAGACTTTAGTTACCTTTAGTTTGTAGGGTTGCTGCAATTTCAGGGCAAGACCCCCTTGGTGACCCTAAAGCCCGGGTTGAGGGTTTGGGTTTCAGGTTGGATATGGGGGTTTCGGAAAACAGGGTAAATAATAGGATCCTTATTATAAGGACCCCAAATAAGGTACCCCTAATTTCCGGAAACTCCCATATCGATTTGTTTCTTTTGCTCGCCAAGGTGGTCGAGTCCGGTCGCTTCGAGATTTTCGTCCGGGACACCTGCTGCACAGGGAGTGTTCCCAGAGACTCCAATATCCCTTAATTAGGGAATATACCCTAAATTATAGTAGGATCCCGAATATGATTTAAGGTGGTATATTCCTTAATGAAGGGATATTGGAGTCTCTGGGTTTCTAGTTTGGGGGGTCGATGTAAGGGTGAGAGCTGGATAACGGTGTGCCAAGAGTCGAGGTGCCTATGTCAGGGTCCTTGCAGTAAGTAGTACGTACTTATCCGAAAGCATGGCCCCGAGAAAAGTCTTAGAGGGACCCTGACAGGGGATATGCAGCCGAGGAAGGCTGGTGGTGGATAGGTTGAAGAAGTGTTCAGGTGTATTTCGTGGTTGCACTAAGAAGGTTTAAAGAGGATCGCTAGCAGGTTTGGCCCAAAGCGAATGCTCACCCCAGCATTCAATGTAAACGGTAGTTAATTGCCGAAATAGCGTCTTTGCTTCCTGAACCAGTGCAACAACCAACATGTTCAGCATCCAGCGTGAGTTCGGATTCCTGAAATTTGTTTCGCGCTTCTTCGCGGTATGGTAGACAAGATCCCTGGTGCATGTAGCAGCAACGTCTTAGTTGGGGGGGCCTTGGGAACTCTGGCGCAACTCCACCACTCGTATAAGCCACATTAAACCCTAAACCCTAAACCCTAAACCCTAGATCCGCTTTTTCGGTCAACTTTGAAACAGTGCCGCTACCCATGCTTATTCTCAGCAATGGTGTTGTTGCTGCTCGAGGGTTTTTTCCCGCTATGTGGGTACGGATACTGACTACCATGATTGGTCATGAAGAGCTTATAGTATCCTTATGGGAGTGGGCTCCAAGGAGGGTAGGTAACCTACTAGTCACTAACCCCTAGTTCTCTGCAGTGCTCCCGAAGGCTCCCTTCAGGTTCCCTAAGGATCCCTTGTACGGAGGCGTATTTATTTTGGGTTTTTTTTTTGGGGGTGGGCATTTTTTTTTTTTTTTTGGCTTGTGTGCGCGCTTGGCTTGGCTTCTCGGCTTCCCTGGCTTCTTGGCTTCTGGCTTCTTGGCTTTTCGGCTTCTTGGCTTTTTTCTTCGGCATAGAGAGCCTCATAAATCAGTCCTTAAGTCACGCCCTCAACCCTAAGCCGAGCCGAGGCGAATTTAGGTCAGTAAAGCGGGATAGGGGTTAAAAAAAATTAAATAAGGATCAAAAAAATTAAATAAGGATCAAAAAAATAAATTATTAAATAAGGATAAAAAAATTAAACGGGTATCCGCGAAAGGAAGGGGAAAAAGGAACGAAAGACAGAGAGAGAGAGAGAAGGAAAGAAAGAAAGAACGAAAGAAAGAAAGGAAGGAAGAAATAAAGCAAGGAAGAAAGAAAGAAAGAACGAAAGAAAGAACGAAATAAAGAAATAAAGAAACAACGAAAGAAAGAAAGAAACAACGAAAGAAAGAAAGAAAGCCATGCAAGAAACAGAGAAATAAGTAAATAAAGAAAGCTATAAGTAAAGAAAGAAAACAAAAATAGAGAACTAAGTAAAGAAAGAAAGCTACAAGGAAAGAAAAAAGAAAACACAAGGAAAGAACCAAAGAGAGTTGACAACTTAGAGAAATACCACGGAATCCGTAGGAAAATCGTGTTTTCCCCAGGAAAAACCAAGCAAATCCTTAGGAAACGAAAGAAAATCCCTAGGAAAGCAGTGTTTCCCCTTGGAAAAATTCAAGAATAGCTGTATCTAAAAAGCAAGAAAGAAAGACAGAAAGAAAGAAAAAACCAGAGAGAGAACGAAAGAACGAAAGCAAAAACAAGAGGAAGAACGAAAGCAAGAACTAAAGAAAGAAACTTAAGGAAATACCACGGAATCCGTAGGAAAATCGTGTTTCCCCGAACCAAAAACCAAGCAAATCCTCAGGAAATGAAAACGAATCCGTATGAAAAAATTGTTTCCCCTGGGAAAAATTCAAAAACTGCTGTATCTAAAGAGGACGAAAACAAGGAAAACAGAAAGAAAGAAAGATAGAACGAGAGAGAGAACGAAAGAACGAAAGCAAAAACGAAAGAAAGAACGAAAGCAAGAACGAAAGAAAGAACGAACCAAAGAAAGAAAGAAATAAATCAAACCAGAAAGGAAAGCAAGAAAGAAAGGAAGGGAGTATGAGATGAACAAAGAAAGAACAACAGAAAGAAAGAAAAGAAATGAACTAGCGAAAGAAAGAAATAAGTCCATAATAAAAAAGCAAAGTTGGAAAATACGAAAGAGAAAGAATATGAAAAAATCACAGAAACAAAGATACAAGCAACAGGATACTACATAGCCCACTCGAATTTACCATAATATCGTAATGTACCGTAACAGAATATAACATAATGTAAATGTAACCTATAAAATATGTTACATATTATGTTGTAAATATACACACTGTACTGTACTATGTTACAATGTACTACACTATAAACTAAGATGTTGTTTTGTTCTATGTCATCTTCTGTTATATTGTATTGTTTTTTTTAGTATGCTATTATATGCTATAAGAAGCAAGGTTCTGTTATGTCAGAAAATGTCACACCATTTTTGTGTTGTCGAACCATCTTATGTCGTTCTTCTGGTTTACTATGTTATATATATTCGGTTAGAATGCTAACGGAAGAAGAGACAAGAACAGGCACGGAAGAACAAAACACCCGCCGCCGCGCTTTTCGAGACGTGCAAGCTTGATTCAAAGAGTGTTTTCGAAGCCCATCATGTGAACGTTGTCTCTGCAAATGGGGGGGGCTGCGCCCCCCCCAACCCCCCCGCTGTTTTAAGCCGTGCAGGGTTGCTTTGATTCTCCCTGGCTTCTTGGCTTCTGGCTTCTTGGCTTTTCGGCTTCTTGGCTTTTTCTTCGGCATAGAGAGCCTCATAAATCAGTCCTTAAGTCACGCCCTCAACCCTAAGCCGAGCCGAGGCGAATTTAGGTCAGTAAAGCGGGATAGGGGTTAAAAAAAATTTAAATAAGGATCAAAAAAAATTAAATAAGGATCAAAAAAAATTAAATAAGGATAAACAAATTAAACGGGTATCCGCGAAAGGAAGGGGAAAAAGGAACGAAAGACAGAGAGAGAGAGAAGGAAAGAAAGAAAGAACGAAAGAAAGAAAGGAAGAAAGAAAGCAAGGAAGAAAGAAAGAAAGAACGAAAGAAAGAACGAAATAAAGAAATAAAGAAACAACGAAAGAAAGAAAGAACAAAAGAAAGAAAGAAAGAACAAAAGAAAGAAAGAAAGAAAGCCATGCAAGAAACAGAGAAATAAGTAAATAAAGAAAGCTATAAGTAAAGAAAGAAAACAAAAATAGAGAACTAAGTAAAGAAAGAAAGCTACAAGGAAAGAAAAAAGAAAACACAAGGAAAGAACCAAAGAGAGTTGACAACTTAGAGAAATACCACGGAATCCGTAGGAAAATCGTGTTTTCCCCAGGAAAAACCAAGCAAATCCTTAGGAAACGAAAGAAAATCCCTAGGAAAGCAGTGTTTTCCCTTGGAAAAATTCAAGAATTGCTGTATCTAAAAAGCAAGAAAGAAAGACAGAAAGAAAGAAAAAACGAGAGAGAGAACGAAAGAACGAAAGCAAAAACAAGAGGAAGAACGAAAGCAAGAACTAAAGAAAGAAACTTAAGGAAATACCACGGAATCCGTAGGAAAATCGTGTTTTCCCGAACCAAAAACCAAGCAAATCCTCAGGAAATGAAAACGAATCCGTATGAAAACAGTGTTTCCCCTGGGAAAAATTCAAAAATTGCTGTATCTAAAGAGGACGAAAACAAGGAAAACAGAAAGAAAGATAGAACGAGAGAGAGAACGAAAGAACGAAAGCAAAAACGAAAGAAAGAACGAAAGCAAGAACGAAAGAAAGAACGAACCAAAGAAAGAACGAAATAAATCAAACCAGAAAGGAAAGCAAGAAAGAAAGGAAGGGAGTATGAGATGAACAAAGAAAGAACAACAGAAAGAAAGAAAAGAAATGAACGAGCGAAAGAAAGAAAGAAGTCCATAATAAAAAAGCAAAGTTGGAAAACTAGAAGACAATTGGCCCGAAAGCATCATCAGCGAAGAGTGTTGCGCTACGTCATAGAATCCAGTGTATAGGGTCATGGAGTCACCGAGTCAAAAGCACGGAGTCACAGAGTCGGAGTGTCACATACAGTCAAGAGTCGTACAAGTCATAGTTCATAGGGTCATCGAGAAATAAAGTCGAGTACATGTCAAGCACAAGTCATAGTTCAAAGAGTCATAGAGTCATATAGAGTCATAGAGTCACAGTGAGACAGAATCATAGAGTCATAGAGTCATGGAGTCATCTATGTACCACGCACTTGACTTGATGTAGTTCACTCTATGAACACTAATGTTCAGGTTTAGCGGGTTTAGGGTATAGTCCAACATGACGCAGAAGTCTTCCTTTCCTAGCTCCGGAACCTCACTATATAGACATCCCTGATTACTACTGCTACTACTACCACTACTACAAAAGAATACTACTACTACTACTACCACTACTACTACCACTACTACTGCTACTGCTACTACTGCCACTACTACTACTACTTTATTACTACTACTACTACTACTACTACTAGTACCACAACAACAACTACAACTACTACTACTACTACTACTACGACTACCGCTGCGTTTATGCGACGACGACTACTACTACAACTACTCCGACTACCACTGTGGTTTCAACGTGACTCTATGACTCTATGCATGGTCACTTTATGTCGCAGCAGTAGTAGTAGTAGTAGTAGTAGTAGTAGTAGTAGTACTAGTAGTACTAGCAGTACCACTACTAGTAGTAGTGATAGTAGTAGTAGTAATAATAGTTGTAGTAGTGGTAGTGGTAGCAGTAGTACTAGTACTAGTTCGAACACTCGACAACGCCAATCTCTGTGAAGGGTTGCAAGTTTCACCTCAATGCACATTAAAAGTAATAATTTTACCTCGCGTTCGAACACTCGACAACGCCAATCTGTGTGAAGGGTTGCAAAATTCATGTCAATGCACATCAAAAATTGCAACTTTACCTCGCGTTCGAACACTCGACCACGCCAATCCCTGTGAAGGGTTGCAAAATTCATCTCAATGCACATCAAAAAATGCAACTTTGCTTCGCGTTCGAACACTCGACCACGCCAATCCCTGTGAAGGGTTGCAAAATTCATCTCAATGCACATAAAAAATTGCAACTTTACCTCGCGTTCGAACACTCGACCACGCCAATCCCTGTGAAGGGTTGCAAAATTCATTTCAATGCACATCAAAAAATGCAACTTTACCTAGCGTTCGTGCATTCGACCATGCCAATCCCTGTGAAGGGTTGCAAAATGCCAATCCTTGTGAAGGGTTGCAAAATGCAGCTCAATGCACCCAAACCCTGTGAAGGGTTGCGCGGCGCCCGCAAAATGTGTAACTTTACCTCGCGTTTGAACGCCCGAGGATGCTGCCCTGCAAGGCAATGCAACACGGCCAAGCAAACCACAAAAAAAAAAAAAAAAAAAAAAAAAACCCAAACTAATTCCAGACCCCCCTTGTACCCTCCCCCTTGAACGACCCTCCCTTAAGGACCCTATACAGAGCTCACGTTTGCTTTCTCTTTAGGTGATGATTGACAGCTGGAGGGACTTCGTCTGCGAGCCTGCTGATGCGGGAGGCAGGAAGTGTGGACGACGACCGACGGGTCAAAGCGAGTTCGGCCAGAACGCGCTTGCTGCCGCAGCTTGTGGGAGTTGATCCACATATCCCTCCTTGCCTCGACGGCAGCTGCAGCCCTCGCGGAATTTAGGGTTTAAGGTTCAGGGTTGAAGGCTACCCTAAACCCTAAATCCGAAACCCTCAGCACAAACCCTAGGGTTTAAAGGAGTTTGGAGCTAAACAAGTTTAGGAAAGAAGGTCGTGGGCGCCTCAGGGTTGCCATCCGTGGATCACGGGAGACTTGATGCACGAGATCGGCCTGGCCATGCAAAAGGAGTCTGCGGAAAAGCTCCAAGAGGTTTTAGGGTTTAGGGTTTAGGGGTTTAGGGGTTTGGGGTTAGGGCTATCATATACTAAAAAACACTACGACTGCGGAAGGGAGGATATAATGTGTATGGTCTTTTGGGAGCTAAAGGAACCCTTGCAATTCTTGGGGGAGTCGCAGATTCATCCTTGTTAACTTACGGGGCCTTCTTTGCTATGTCATAGTAGCGACTTAGTAAGTAGGTTGCAGGGAGAGTCACAAGTACTTATAAACCCCTACTATCTATTAGGGCTTAAGGTTTAGGTTTGAGGGTTTAGGGTATAGTTCAAGCCTACTTACTACGTCACCTGATCCGTTAAGTGCTGAAGCTACTGCGCAGGAGGGTGAAGAGGAGGGTGGTGGAACGAGCGCTGAAAATGCCCTGCTGCACGTGGAGACGAAGGCAAGTTGAGCAAGGGTTTAGGGTTTAGTTTTCAGTTTCAAGGTTTACATGTACGTTTCAGATAGAGAGTCTGGTACAGGTTGTAGAGTATTGAATTTGCGGATTTGGGGGCTTGCACCTCCAAGTATGCTATTTACAGGACTGAGGGGTTTACGGGCACTAGCACCCCGTTTATTAAACCCTAAAGCCCCTAAGAACGCCAAGCCCTGAACCCTGACCTGCCTGAGCCTAAGTTGAAGCATTCCTGAACCCCCAACCTCAACTGCAAGATTCTCAGGTATGCTGCAGTATACCTGGAACCTCTATTCCAGTTATTAATTTTCAAGGCCACAACATCAAAGTTTTTGCTGTTTCGGTTGTGGGTTTCTAGCTTGCTGCAGAAATCAAACCGGAAGCCATGTTCGCGAGAGCACTGCGAATTTCGGGTTTGGGGCTTACTGGGGGCTTGGTCCTTCGGGTTTAGGGCGGGGCTTATGGAGGCTTTGCCTACCCAGACCGGGAGGATCTAGAAAGTAGATTCCCTACTCTGGGGCCCTAATTATACTACTACTGCATTATAGGAAGCACCATTAAGGGATCTACTTTTTGGATCCTCCCCGGGGGTTCTGGGTAATCCTGCTCCCCGGAACGAGAGCCGACATCACACCGGAAGCTTCCACCAAAGTTTCTGATAGCCCCAGAATGAACCCTAAACTCTCATCCCTACACCCCTACACCCCGACTCCTAGACCAAACCCAAAGGCCCTAAGCTATAAAACCGCAAACCTTTATGCTTATATGACCCAAAGCCCTTACAAAGCCACATCTAAAACCGTACAAATGGGTATATCCGGTTCATACGGATCCCCAACCAGCTTGCCTTCGGCAGGTCTTGAATGTCGTGTCACAGGGAGGGAGCTTTGGCGAGTTCCTTGGCCGCCTTGAAGGGGCGGTTTGGGGCTTCTAGGTTTGGGGTTTAAGGATTTCGAGGTTACGGGTCCCTAGACCCTAAAGCCCAAGCAATTCAAAGATTTAGAGAGTTTACGTTGGTCCTTTGAGCTTTTGGGTTCGAGTTGGGTTCCGCAGGGGGTTTTGGCAGGCTTTCAAGGATGTGTTGGTGCGGTAGTCGGCATCAGCATGCACGGTTTTAGGGCTTACTGTTGAGGGTTTAGGGTTTAGGGTTGAGGGTTCTTGGCTGAAGGGCTGGAGGTTCTCAGCGGCTTGGAGGCTTGAGTGCCAGTACGCAGGCCCTAATTCAGGGGCGTTAATGACAAGCGGTTCATTTCTGATTATGCACGCCCTTATTCAATCCTTTCCTTTCCCAGCGTCTCTTGGGATAAGGGTTTAGTTTTGGGCTTAATTAGGTCACATGCGGAATGAAGAATCGGGCATTAAGGAAACTAGATGCTCTTTTGGATTATGCACGCCATCATAAGCAAGATGTGCGGGCGACCGCTAGCTGAGTTTTCGGGCGTCCCGAATGACGAAGGGAATGCTACGTAGTATTCAGCTGGTTCCGGGGGGGGGGCATGGAGGCTGTGCCCAAACATTCCGGGATTCGTACTGGTCGGTTTAGGGTTAAATTTAGCAATTTGTAGAAGCCTGAAGATTGCAGTAAAGTGCACCTCGAAACCTCATTCTAAGTATAAAGGCCCGTACATTATATGACATTCCACAGGTTCAGGAGCCACCGGGAAAGGCCGAGAACCCTGCAAGACAGAATTATCGCCATGCGAAGCAATCCCCCAACCCCTAAACCCTAAACCCCAAAACCCTAAACCTCAAGCCACCCCAACTGAAGCCTAAACCCCAGAAGAAAACCCGAAGCCCAAACCCCCGAAAGCTCAAAAGCCAGCAGCTCGAACCCCCAAAGCGCTAAACCACACAACGAGGCTTATTCTTTAAGCCATCCAGGAATCCATGTCGCAAGCGCAAAATCCCGCAATAAAACTCCTACAGCACGCTGTCGGAATCTCATACAGAGCCCTTAGAACCCTAAACCCTAAACCGCTGAGCCCTTCGTACCAATCCTGACAGTTCAGGCTTGCTCTGCTGTACTTCGTCCCACGTGCAGCGACCGTCAAGGCAGAGAGGAGAGAACTTGGGTGAGTTTCCGAAAATTAGGGGTCCTACTGTTTAGGGTACTATATAGGTAGTTGTCAAAATTAGGGTCCCTTTCCGGGTACCTTAAATAGTGGGTGCCGTGTTATATTAGGGACCCCAAAAGGGACCATAATTTTGACAACCACCCACTTGTGGATGATATTTAAGGTTTAGATTGGCTTCATGGTGTCGTTTTTGGAAAGCTTTGTGTAGTTCAGTGGAGACGGTATTTGCTTGAGGATTGACAATCGATGTCTCGAGATTTTGGTTTAATGGCTTGGGGTCAAGGTTTTGTTGGGCGATGTCTCTAAAACCCTAAACCCTAAACCTTAAAGCCCTAAGCCTTAAAAGCCCCAGCCGCTTCGACACCCCGATCCTTTGCTCAGGCGCTCACGGATGCCACGGTGTGGGTCATCGATCGCGGCAACTTCAAGGCGTCACGTTCTAGGCCTTTTCTTATGGGCTTGGGGTTTTAGTTAAGGTTGTTTCCATTTTTCCATGCTTGTTCGGACTTGGACCTGCTTGTGGCCATGTCCATGATCATCTGTGTGCCAATCTTCGTGGTTGCAGAAGTAGCAATCATAGCACAGCTTTCATTCCAACGTCCGTAAAGTGATCATCACAATCATTATTCTTCAACAGCCTCAGCAACAACAACAGCAATGCCATCACAACCATCGTCATTATGAGTTGCATGCTCATGCAAGATTATGAAGACAAACGGACAGGAATCTTCGGCACTGTGATGGATTGTGTTGATGTTGATCCTGACGTCATGCTCTGTGCAGACTGTTGACTTCATTGTTTTCTGACATGTTTTGGTGGAAACTTGGTCCAAAAGAGTTGCTCAAAAAACACGCGCAGTGTCAGTGTACATATACCTTTGATTCTGGGAACAAATACAAAACATGTAGCGTGTGCTCGACCAGGCACTGTCTGTCGAAAGCACTTCACCACTAGCAGCAGGAGGTAGTAGTAATAGTAGTAGTAGTAGTCGTCGTCGTCGTCGTGGTGGTGGTGGTGGTGGCAGCAGCAGTAGTAGTCGCCGTAGTAGTAGCAGTAGCATCAGCAGTAAAGTAGCATTGTAGTACTTAGTACGTGTGGTAGCCGGCAGGACATCTTGATGAAAGTGTCGGACAACAAGATCAAAGAGTACGCCACAAGCTCAGTCCAACCCGGATAAGGGCTACCCTAAACCCTAAACCCCGCCAGTTTGGAGACGTTCCTCGGGTTTGGTTTGTTCGACTTTGTTCCTGGGGTCTCGTGCTTTCAGAGTCGACGCTTCCACTGCTTGCTGTTGCAAGAGCCAAAGAAGCACCCAAACATAAATGTTCGGATCGGATATCCCTATCTTATCGGCTTTATTAAAGACCGGATTCTGGGATATCCCAACCTTATCCGTTTCGTTTAGGTCTTCTTCTGGGTCCCTACTGTTGCAGGAACTGAAGGTGACGCTCAATAGTACTTTGGAAGCACATGTGCAGATACTAGACTCAAAAGAGGTTTCGATGTCATGAAGTCCTAACTCCCAAACTCTGAATCAACCCTGAGGGGGTTTCTGATTTATGCTTGAACTATTGTGGGAGGTTAGTGGTTGAGGGCCTAGAGCATAGGGGTGCTTTCATGGTAAGCCCGGAATGCCAAGGTGCGATACCCGAAAGATGTGAGTATTTGGATGCCATAAAGTAAAAGCCAGAAACTTGGAATATGATTATCCTAAAGCCTTCATGGTAAATTAAAGGTATCCTCCCCTGAAACCATATTCCAACTTTCTGGAGTTCCCTTTAAGCCCTACCCCTGAATCTCAATTAGACACTAAACCCGGAACCCAAATCAGACCCCAAGCCGTGAGACCCAAACCCTAAGTTGTGATACTTAAAATGATGTGAGCATTCTGGATACTCTAAGCCCTGAACCCTAACGGGAACCCTAAACCCTAAGGTGAGATACATGAAGCATTCTGGATATTCTAAGCCCTGAACCCTACCCGGAACCCTAAACCCTAAGGTGAGATACCTGAATGATGTGAGCATTCTGGATACCCTTCTGGAGACTGAGAAGAAGGCTCTCGCCAAGGCCAGGACACTCCGGTGTTGCTCCGACTGTGGCTGGAGGTGTAGCGGTAGAGTGTAGGGTTAGGGTTTTGGGTTTAGGGCTTGGCTTGTAGAGGTACCTCTAACTGTCGTCCTACACATGTCGATGACGAGGATGATGATCGTGCTTGTCTTGTCGCAGTAGTTGGCCAGTATGCCTGCTACAACCAAAGCCACCGTGACTTACTATCAAGTACAAAGCCACTAACGTCCGTTCCAGTTGCATCTCGCGTTTCTGTAGCGTGCACCCATGCTAGTACTATGATGGTGGCGACCACAAGATGGGTATATCTAAGTATACATATACATATGCTCATATGTTTATATATATATATATATGTATATTATATGTATAAACATATATATATATATATACATACACATGCACATGGAACTCCCAGCTTTACCTCCCTGCGCCCTAGACATAGACTCTCTAATCCTAAGCCCCAAAATCCCGAAGCTTTCAAGGCCCGAATCTTGTCTTGAACCCTAGATCCTGAACCACAAGTCCCCCCACGCCCAAATTGGCAAAGACCAGCCTTGGCATTCCAGGCTTTGGTTGAGATGCACTTCACGCAAGGCCTTCGGGATCTGACACGCTGCGCTGAATAGACCCTGGTTCGTGGGGTGTAGGGTTCAGGGGGGTGCTATGAACCCTTTTCCTTGACTTGTTAAGGCGTATAGAATGCATCACAACAGTTGACGAGTGTTTCTTGTCTTGATAGATCCGAGGTCTACACTAAACCTGACAGTCTGGAGTCAGGAACTAAAGTTTAGCTATGGAGCCCAATATCCCGTAGATGCAGCGAAGACATACCGAGAGATCCTTTATGTGATCCAAGGTAGCCCCAAAGCCTAGGCTCAATAGACAATTTTCCAAACGTGGTGCGATTAAAAGAACATCAAATCCCAAAGCTTCAGGGGAAGAGCTTTAGTTCACCCGACCGCCTTGAAAGTCAGAAAAATCGAAAACCCGAAACCCCCCACAACAATCTGTGACTTCAAGCCCGAATCCTAAACCCAAGGAGGTGCTGGGAAAAGGGCACAAAAAACGAGCCGTACCATAAAGCTGACACCCTAACCCCTTACGTGCCATCTGAGTTTTTTTGCGATGAGTTGTGCGTGCACGTGCCGAAGGCCAAACATTGAGGTGGAATGCATCGCATGTTTTTCGATACCAAACAGAATTGCTCAAACGTAAAAACCATGGAGCACGTCGAAACCAAAAGTGTTCTGCCTCGAGTGCTGCATGAATGTTTGTAGTTCCGCATATGGACAGCACGGGCGCACCATAAGGCCGTTTGCACTCTCGGACTGGATTGGGAGGCAAGGTGGTTCGAGGTAGCACGCACAACTTCCAGCCAAAATGCATAGGGTGGGCCTTGACTTAAAAGGCTAAACCCTAAACCCCGAAACCCTAATTTTTCAAGAAAAGGCCAGCATTGAGGGTTCCTCGCCGTTGCAGGTGAGGATGTCGTTACCCAGGATGAGCCTGGCAACACATTCTACATCATGTACGAGGTCGTTTGGGGCCGTCTCTTTAGCACTTCAGGCTTTAAGGGCTGTGGGTGTTTAGGAGTTTGGGGCTTGCGATTTGAGGCTTGGGGTTTAAGTTAATTGAGGCGTAGGGTTTCACGCTTAGGGTTTAGGTCTTTAGGTCTTTTGGGGCTTCGAAACTTTGGGCCTTAGGGTTAGGTTTTAATGCTTTGGGGCTTCAGGGTCTAGTGTTTAAGGTTCAGGTTGCTATATGGGAGTTTCCGAAAATAGGGGACCCTAATATAGCACCCTAAATAGTAGGATCCTTATTATAAGGACCCCCAAAATAAGGTACCCCTTATTTTCGGAAACTCCCATATCGTATATGCTTAGACCAAGGGGTTTCCTACAGAGGCACTTCAAGGCCTAAGTGGATACTTAATTACTAGACGTACTATATATATATATATATATTATATATATATATATATATATATAGGTAGATGGAGCCCAGAGGTGCACGGGCCTTGGTTCGGGATTTCTAAGATTCTACATGGGCCATGCAAGGCTGGCATAACGTTTATCTAGAAACCTGGGGCGGCTCAGCCTGCAGTGGCGTGGTACGGGGCTGGCTTGGATCTTCTAAGATGCAACCGTTTGGGGGTGGTAATTATCCCCGTGTCAGCGTAAAGTGTGAGCCTTCACTGTAGTATCTTGAGCATTTCACTGACGATAAAGCATGTCAATCTTGTTGTTGCGAGCATCCGCCATTTTCACAACAAAGCATCCTCAACCCTGCACCCAAATGCTCACCCTTCATCCAGAGCCTCCGGCAGGGCACAGTAGACATCGTGAAAGATGGGGCCGTCCTGAATACCCTGGAGGCCAGGTGGCAGTTCTGGCGGGTAGGGTTTAGGTTTGTTGGGCCTGCATTCGGAGTTTTGAGGCCGGATGCTGACTGCATCTGACTGCACTAAACCCTAAACCCTGAACCCTAAATTTAATAAACCCCTAAATCGTAAACTGCATTTCAAGAAGCAAGTTGCACAGAAAGGGGGTTCATGCACTTTTGACATGGTGTGCTGCTCGCATCCCAAACCTGCTCTGCCTTCAGGTGTTTGGGTTTAGTAGGACATTCATTCTAGTCATACCCAAGATCCCAAACAACACGTTAACGTAATCCTGGAGTCCTCATGGAAGAACCTCCAGCTTATGGCATGTACGCCGTTCAGTCAAGAGTGGTTCGCTCGTGTAATCAATCGGGCACCCTAGTTTGGAGAGTTACCTGAAACTCTAGCTGAACCTAAACATCCAACCCCCGCATTCTTGAAGGGACCGCCGAAATCGCCCTACAAAACAGGCAGGGTAACTTTAAGTACGGCCTAATTTACGGTCTACACCAAAACTCCTAACTAAGGCTTCATTCTCAACCCCCAACCTACGCTTGATACTCAGATCCTAGAAAAAGTAGGTTTTGGTTCTTTAGCCCCAAAGAACCTACCTTTATATTAAGGAGCCCTAAAAAGCAGGTTATTTGGTGTGCAGGCAGTTTAAAACAAATCCTAGGCATTCAACCCTACCCCAGGCGAGCGTGAGCCGTGGCACCGCCCAGTTCTTCGGCGAGAAGGCTTGGCCTCTTAGTGCAGAAGAAATCTCCGGAATTTTGGGGTTTAGGGATTAGGGTTTCATGGGCTTAGGGGTCAGTTTAATTAGGGTCTTAGGGCTCAGTTTCCTTAGGGTTTTAGGGTCCAGTTTACTTGAGGGTTTTAGGGTTCAGTTTAGGTCTTTAGGATCTGGGGCGTCGGGTCTAGAGTTTAGGGTTCAAGGTTTCCTGTATAGTCCGTTGCCGTCCCCAAACCCGGTCCCAGAGTCCCGTCATGATCCAGGTTCCTGAGTAGTACCCTTAAAACGCTCCTTAAAGGGTCCCTTACAGGGTTCAATAGGTGGTTTAGGCTCTACTAAGTTCCTCCTTTTGCCCATTTTACTTTACGGTCTCTTTGTTAAAAACCGAATAGTGGGAAAAAGTGTACCCTTATTATAAAGGGGCTACTCATGCAGGCGGCTGGACTTCTTGGCTGGTGAGAGATCAGAAGCATGGGACTGTAGGTTGGGGGGCTTACCGTTTAGGATTGACAAGGCGTTCAGGGCGCGTTTTTTCGAAGAATAGTAGCAATGTTAAGCCTGGCAAGACTGAAAAGACTACGGGTACGGATCAGAAATCGCAACGGTGGGCGACTCAGTTTCTGCTACAATCAATTGTTTCCCGAATGAGCATTCCCTGCTACTTTTCAAATTGCACAGTGAAGAAATCAAGACAGCGACCACATCCGAAGGTTCCCCGTCCCAGAAACCCTAAACTCTATACACTCGCAATGCCCCCCCCCGCTATTGAGGCCTTCCGGCGTTTATATCCAACATCCGGCACCAGAAAACCGAAACCAAGCGATAGAGGGGACGCCTGTTTACTTGCTAACTCTTTAGACTCACAAACTTACCCACTCATGTTTACCTACATAGGTACATGTATGTATATGTTTCAATTTGTGGTTTTACGGGTTTCTCAAAGGCTTCGAGATAACTTGTAGACCACTCCCCTTAGAGTCCTGGTACACTTATACTCTGTGCTGTACCATAATCTTAGATCCCCAATGCCCAACCTTTAAATTTTTGGGTTCTTATAGTTTAGCAGGAATCGGAAAGTTCAACCTTTTATTTTTGTGGCTTGTTGGGGGAGTAAGTAATGATACCCTAAACCCTGAACCCTCTCCTCAAGTTGTTTAGCCTGAAGCCCCCCAGGGCTGAAGCTTTGGACTCTAGTTCTTAGGCCAAAGCCCTAGAGGCCCGAAGGCGTAACTGCTACCCCCCCCCCTAAACTCTAAAATCCTTAAGCCCGAGCTTAAAACCTCAAAGCCCTTACGAAACCTTATACATAGTTAGTTACATAGTCTTATACTTACTACATGTGCATACTTTTCTGTTACGGTCTGGCTAATTTTCAGGCCCGTTTTGTTTTAGTGACGTAAGTTGAGTTTGTAGTGTAATACACCACAAAATCAATTCCGCGCTATTTGTAGTGTCGGATTCTTGCGAGATTGACATATACTACTTTGGGGGTCCTTAGTATATTCATAGTATAATGGGCCCCAAAACCGTGTTGTACTTGTTAAGGCCCGTATCTTATGGCCCTAAATCCTGAACCAGCAGTGTGCAGGCACTCCTCGAAAACGAGAAGCGTGGTGCCACTGTGACGGCGACTTGTCCGCAACAGGAAGTCGGGTGTTCGGGGTTTCAGGGTTTAGGGTTTTTAGGCTGTCGATCGGGTTTAAGAAGGTTTAGGGTTGGGGCTTTAGGCTTTTCGTTTGTTTCATGTCGCCTTGGCATTTCGGTCTAAGGGTTTCTGCAGCCAACAGAGGTCGTGGGTTCTTGTTGTAAAGAGGTTTTGGGTTTGCTTCATAGACAACCTTTCACAGAGGTCCTCTTGGAGGTCCGTGGGTAGTTCCATTCTAAGTCCCCTAATGTGGGTTATCACTATAGTTGACCTACTTATAACGTTGATGAAAGCAGTGGGGATTTACGAAACCCGGGCCGACTCCCGAAACCCATTCCCCAAAGACGGCGGGGACCCTACCCCCAAAAAAAGGCAGCAGCATCATGGCGCGACCCTGTCATGGCTTTGCTAGCTGCGAGCAGTGATGATGATTATTTTTCGTGATGATGCGGATGCGGATGCGGATGCTGATGATGATGATGGTGATGATGATTATGATGACCATGACAGTGATGATGATGATGATGGTGATGGCGACGATTATGACCATCGGCATCTTCATCTCCATGACCGGCAGTGATCATGGTTAAGAAGTTCTTAAGAGAAGGCGAATATGATGCTGATGATGGGGATGGTTGTGAAGGAGGAGCATGACAGCGACGGGGACGGTTATGACCAGGTGACTTGTGCTGTCGATGACCCATTCGCATCCGCGGGAGCTATCAACAATGTAGGGGCCTAAGTGATTAGAATAGGGTTTTGGGGCCCATGATACTATAATCATAATAAGGAAACCCCCGAACAGTATTTTTAACTGGTTTAAAATTTAGGCCCCCATGTTATGCATGTCCTCACAGTGCGAGTCTGGTTGGAATTCTAAAGCCGAGGCCTCAAGCAGACCTTTCGGAGATCAGCGCCCGCAAAATCTGAACAGCTTCAACCAAAGGAACCTACTATAGGGGCCCTAATAAGTACCTATGCAGTTGTGGGAGGTCCTTATTTATATTTTAGTATGATTCTAAAACCACGCGAAAACACAAGGCTGATCCAACAATGGACAGTGTCAGTATCCGCCGTTGACCATACTTGTACTACGGCACAGACCGGGTTGCACCTGCAGCCTTGTAATTATGGTCTTCGTAGTTGGGAGCATGAAGAGTCTGGCAAAGCCAAGCGGACATTTTTTGAGATCGCGCACCTCATCAGGATGACTTCAAATCACCCAAACACCCTCAACACCGTCTTAACCCTAAGATTCCCGTAAACCTAAATCCGCAAGGCCTAAGCTGATAACTGTAAGCCCGAACAACAGCAGGTGAAGTCCCGGACGGCAAAGTGCCTGGTCCTTGATCGAGATTCATTCGACATGCTACTGGGCCCACTCAGCGAGATCATCCAGGCGGGGAGTTTTCAAGTTACTGACTTTAGGGTTTAGGGTTTAGGGTTTAGTTTGGGTACGGCCCCCATACAGTAACAGTCTATAATTGGGCTACTATTAAGGGCCTTCTCTTAGCTGTTCAGCTGGCTCCAAGGGCGAGACCCCCGCGGCCTAATCCCCAATAAGGGCTCTTACGTAAGGAATCCTTAACCCCACCTACCTCCAGCCCTGTGGTGGTCCCTGATGAGCAAAATGTCGTGCAAATATTATAGTACGTAGACCTACAGCCTCCATTGCAGTTCCTTTTTGGGGTTACCTTTCTTTTGTATTATAGGGCCCGCCTAATTGAGTATAAAACGGTCACACCAAAAAGGAATGGAGACCATAGGTAGGATCAGAAGTAGGACACACCACTTCCGTACAGCACTGGGGTTACTAGGGCCTGGGTCAATACACTACACCGAATATGACTCCTCAGGGATTCCGATTATACTTCAGAAGAGACTGCCGGCAACCGCTAGTATAACAAGTTTCTACTTTTTTTGTTTTCGTGTGCGCAGCAGCGTCGTTGGGGTTCTGGGAATGTTGTTCAGTTAACTACCACAAACAGGAAACAATATGTTATGTAATTTACTCTACGCACTCTAGGTCCTGTTGGTGCAACTTCAAGAAATTTTTCCACAACAACAAGAACCCAACATGTTAATCTTGGCGGAAAGAAGCCCTAATCCAAGAGTCGGCAGGGACTCGTCCGCAAAGCGAGGTCGTTGGTTTTGGGTTTCCCCCAGGCAGTTGTTGCCGATGCCTTGCAATATTGGACATTGGGCTTTGAATAATAGTGTAACTTAGAAGCTGCCCCCACCCTGAAATATTGACCATAAGGATTATATAGGATTATATTAGGGCCCTATTATATTCCTATTATATCACTATTACAGGGTGGGGGCAGCTTCTAAAGTGTGACCCTGATCAGTTAAATCCCCTGTGGCATCGGTCACAGGCCCACAAGCCCTGCAATTCAGACTGCGAAGCCAAAGCCGCTGAACAAGGGTTTAGGGTTTAGGTTTTAGGATATTCCATCAAACCCTAAAATCGCCCAACTCTTAATCCTGAACCTCGAGCTCGACAGCGGAAACCCCAAACCCAAGAATCCCCCCCGAGCCCTCACCCGTTGGCTTGCCAGGGACAGCGAAACAAGCGACTGTGCTGGAGTTGCTGGCGGATTTTTCGGTTCTTTTACAGAGTTCAGGATTTCAGGCTTCTCAAGGGGTTTGGGGTTATGTGGTGGATGGTCTCCGCATCCTTCGAATGTTGTTATTGTCATCATTCCTAAATTTCGACACTCAAGTCTAATCTTAAGACACGGACTGCGACCAGAAGTCGCGTTTGCATTGCGAAGACAAATGGCTTTCCGAATGCATCGGACACAGTGTTCCCCTACAAGGAGTTGTCGATTGGAAAGGTTGGGATTAAGAGTCCGGGTTCGTAGCTCCGGCATATGATCTCAAATGCTTGAAGTCTTAGCTTGAACTTAATCCCCGCCTTTCACTCACACACACACACACACACCACGCCACACACACACACACTCTCTCTCTCTCTCTCTCTCTCTCTTTGACTCTCTCTCGCCAAGCCCGGAGAGTCTTGTCTTACCTGTCATACAGCAAGGTCAATTGCCGGGAAATAGGGTTTTCGGCTCAGTGTGTATAGAATCGCCCCAAAAGGCCCTAAATCCTAAACCCTTCTCCTCAAATCCGGAACCCTAACCCCAGCCCTAAACCCTAAATCCTACATCCTCAAGCCCACCACAATCCTAGAACCCTAAGCCCTAAACTCCTTAAGCCTTAAACTCCTTAAACCCTACACTCTTAAACCCTGAACCATTAAGCCATAAACTCCTTCAACTCTACACTCCTTAGACCCTAACACCTAAACTCCTTAAACCCTAAACCATAAACTCCTTAAATCCTTCAAACCCCTAAACTCCTTAAACCCTAAACTCCTTAAATCCCTAAACTCCTTAAATCCTTCAAACCCCTAAACCCCTTAAACCCTAAACCCCTTAAGCCCCTAAACCCTAAACTCCTGAACCCTAAACCGTAAACCCCTCAAAACCCTGAGCCCTAAACCCCTTAAGCCCAAATCCCTAAACCCCTTAAGCCCTAAACCCGAAACTGCCTAAACCCCTAAACCCATCCTAAACCCTAAGCTCCTTAAACCCTAAACCCTAAACCCCTTTAGCCCAAACCCTTCACTTCCGAGGACTATAATGGGGACCCAAAAGGGACTCCTTAGACCCCTAAACCCCGTAAACCCTAAACCCCTTAAACCCCAGGACTATAATGGGGACCCAAAAAAGGGGGCCCTATTATACTTTTGACAACCGCACCAATTCCGAGAAAACTGCCTAAACCCTAAACCCCCAAACCCCTGAAACCCCTAAACCCTTAAACTCCTTAAATCCCCTAAACCCCAAACCCCCTAGCCCAAATCCTTCCTAAACCCTAAACCCCTTAAGCCCAAATCCTTCACTTCCGATGAAAGCAGCACCCTAAACTCCTTAAGCCCTAACCCCTAAACCCTAAACTCCTTAAGCCCGAAACTCCCTAAACCGCCCAATTCCGAGGATAGTATAGTCCCTATACAGGCCCTATATCATCCATATATACCCAAAAAGGTTAACATTTAGTTCCCTTAAACCCTAAACCCCTAAACCCTAAACCCTAAACCCTAAATACTCTTTATCATATAGCAATTTAAACCTTAATGGATTTCGTGGGATAGGCACCGTGGGATAGGCACAAACCCAATTTGGGCCTACCCGTTCGTGAGACAGGCCCGTCCCACGAAGAGTGGCCCAAACCCACGAATTTGGGCCTACCCTTTCGTGGGACAGGCCCGGGCCCGTCCCACGAAAGAGTAGGCACAAACCCACGAATTTGGGCCTACCCGTTCGTGAGACAGGCCCGTCCCACGAAGAGTAGGCCCAAACCCACGAATTTGGGCCTACCCTTTCGTGGGACTACCCTTTCGTGGGACAGGCCCGGGCCCGTCCCACGAAAGAGTAGGCACAAACTTGGGCCTACCCGTTCGTGGGACAGGCCCGTCCCACGAAGAGTAGGCCCAAACCCAGGAATTTGGGCCTACCCTTTCGTAGGACAGGCCTATTTCCAGCTGTGAAAGAAGTGAAACCTTGTATTTCCGTGATGTTATGGGATTCTGAGGGTGGGTGGGTGTTATTTCTAAACCGTAAACACAACTCTACTTTAAAACTGCTCGATCCGGAGCTGCTGAACCCTAAACCCTAAACCCTAAACCTATAACCTTTAGTTCCCCATGATACCCGACAAGTCGGATTCCGAGGAAAGCAGCGCCTGGGGCTCGCGGGGATGACATCGCGCGCGGCAGGCGCGCGCCGGGGGTTTCTTTTTGTGTGGGGAGGTTTGGGAGGGGGGGTTAGGGGGGGATTTAGAGGGGGGTTTAGGGGGGGTTTAGGGGGTTGGGGATTGTGAGGTTTGGGGGGTGTTTCGGGGGGTTTAGGGGGTTTAGGTTTGGGGATTATCTACAAGGTTTGGCGGTTTAGTTTCTTGGGGTTTCGGGGGGGTTTTGGGAGGTGTGGGGGGTTGTTCTGGTGGAATGTAAGGGGTTTTATGGGAGGTTTGGGGGTGTCTAGGGGTTTTGGGTTGCATAAGATTTGTGGGGGTTTAGGGTTTTTAAACTCTCAGGGATTTGGGGGTTTAGGGCTTGGGGGTATGGGATTTGAGGTTTGGGGGTGCGTGGGGATTTGGGGATTCAGGGTTTATACGGTTTGGGTTTAGGGTTTGTTTGGGGTTTGGGGGTTTAGGGTTTATAGACGAGAGTTTTTGGGGGTTAGGGTTTAGGGATCGGAGATTTGGGGTTATGTGTTTGTGCGGGTTGCAAGGCCGGGTTGCGAGTTTAGGGTTTATGGGGGTTTGGGGGTTCAGGGGGTTTTGAGTGTATAAGGCTTGGCGGCTTAGGGTCTAGGGCCTAGGGGTTTGGGGATTTGGGGGGTTTAGGATTTGCGAATTTGGGGGACCAGTGGTTGTTCTCCAAGCAGGGATCCTTGGGCTGAAATTAGCTGTTCATGTTGCACTTGTTGTGTTCGTCCACAGAACTCCTTAGCATGTCTGTCGCAACTCCATCAGGTGGTCCTCCCCAGCTGGTTATACCAGCTGGGGTTCCAGCTCAGAGAATATACCGAGATGGCCGATTTTGGCTGCAAGCTCCTGGGCCCAAGTTCGATACTTTCGATTGTGCCCTGGTGCATGCTGATGCAGCTTCCCTAGAAGCTTGGAGCCAAGCTTTGGCCGCTCCACTGCAATCATGCAGGCTATTTTGGATGCAATCATGTGTCTGGACTGCCAGCGAGTTGGGACTTCTGGATTGGAGCCATCCTGCAGGTGGAAAGTGCCAAGCTGAACCCCGGAGAAGAATGGACCCGAGGGGTCAACAAGATGCTGAGCAAGCATTTGGAGTTCGAGCCCAGAGGGGCGCAAGAGAAGCAGACGACCCTGCAAGGCATGTAGCAGTCTTGAATGTCGCAGTGCATGCCAGCTGGATGTTGGGTTTACTTAATGTGCCGGCAGGTGCCTTCGGTCCGACTGAGGCAGGTTAGGGTTCATATGGTTTGCGGTTTAGCGGTCTAGGGTTTTCGGGTTAAACAGACCGTGAGAAGACTGCGAGTGAGGTTAAATCCCGGAGCTTCTGTAAATTCCCGTGAACTCTGGGCCCTAAACCCAAAAGCCAAAATCTACAGCAATCCCACACCCATGGCCCCGCATACTAAAGGCGTCTAAATAAATACCCTGGGGGTTCCTTATTCTAAGTATCGTGAGATATGCCCCAAACCCTAATCTAATTATTAAGGCCCCTATAATCACAGAGCCCTTATAGTATCCCTTACAGTGACCCTTATATAGAGCCCTTTAAAGGAAATCCTATTATGTTCTAGCTACTCACCCCCTGTATTACTCAGTTGATCCTCTGCAACCTGAGCTAGTTGACCCAAAGCTGAAGGTAACATCTCCCCTCTAATTTAGGCTTCTTCTGGGTTCTTGCTAAGGGTCTAGGGTTTATGGGGTTTAGGGTTTATGGGGTTTAGGGTTTAGGGGTTTAGCGTTTAGGTTAAGGAACGTCCTTCAAGTTATATACCATAATAGGGATCTATATAGTAAATTGTAGGGTTTCCTTATTATGGTAGCACCCGGTAACACGAAACCTGTAATCTAAGCTTCTTACTTTGGCATCCTTGAGTCCAAAGACTTTAGTGCTCTTAGGAAACTAATGTTATTTTGTTGATATTAGAGCTCCAAGGGGTTATGAATAGCGTTGGCTTTGATACGGTTCTGAGGGCGCTTTAGAGGAAACTACAGAGAACCCTTCAAGAACTGCGTGAAGCTGAATCGTAAGCCTCGAAGCCAGTTCCACCATCCGAGCAAACCCAAACCCGGCTCGATAGTCCCTGTTACCTCATGTCCTTGCAGGAGTATTTCTCTACATTAGAGTCGCTTTTGAGGCTAGGTCCCCAAAATGGTACGGCACCCTTGTAATGCAACGAGGCATCCCACAACTTACCTTGATTTAGAGAACTTCCCGCATCCTTCTATATATATATATATATGTATATCTATATTCTATTTATTATATGTATATATACATATATATATATATATATATTGAGTATAGTTCCATAGACCCCATATAGACCCAGGCAGCCCTGACCCCACGCCCGACCGTTCCGCAGGATAAAGCGGCACGACCTGCAGCGCATTGGCCGCTGGCGCAGCAATCCGCATTCGTAAGGCTTAGTTTAGGGACCCAAAAAATGCACATAAGCGTAAGCATGTTATGGGGATATCCCTGCCTTATTGGGCTTCAGTATAAGGGCGTTTATATGGGACATCCCTATCCTAATTTTTGCTTATGTGCTTTTTTAGGGCCCTACTTAGGTTTTTGGATTTTTTTCAGGGTTTAGGCTTCAGAGTTTGGCATATAGGGTCTGGGGTTCCAAAAGTTTGGGTTAAGGGTTCGAGGTTTAGTCTAGGGTTCGCCTCTTCTGTTCAGCGTTTAGGGTGGCCGATCGTGCTCGGGGCATGTCCATATCATCTCGGCTGGGTTCCTGAGTAGTACTCTTTTGCTCTAGGGTCTCCGTATTAGAACCGAATAGTAGGAATATGGGTACCCTTACTTTAAAGGGGCCACTCATGAACCCCCTATCATGCCACATCCGTGATCATGGAGACTTGATGAACTATTTCGCAGACGGGGCTCTTTGGTAAGCCGAAGGGAGAAGTTGTGGCTGCATGCACCCGTCTGCCAGCGACGAGACGATCAGCTATCTCATGCCCCGTCGCCACGGCTTGGAGTTCGAGCTTTACCCATGCTCAGCTGACGGATGCTGCAAAGGGCACAGGTCCATGTGGGTTGCTCTGGGAGAATGACTGATGACATCCCGACAATCTTGTAGTGTGGTGGTGCGTCCTCAAACAGGTGCATGTCCACTCTGCTGTCACACTCCTGAAGGCCTTAGCCCGTAATAGGTACTCCAAAGGCTTTGATTTTGAAGCTGCGATAGATGAGTGCAGCACCCAAGGCAGTTTCTTCATGGTTTTTGCCCCCACCAAACCCCGACCTAATCATGCCATGCCGAAAAAAAGCCCTTGCCAAGACCCTGAAGAAAGGGGTAGGGTGTGATCAAGAAAGGACGCAGCACGGTGGCATGCCTCATGAGACACTTTATGTAAACGTTTTGTTTTTAGACATCTACATCCCGTTGAAGCTTTCGAGGGAAGGTGAAGCCTAGTGGGGGCAAGCGCCGGGGGGGGGGGGCGCCGCATTGTCTATGAAACTTGAGATTAGTGACGCATATGTCGTTTCCAGATCTTGTTTGTCTAAACCCTAGCCCCAAACCCTAGACTAACCCCTTCAACCCGAAACCCCAAACCCTTAAACCCGAAGCCAAAAACCCCACACCTTCGGTGTTGCTGTATGTCCGTCTTGTCTCCTATGACTGACTTACATAGCTTCCAAGCAGGGAGCATCTGAAGCTTAGTTAAGAAATACTGACTGATATAGGAGCCTGAATTCTCGAGCAGTAGAGGCATATAATGTGGACATAAATCGCATATGGGACATTGCCACGAATTCTTCCGGACCATCTATTCACGCACCAAGTGGGTGTCCTTGAGGTTTGCTCGGCTGTGGTGGCTTCGGTACCGTCGAGCTCTGGGAGCACAAGGCTTTCGAGGGTTACTAGCGGGGTCGGAATGATCAGTGGTGGCATACTGTGAGTTACTCATGATTGGATTCAAAGGCTCGTCGTAAGAAACCAGAACCCTGTTTAGGACTTAGGTTGCATGCATAGAATTCAGAGGGACCACCTAGAAGAGACCCTTAGTACCGAGAAGTTGCGCATCAGCATTCGCCACCGTAGAAGCATTATGGCTTTAGGGCGTCAGTTTGTACTGGGAGTGTCTGTTTCTTAAACTTTTAACAAATAAAACCGGGACGGGAATTTGCGACTATTGAGCCGGAGTTTATTACTACTTGCAGGCCGAGTTTAGCTCTATTGAGGAGGCTTGTCCATTATTGAGTTCCGGGCTGAGTTTAGCTGTATTGAGGGGGCCTTTACCAATCAGGAGGTAACATCACATGCCTCAAAACATCATCCACATCAGTGGCTGAAACTACTGAGACGACGAACGGATGCGGATGGTGCAGCGGCTTGCGGACAACCGCCTTCAACCGAACGCACGCAGCGAGAGCACACCCGGCTGGGTGTTGGGAGCTCAGTGATGCTCATGTAAATCTCGCAGGACCCTTCGATGTCACTGAAAGAGCTCACATCCCTAAACCCTGCTTACACCCTCAAACCTTTAAGCCCTGCTCCCTGCTCTCCAAACCCTATTGAGGCCTCAGTGGGAGCTTGGTGTGCGTATGGTTTGCCCGCACCCCAACTGCAAGTCCTCCACCCGACCCTAAACCCTGAACTGAAAGCCTTAAACCCAAGCCCTAAACCCGTAAACCCCCTGGCCCCGAGCCGTCAACCCTAAGCCCGAAACCGCAAACCCTAACACTATCCCTTCATAGTCCCTATATGAAGTTGTCATAATATGCCCCATGACAATATAATATTGAAAAGCCTCTTTTTTGCTGAGGCCTAAACCCACATCCCAACCCCTAAAGCTTGAACCATGAAGCCTGAAACCCCTGAAACCCAAACATTAAACTCTGAAGCAGAAAGCTCGAAAGACGGAAGCCGGCACCATCCAGAGCACTTTCGGCAAGAGCAGCAAGGGCGTTCGTACTGGTAACAAGACTACACTGATACTGGCATTTCTACCCCCGCGCACCTAAAGCTGCTTCTAACTAGCTCCTTTCTAAAGCTCATGAAGCCAAGCCCCATAAAACCCATTAGGCTTTATGAAACCTGTTGCAAAGTCCTTGATGCCTTAAAAAGCCCCGACGTCAGTCCCGACATAATCACACTGCTATGCACCCCCCCAACACCCTAAGCGAAGTATGCAGGTGCTGTAATGTACCCCCTGAAACTCTGCTCTAATTATGAGCGTTCTATAATGTACCCCCAAACCGCTTCCAATTATGAAGGTATGCGGCCTCGATGCTTAAAGGGCTTAAAACCTCAACCCTACGAAGGCATGTTGAGTGCCCTAAACCCTAAAGCCTGAAGCCCCAAACCCTTAAACCCTAAACTCCCAAATCCTATACCCCAAACCCTAAACCCCTAAATCCTAAACCCCTTACATCCTAAGCCTTAAACCCTTAATCCTAGACCCGAAGCCCAACACACCCTGAAATCCTAAACCCTACCTTGACCCCCCAGCACAGTCGAGAGGCAACCTCGGAGACCTACGCCCTAAAAGGCCTCAGCAAGGCACAGCGCAGAGGTCTTAGGCCTTATAGGGTTTAGGGTTTAGGGTTTTGGGTTTAGGGTTTAGGCCTTAAAGGGAACTCCAGAAAGTTGGGATATGGTTTCATGGTAGGATACCCTATAATTTACCATAGAGGGGTTAGGATAATCATATTCCAACTTTCTGGCTTTTGCCTTATCGGGGTTTAGGGTTTTGGAGGGTTTATGGGGTTTAGGGTTCAGAGGGGTCCATCAGGGTTTATGGCAGTTTATGAGGTTTAGGTTTATGGGGTTGAGGGTTGTGGGTTTATGGGATTCAGGGCTGGTGGGGCTCAGGGTCTACGGATTTAGGCGTTTAGGGTTCAGGGTTTAGGGATTTAGAGTTCAGGGGTTGGGGTTCAGGCTTGAGGGGTCCAGAGTTTGGGGTGTACGGTTCGGGAATAAGCACTGGTATTTCCGTGTAACCTAGTATAAGTTATACGATAAGATACCACCGAAAACTCCTTTTCATTATTAAGGCCACGATATAGGTGGTGGTTACAGGACTAGGACTCGACGTTGTCCCGGCAGGAGGGGGGGCCTGCAGCTCCGGGTTTAGGGTTTAGGGTTGGTTCTGCATGTTGCTGCCTAAAGCCACACTCCGAATCTGCACTCGAAGGTAGGCAGGTTTCTGGACTCCGCGATCATAGCTCCGCGCGGTTGCCTCCAAATAGGGTTTAGGGCTCAGGGGCCTGATCCCGAAACCCTATACCCCAAGGCATTTTCCTATCAGGCTAAGGCCCTGAATCTTCTGCAACGGCCCCACCTGCTGTTGCGTCCAAGACTTCAAAGCTAACCCTAACCTACTTCCTCAGAGTGTAGGGTATAGGCTCTAGGGTTTAGGATGGATGTTAAGATCCCGCAGGGCTACATCGTCAAGACCGGCATGCAAGACAGCGTCATGAACGAGAAGCTTGGCTTCAATATTTGCACCTAAACTCTTGGAGCGTCAGTCCCCGGTTCGCTTCGTATCCACAGCTATATCTGAACAAAGATGTAGCTGTGGCTATACCTATATATATATATATATATATATTTTTTAATTATCTCTCTCCATATATATATATGCATATATATATATATATATATATATATCTGTAAATGTCTGTATATCTATGTATTCATGTACCTATGTCCATATCTACATCTATCTATGTATATATCTATATGGATATGAATAGACATGGCTGCATGGTCTTTCACCCAGCACTCTCCTCGTCATTTGTGGTTTTGTGTGTGTGTGTGTGTTTCTTTTTATGGCTTTGGTTTTTTATTGCGTTATTTGCTCGTCAGCCGGGTTGTAATACAATCCTAACCCTGAACCCTAAACCCTAAACCCGAAACCCTAACCCCCCGCGCAGAAGCCTGGAACACCCCATAGAGGCAACTTGGTCTCGGCACTGAAGCCGAAATCTTGAACCCAGCAAGCATTCATCTCAAACCTCTGCGCATCGCTTGAGCTCACGCCTTTGGCAGGCCCAATTACGGAGTAGTTCAGTGACAATCAGCCCATAGATCAGGATCTCTCAAAATTGACGATCCTTCATATCGACTTCCTTACAAGAAGGCCCCTCTCATTTCTTCAAGTTCTTCCAGTAGACTAGTATTCGGTTGGTTGTGGTTTCAAACTCCATGTGTTTTGGTGTGGTAAGTTCTTATCGTTCACGGTCGATATAGGTCCCTTGCTCTGCCTTTCTCACCCAAGCCCTACTAAATCCCGAGGCCCTAGAGACCTTGTAACTCAATCCTTAGACCTTTGAACCCTAACTTCGAAATCCGCACATCCAGACTCTACACCTATAGTAGAACGCAGAAAGTTGGAACATTGATACCCTCATGCCCTTTAGGAAATTATCACGGATCGTAGCACCAATCATCCTAGACCAACGTTCTAACTTTCTGGGGTTCATTGTAACCCTAAACCCTGAAGCCCTAAGCTTCGCCTGAGCCTCCCGTAATGGGCATCTTTAGGCGGGATGAACCCCTTGGGGTTTAGGGCTTCGGGCGGCCATAGCTAGGAGCAGTATTCCAGTACAGTCCCTATGTAGCTTTGCTAGAACGTCCCGCCTAAACCCTCTGCTAAGTATTGCCCGTGGATATATAAATCCTGCATTACCTTAGAAGGACCCTGAACTATGGGAATTATGCTATATATTCCTTAGTATGGGAAATGCAGGATTTGTATCATCAACCGTATGGTTGCCCTGCAATCCTTCTGAGATGAAAAAGACAACCTTTAGTCAAGGAGCAAGTCTTACATCATGTCAAGGATTCCTCCATCGTCCGGGTCCGAGGTGCTATGGCGTTGTTTCGCGTCGGGTATGGAGCCATTTTGGTTCCCAAACCCCAATCTCTAAACCCCTACACCTAAAAGCCCTAAACCCTAAAAGCCCTAGACCCTTAACCCCAAAACCCTAAACCCTAAATTCCTAAAACTCAGGAAAAACATCCTGATGATGACGAACTCGTCCTTCATTACCAAGCTTTGGGACCGACTCTCCCCGGTTCACTCAGCTTTCCAGTTTCGGGCTCCGAGTTCCTTATTGGTTGTAAACTCAACTTTTCAACTTTTGGGGTTCTTCTAAAGGAGTCGATTCTGAAAGTTTCAACTTTTATTTCCTTGGGTTTCGGGCTCTGAGTTCAGAGGCCTCAAGCTCGGTTTGGGGTCAGTGCTTCGGTTTGGGGTTTTCAGTGGTTCTGGGATTACGGGTTTACGGGTTTAGGGTTTTGAATGGTGTAGGGAGTTTGGGTTTAGAGTTTAGGGGTTCTGGGCTTTGGGTACGCTAGGGTTTCTTTCTGGCAAGCAGTCTGTTAGGTCGTGCAGGTGTTGGGCTGGAGTGCTCCTTATGTATCTCGAACCGCTGGGGATGTGGAGGTCCTTGTATGGATTTCAGACAACCTCATTACATGACAGCTGGCTCCGCTTCCCGAGAACAAGGAACTCTTCACGCAGACTTGAAGGAGCACGTCAGATCCCCAGATCCCCTCTGTGTGCACAATCAGAGTAAGACAGGCTTCACTAATGAAACTCCGAACCGACTTGATATAGTATTCAAGTCAGGTAGCTCAGCAACCAGGTGTTTGAACTTCTCCTTCGCAAGCTCCAGACTCTCCAAGTCCAGGGCATCTACAGTGGAACGAAGTGGACTTCGCATTTCAATGAATCGGCTGGAGATCTATAGTGAAACGTAGACTTCGAACTTCAAAGTACTCTGAAACCCTGAGTCCTCCAAGCCCTAATAATGGCACAAGGGAACGCAGACTTCCTACGCCAAGACTCCTAATCCCTGAACCATCTAAGCACTAAACCTCCCCAAAGACCAGTAATACCACGATTGCCATCACCATTAATATTACCTTTGCTGTAGACCGACAGGAGAACTACTAGTACGATTACCATTGCCATTGCTGTTACCTTTACGATACACCTCGCTAAAGTGCGATTGCCATGAGTACTACTTTCCGTGAGCTCTAAACTCCAACTTGCATAGACCCTAAACACTAAACCCTAAACCCTAATTTGGCATGCACCCTAAACCTTAAACCCCAAACCCAAACGGTAATACGCCGACAGGAGACCTTCAACGGAACCCTAAACCCTTAACCCTTAACCCTTAAACCCCAAACCAAAAAACGCTACTACGCCGACAGGAGACCTACAACGGAACCCTAAACCCTAAACCCTTAACCCTTAACCCTTAAACCCCAAACCCAAACCGTAATACGCCGACAGGAGACCTACAACGGAACCCAGACGTTGTACTTCCTCCTGGAGCCTTGCCTGGGCGGCGAGCTCTATGCCACCTACAACAGGATGGGAGTTTCCGACAATAGGGGACCCTAATATGGTACCCTAAGTAGTAGGATCCTGCTCATAAGGACCCCCAAAACGGTACCCCTAATTTTCAGAAACTCCCAGATCGCCTGTGCTGGGTTTCTTCGGGTTTTAGGGTGTTTCAGGCCATTTGGGCTTAGGCGGCGGGAAACAGTCATATGAAGACAGGCCTGTTCCAAGTAAGGTTTAGGGTACGTACAGTATAGGGCTTAGGGCTCATTTGCTTGGGCACTTGTTGAAATTTTTTATGTTGTCCAGACTCAGACAGCCGTTGACCCCATGATAGACCAAAAGCCAACCGAGACAACCCAGCGTCAGCAAGGAAGTACGTGCAAAAAAGCTCGGGGCGCAAGTAAGTTGTACGCTTGTTGGAAGAAGAAGAAGAAGCCTATACCCTAAACTTATCATTACTATTTTTTATATTATTAGTAGTAGTAGTAGTAGTAGTAGTAGCAGTAGCAGAAGTGGTAGTAGTAGTAGTAGTAGTAGTAGTAGTAGCAGCAGCAGGAGTAGTAGTAGTAGTAGTAGTAGTAGTAGTAGTAGTAGTAGTAGTAGTAGTAGTAGTAGTAGTAGTAGTAGTAGTAGTAGTAGTAGTAGTAGTAGTAGTAGTAGTAGTAGTAGTAGTAGTAGTAGTAGTAGTAGTAGTAGTAGTAGTAGTAGTAGTAGTAGTAGTAGTAGTAGTAGTAGTAGTAGTAGTAGCAGTAGTAGTAGTAGTAGTTAGTAGTAGTAGTGTAGTAGTAGTAGTAGTAGTAGTAGTAGTAGTAGTAGTAGTAGTAGTAGTAGTAGTAGTAGTAGTAGTAGCAGTAGTAGTAGTAGTGGTAGTAGTAGTAGTAGTAGTAGTAGTAGTAGTAGTAGTAGTAGTATAATATTACCGTTATGAAAACTATGATTATTACTAAACCCGAGAGTTTCAATCACAAGGCTCAGGTTAAGTCCCGAAACCCGGCACCAACAAAGGTGAAGGGGAACAGGCTCAGCAAGTCAACTTGCCAGCCCCGGGCTAATGTACCACCTGTGGATGTCCTGTAGAATGGCTCTCTGGTCGCAGTGTGTGTTGGTGCCACGGTTCATGTTAAGGCTCGTGCCTTCTTTTGCCTATGATCTTCGGAGTGGCTGACTTCTGCTGCCAGAATCTCTGCCGTGTTTGCGATTACTTTTGGCTGCGCCAACTGCCTCAAGCAAACTGTTTGTGAATCCCGATGAGACCCAATAAATAATTTTCCAGGGATCCGCAAGAACCCAAGCATTGACACTCCGAGTCAACAGGAGAGGTTTCCACGGCAGCGAGAAGCATGCGAAGCCCTGGCCTCAATGCAGAAGCTGAGCAAGTAGTAACGCCAGTCTTCCAGGTTCCTGGAGGGTTCTGTGAGGTCTTTGATTCCGGGGTTTAGGGTTAAGAACAAGGTCCAGGTGTAGGGGTTTAGGGTCTTTTTTTTTTTACTGGACGCTGCCAAGGAGTTTAAGGCTACAGGCTTCCTGCTCTGACACCTAAACACTAAATACACGCACCACAGCCTCAATCTTCAGCCCTCTAAACCCTTGATGATGGGGCAACGATGTGTGGGGGAGACGGTTAGAAGCCAAAGACAAAAAGCCTTAAGCCCAAGGCTATAGAACCAAAACGCGCCAAGCCCCGAAGATTTCTTAAGGCCTAGGAAGGCAGACTTTCTGAAAGTGTGAAGCTTGAAGTGTAGTAGGATAGTCCCTGTAAATTAGTATGATGCTTACGTAGCTACAGCTATAGGTATGTGTGTATCCGTAGATACAGATCTAGGTAAAGGATGGTAGAAGTACAGGTACAGATTCATACAGATACCGACATAGGCATACCATGATTGGCCCCAAACCCCTGTTCTGATTACAAGCTCCTCATATTGAATTCGAGGGTTTGGGAAGTACTTCGGGTCAAGGAATGGGAAGGGATGGGGGCTTCGGATTTAGGATTATACAGCCGGGTTGATGTTCCAAAGGGTTGCGTTGGGTGTCAAGGATTTCGGGTTTGGATTTGGGGTTTCGGTTTTTCATCAAGCAGAAGCTTCAACCCTAAGCCCTCGACGCCCGAGTTTGATGAGTCGACATACCAACTATTGAGTCTCCGATAGTGCGCAACATCCCGAAACCCCAAGACTTAATTAGACCCCTAAACTAAACCAGGCAAGCAACCAAAGCTCGGAACCGAAGCCCTCGGCAATTGAATCTGAACCCTAAACCCTAAACCCTAAACCCTAAACCGGGACAGGTACTACACGTCGGGCGTAGTCTTTGCCTTCGAGCACCTCCATGAGCGTCGCATCATCTACCGGGACCCGTGTCCGACCCCTTAAACCCGAAGTGAGAGCCCTGTACCCAGACCCTGCCGTAGCAAGGAAGAACCCGTTTGGTTAATTTTGACTTTGCAGTCTCGCGAGGGCTTTTTGATAATATTCATGACCATCGTTGTCATGAATCGTCATGTATGTTACTATTATTGTTATTATCATGATGAGGGTTTTTCTTTAAACAAGGGGTCTGATTGGAGTTCCATATTGGGATTCCTCCCCCAGATCCAGACATCCAACGTTTACACTCAACACCAAAGCAATGTGAATGGTATACATGGTATACAGAGATTTGTCGGTATGTATGGGCGAATGCATGCATGCATGTATGTATGTATGTATGTGCAAAAGGATCTGTGTAAGTATGTATGTATGCATGTAGGTATGTATGTATGTATGCATGTACATCTGTATGTTTGTATGTATGTGCGGATGTATGTAAGTAGGTATGTAAGTATGTATGTATGTATGTTTGTATGTATATATGTATGTGTGTATACTATGCATAATATATATATATATATATACATATATACATATATACATATGTATATCCATACATACATATATATATATATATATATATGGATATTTGTGTGTATATATATACATATATATAGATATAGATATAGATATAGATATAGATATAGATACAGATATAGATATAGATATAGATATAGATACGTAGCGCGGACGCTGGCGAACCATCTGACTGGCATGATTGCGCTGGGAGCGCCGTGTTGGTTGTCAACAGTTGCGACTATTCGGATCCAGAGTCTCATCGCGCCGAGAACCAATGGCTTAGGGGTCACGTGGGTACTCACCCGGAGATGGCAGCGAGCCAATGGAAGGGCGCTATTCTGGGTGGTCAATGCAACACGCTTGGCGGCAGCGACAGACTGTGTTCTAATTTTCGTATGCAACCAGGCGCGTCACAGGAGCCATACCCCACAAGTCAGTTCTGTTTAGCAGGGCCCCCTATGTGAGGTGCGGTAAGTCATGAAGCTGGAGAGTTAAGCTTCCGCAAACGGCCTTTCCTCCCAAAAAGAACATGAAGTGGCTTTAACAATTGAGGATGTGGGGTTCGCGGGGGGGCTATACACAATAATTATACTATAAATTGTTCAGACCTCCATATTCCCCACCCCATAGCGCTAATCAATGCTGACAAATAGATACTCTGCAAGACCCCGAGTCCGGAAAAATCCTGCGTCGAGGCTTTCACCTTTCAAAGCCTACCTAGATGCTGCATTTCACTATTGCACGTATCTTTTGCACAGAAGAGTAGGCCCTATACCCTGACGCCCTAAACCCTAGACTGTGCCCTGACCCCCTAAACCCTACGCAAGCCGCGAGCCTCTAGACCCTAAACCCCGTTTTGGGCTAATCTGCTTTGAGCCCAACACCTGACGAGCTGAAACCTACAAACGCCATAAACAACACAAGCCCTCAAAGCCCCAAGCTCTCTAAATCCGAAAGGCCCTACACCCTGAAAGCTCTAAAGGATCAAAGCCCTTGACCCTTCAAGCTCGAAGAGATCCCTCAATAGCCCCAAATGCTAAACCCCTGCACTTTAAAAGAAAAAACCCAAACCTTAAACCCTAAACCCTCACCCCTGACGCCCTAGCACAGCGGCGCACATCAAATTTTGCAAAGTTTTGGTCCTTTGAGCTCCTAGGTGTATAACCTATCCGAACTGTCAAGGCCCCTAAACCCGAAACCCCTGAACCCTAAACCCCGAAACCCTAAGCCCCTAAACCCCAAACCCCAAACCCCTAAACCCTAAACCCTAAACCCCAACTCTAACCCCCCTGAACCCTAAACCCCAAAACCCCTAAGCCCAAAATCCCAAACTCCTAAACCCAAAGCCCCTAAGCCCAAAATCCCTAAACTCCAGGACCTGAAGCCCGAGAACTTGCTACTCACCGAGTCGGGACACATCAAGCTCACCGACATGGGTCTGGCAAAGCCGGGGCCTTTCTCGTTTATGGTTTTGTTAACCGGGCGGGGGGCGGCGGGGCGGTTAGGGGTCTACACCAGAAAACCTTCCTTTTAGGGTTTCTTCTTTATGGTTTCCGTATATAAACCATTCAAAGAGTAGGTTATTTGGGCTTAAGGTAGGGTTTATGGTCTACTGACTTTGCAAAGACTCCCGAGCAGGAGGATGGGATTGTTTTTGAGTTTTCCCAGACCTTCCGTTTAGGACTTAGGGTTGAGAGGGTTTAGGGTTGCGGAGACTAGACCATAAAATGGAGTAGGATCTCCAATATGATGTAAGGTGGATTCCTTAGTTAAAGGATTTTGGCAGGTCTGGGTGGGGTCTTTTCGGTTTTCAGGCCTGGCAGCGCCTAGAGGGGCTTATGCCATTGAGGGTTTACTCTCTCGATCTCATATTTCGTGAAAATCACCCCAAAAGCTAAACCCTTAACCCTTGCACATGTCTTAGGAGTCGCAGACTGCAGCCTCTTGGGCAAAAGGAGTTCAACAAAAGAACACCCTTGAACATTGGCTGGGAACAGCCCTAAGTAGGTAACCTTTAAACTTTTTTGGGCAGTATAGTCCCTATATAATCACTATATATATATATATATATATAACCAAAAAGGGTGTTCTTCCCCAAAGACCTGCGTACACCTTCGCCACTTTTCTGGAAGAACCAAAGCCCCGTTGTCTAAGCCAAAAGCCCCGGGCTCGCTTGGAGGTTCATGGGTAGTTATAAATGGAGTTCTAACTCCCCCCATTATTGGTTAGAACTTTTGCTACGTACCCTACTTCAAAGCCCACTTATAACTCCCCATGAACCTCCAAGCAAACCCCTACCTTTATAGTAACCCTGATAGTATCCCTTACAGTATCCCTATAATTAACCTACTTACCCTGGGCATCAAAAGAGCCCAGAAGCCTTACATAGTATGGTCTTTCGGCCCAAAAGCTTTAATATATATATATATATATATATATATATATGAGTCGTCTTTAGATTCCCAGGGTTATAAATCCCCCGTGGAACCTCCAAGTGCAGGTTTGTGATCGGCAAGACCTTCACGAGCTGCGGGCCGCCACGGCTGCAAACAAAAAAAGTTGTTTTTTTTTTTTTTGGGGGGGGGGGGGGGGGGGGGGGGGTCCTTGCTTGCACGGGGTTTAGGGGTTTAGGGTTCAGGGTGAGTCGTATAGAGGCCTTCACAAGTTACTTATACTATTGTCGGGGGTGGCAGGGGGGGGTCCTTATTATGATTATTATAGTATAATATGCTCCCAAAACTTGTTCTAATTATTAAGGCCCCGACATTAGGGCCTTGCTTGCAGGGGGTTTAGGGGTTTGGGGGATTTTGTTGAGGAGCAGGGTAAAAAGGTAGCAACCGTAGGCTAGTATGTAGGCAGGATGTGATGGGTAGGGTATCTAGGATGCCCAGTAGTACCCTTATTCCTTTTTCGTAGTCCTAGGTTCCTTATAAAGTTACCCAATACCGAAAAGAGAGGCCTTTTTATTCTTAGGTTACTGGGTATCCTAGGTATTTGACATGTCAGGGATCCTTTTCCCTGGCTCTAGGATTCAGGGCTCCGCAGGCTTTACGACAATGATTCCGAGATGCCTTGGGCTGTGACTCTGTTGGACCCAGAGCCTCCAAAACCCCTTAATTAAGGAATATACCTTAACTTATAATAGGATCCCTTGTATGATTTAAGGTATATTCCTTAATTAAGGGGTTTTGGAGGCTCTGTTGAAGAGCTGGTCTCACGTTGAGGGTTCAGGGCTCAGAGCCCAGAGCGCACGAACGGCAAGCCCTTGCAATTTCAGATCATCGCAGGCTCAAAATGCAAACAGGGTGTACCGCAACCCCCAAATAGCCGTCCTACTTTTTCAGGACTTAAATAAGGAAACCATACTAACGAAACCCCAAATAACCTACCCTTCTAAGGACTTATAACAAGGACGCCGTACTAAGGAACCCTAAAAAGGTAGGTTTCCTAGGTCCCAGGTAGAAGTAGAAGCTCGGAGGCTCACGAGCACGGCCCTACCCCTGAGCCCTGCCCGCTGGAAAGCACGGGGAGCAGGCTCCTGACGCGCGAAGCCGCAAACATGGACGTAGTCTGAACTCAGGGTTTAGGGTTTGGGGTTTGGGGTTTATGGTTTGGGGCTTAGGCCCATGAACCTCCAACTAAATCCTAAACCCTAGACCCCTAAACCCTAAACCCCTAAACCCTAAACCCTAAATTCACACATGAACCTCCAAGCCATGAACCTTCAAGTAGACCCTAAACCCGACACCGTAAGAAGCCCCCTATAAATCCTTTTGAAGGGACCCTTAAAGGAACCCCTATAGCTACCCGCCACTCTCCAAGTCTCCAAGGACTCCGGACTACTTCGCACCAGAGTTGATCGCCTCCACCGGCCATACGAACGCAGTGGAATCCCAGCGAAAGTGATAGGTTGAGGCTTGAGGGTTTTCGAATGTTTTAGACTTTTGGGGGTTTCGGGTTTTACACTTTGCATTTTTCGAATGAAAGGCTTCGGGAGCTTGGGGTTTTGGGTTTTAGACTTTCGGGTTTAGGGTTTCAGACTTTGGGGTTTAGGGGTTTAAACTTTTGGAGTTTAGAGTTTTAAAACTCTTGGGGTTTAGGGCTTTAGGGCTTTAGGAAAGCAATCGGCCCGTGTGCCAAAGCCTAAACCCCGAAGCCCTGACCAAGCACCTTTGAGCCCGAGGCCCTCCCCCGTAGAACCGAAAACTCCAAACTCAGGGTCGATAGAGCTGGTTGTTTATACTTTCGGGTTCAGGGTTTGGGTTTCAGGTGGTCTTGACCTGGACCCTGAAAAATCTGCAGCTGGGGGGTGTGAGGGCTAACTATGCCCCGACGACAGGTCGTTTAGGGTTTCGGGTTACCTTACCCCACCTTTTTTAAGGACTTATATTTTATAAGGAATCCATATTCAGGACGCCTAGACAGGTAGGTCTCTTACGATTAGGGGCCTAAGAAGCCTCAAGGATTGGTGGACACTCGGCGTCCTCATCTTCGAGCTCATGTGCCTCGGTTCCGAAGGAGTTTGAAGGCTTTCTGATTGTAAGGTTGCCACTTCAGTCACTTCAGGGCTTATTAGGGTTTTGTAATTGTAGTAGTAATAATAGTAGCATTAATAATGAGTAATAGTAGTAATAACGAACATAGTGATAGTAGTAATAATCGTACGGTTCGGGGTTTTGGGATTTCTTTACAGTTCATAGCTTCGAGTTTCTGGCTAACAACAGCAAAAGCTGCGGGTTCAGGCTCAGGATTCCGTCTGTCAATATTCTCTTTATACTATACTGGGGGGGAAAACAACATCGCCCGATTCCTTCAATTTCTCCCCCATTCACACCAAACTCCACACAAATCCCCATCCTCCCCCCCGCAAGCTTGACAATAGGCTAAACCAGAGGGTCCTATGTACTGTTATGAGGAATACTTCCCCAAATCATAATAGTAATTCCTAATATATAGAGACCCTACATTCTACTACATCGGTAGTTTGGACCCTCTGGGTAACAGTTGACAAGGTTTCAGGCATGAGCTACTCGCTACCCGAAGCCGAGCATGTAGATAAAAGCCTGAATCGCACTTGCTCGTTTGGCTGCGAGCTAGGTACAGCGTGGCCCCTACACACTTAACTTGAAGTAAGGTGCCCTCTTTGGGGTCAACCTTCTAAGAACTCGGCTATTTAAGAACCCTAAGCCCTAAACCCTGAACCCTCAGCCCTAAACCCTACCCTGAGCCGACCTACTTAGAACTCGACTCTTTAAGCTGCTTTTCCACAAAGTCCGTCCCCGATCCTTGAAGTTCCCTACAGCCCAAGCAAGATTCCCTAAGCCTTAAACCCCTAAGCCTACTTGGAGGTTCATGGGGAGGTAAACATGGGGTAAGGTAACTACAGTTATAACCCATCTTAGGGGCCTTATGGCCTAATAACGCCACTTATAACTACCCATGAACCTCGAAGTAAAGGGGTCAATAACCACACACATTCAAACACACATGCATGGCCCGTGCAGCGCAAGAAAAGCATAAGTAAAAGCACGGTAGGATTAATTAAGCGGAGCAGCAGAGAAACGTGTGTGGGCAACCCGAAAAAGATGCTCCGCTGAAAACTGATTCCGGCAGGGACGCACGCAACCTAAGCAACCCTAAATACGCACATTAAACCCTACAAGCACTGAGCCCGAACTCTACTAGGTTGGATTTTGGGACATTTTGATTTTCCAATATTTTTCAGGGTGTTTAAAGGCCAACCCAGTCTAATGAGCCTTGAACTAATTGGGCTGTTTAGTCGTTGCAAGCCAGGGCTGGACATCCTCCTTTCGAGAGTGCCTACCCGATGCGGCACGGATGCACTCGGGATGCGTCTCTCTCTTTTTTTTATGAAAGGGTTCGGGGGTTTTTAGAGTTGAGGATGTTAAGACTGATAGTTTACAGTTTCTACGGTGCAATCCTCTAGCAAGGAAGGATATCATTCGTTCTGTTTCGATGTTCGACCTTCGTAAATCTTAGCTCCACTGGGGCTCCGAAACAGAATCATCCTGAAAGATAGGGACAGGGAAACGATTCTTTGTGGTACGAGTTTACAGCAAGCTGTACCCCCAAACCATGATCCGGACGTGCACCCCCATATGCAGACCCTTTGAACAGACTTTACTTCTTGGAGGTTCATGGGTAGTTATAAATGGAGCTTTGACTCCCCGAGTATGGGATATAACTGTTAAAGATAGCTACTCTACTTATAACCCCACTTATAACTACCCTTAAACCTCCAAGTTGAACAAACTTCATTACGACAGTCCTGTGCAAAAACACACAGACCTCCCTTTCCGGGACTTGGCATCTATAGGTTGCTAGCAAGATCTAGTAAGTTTCTGGTTTAGGGTTTCGGGTACGCGATCCAAAAGATTACTTATGACCTACGTGCTTCTACTTGCTTTTTGCAGTTCAGCCCCTCGAGGAAAGTGGTTGTTCCCAAAAGCAGGGTTAAGGTTCACCTGAACCATAAAGAACTCATTTTAGGGTTTCCTATCATGATTTCCGTGTACGGCTCCTAAAAAGGGTTGGGCACTTGGGGCCAGTGCAGGGTTTGCTTTAGGGTTTAGGGTTTGTGGGATCTGGAGTCAGAGTTTAGACGTGAGGGCTTGAACGCTGCACGCCAAGACTTGAGCAGTGAAGGCTTTCATGTGAGTAGGCGTAATAGGCATTATCGGTCCTCATTGCAGCCGAGGCAGATCTATGCGAAAGTGACGAAAGGCATTCAAAAGGCGGGGCACTGCAAAGCGTACACCCGAGGGCTCACCCGAGGGCTCAGCGGTTCTAGCCGTTCTAGCCATGGGACTTTGGTATTCTCCTGAGTGGCAGTGCGATAGAAAATTTAACGCTGCCAGGACCAACTCAAGCTTCCTAGCAGTGGGGTCCGAGTCCAAACGGTGCTGCTCAGTGTTTCATGCGGAGAGCATTGGAAGGCCAGTGACCCGGCTCTTGGGCCTTTCTAGCCCCCAAACCTGCCATATGATCCTTCCGTTAATAAATAAAAGGGCCTAGACAAGTGTCAATGCTATTTTGGGCTCTCAATATAAATATAGCATAACTAACCCCAAAACCTATTCCAAGCATTGAGGCCGCTATGCCCCTATGCATAAACTGCAAAACCGTATTCTGATTATTACGGCCCTTAGGCCCTATGTATCTATCTGTCTATCTACCTATATATCTCTATATATGTGTGTACATATATATATATACATATGCACCCCAATACCTTACTCTGATTATTGAGGCCCCTAATCCCGAGACCCAATCCCCTATTCTAGTTATTAAGGGCCCCTGTATTCAGCTCTTTCTTCCCTTTGGTTAGCAGGGAATGGAGGCATGGCGTACAATCATAACTACCATTACTACCATTCTTTCATTCCCTACTAACCAAACCCTGAACCCTAAACCGTATGCTCTTTGCTAGGTGCCCTTCCCACCGCAGATTAACGCCTCTTGCAAGTCGCTGATCGAGGTGGGAAGACAGGGTTTGGGGTTTGGGTGTTGGGGGCCGTTTTTATACTTAGTAGCTGATTGAGTACACTTTACACTCTTTGGGATACTATAGCCCCTTATAGAACTGAATATGTACACTTTTGGGGACTTGAGAATTCAGCAACTAAGTATAAGATCAGGGTTCCTTTAAGGGATCCAGAATGGGTTCCTTTAATTTAGGGGATCTATAGGCTTTAGGTTTCGGATTTGCGTGGCTCTCCAAATCAGGGTCCGATACCGAAAAATGGACCCTAATTGGAGAACTACCCAGCTGTTGCTCAAAAGGTGCTGTTTTGTGAGGATGCTGATGTTCAGCATCTGCGGCTGATCCGATACTGTTGGGCGGGGGGGGGGTGTCTGGCGTTTAGGCACTTGGGGGGGTTTTGGGATTGAGGGCGTTTGGGGTTGGACTTTAGATTTAAGGGCTTGATGGTTGTGAGGTTTGGGATTTCGGCTTGGGGTTTCAGCTGTTGTGGTGTTTGATGTCGATGTATTTGAGGGGGGGGGGGTGCTCGGGATTTAAGAGGGCTTCCGGATTGCAGATTTGGAAGGTTTGGGAGCTTAGTATTAATCAACAGGTTCGGGGTTTCGCAACGAGTTGAAGACAGGATCAAAGGCTTCTGTCTCATCGTGCGACGAGTGCAGGCTTGTAAGTAGGGTTCATTCCCTATGAAGCACCAAGTGCTTTCCCAAATTGGGTTCTTGTTGATTACGATGGAACTGCTCTTCCATCATGTTTAAGGAAAACACATCTTACCTTAACAGGTCGTGGACTCGTAGAAAAGACCCCTGTCACTTTGAAGACCTTAGATCGAGATGCCAAAAAAAGAAACAGAAAATACCACACTACGGTCTCTAAAAGAAACTAGGCTATTTGCTATAGATCCCTATTACGGTAGCTTAACTTAGTTTCTTGACGAGCTCTCCAGTGCCGACGATCCTGAGCCAGTCAGCCCTAGGATGCGGGCCCAAGGGCTTTAGATTTGGGGTTAAGGCCTTTAGGGTTTAGAGGTTCTGGGTTTAGAGGGTTGAGGGTTTACCGGTTAGGCTTTTAGGGTTTAGGGTTTAGGAGTTTAGAGGTTTAGAGGGTTTAGGGTTTGGAGGTTTAGGGCTGGAAGACGGACCCGCTCCCGGGAAACACACGGGCACCGCGAGAGGCGCACCCCCCCCAGCTGTGATGCCAAGAGATTCTCGCTGGCCTGCGGGGGTCGGGCACTAAACTTACCCTTGGTTAGCAGGGAATGGAGGAATGGGGTACAATTATAACTACTATTACTTCCATTCTTTTATTCCCTACTAACCAGAGGCAAGAAAGTCAAAAGTCCTAATTAAACTCGAAACCCTAAACCCCTAAAGCCCTGAACCCTAAACTCAATGTTGGTGGAAGCTTCGAAGTATCGGGGCGAGGTCTTCTAGCCGACGAATCCAGGAAAATCACGACCCCACTCGGGCGGTGCTGGCTACGGAGGAGCTGCAAGTTGCCACTGCAAATCTCCGCAAGACTGTCCGGGAGGTCTCGTGGAGAAGCACAAGCTCCACCCCAAGAGCAGAGCCTCTCGCAAGAACAAGCGGGCTTGTCGCTTCATGCGGCAATAGGGCGGTGGTCGCAAGGCCGACTTCCCCGACCTCTTGCCCGCTCTGAAGCAGTGGCATGCGACTGAAAGGCAACACGGCCACTCTGTCTCCAAGCAGGACTTCTTTGCGGAGTACTTGACTCTCTTGGTGCAGAAAAGCCGTTTGATATGCAGGTCGGCGATGTAGATTTAGAGTTTATGGCTCGAGGCCCGGGCTCTAAGGTTTCTGGAGTTTCGGTTTTTGTGGGAAATTCTTTATAGTTCCAAGGTTCTGATGAAGAGTTGAGGTTTGAGCTCATGCGTACTTAGAGGCCCAGGGGACTTAGTAAGGAGGTTATGAGTAGAGCTATAAGTGCCCTAAACGGAGTTACCCCAAGTATAACCCTACTTATAACCCTAAACCCTAAACTTACTTATAACCGACTTACGAAGTCCCCTGAACCTCCATAGCCAGAACTCCGTGTCCTTATAGAACCCCGTATAGCTCCCTTTTAAAGAGCCCTTTAAGGAACCTTAGTTACTAACCTCCATCGCCAGAACTCCGTGTCCTTGACCAGGGCTTGCTGCAGCAAGATCCGTCCCAGCGGCTTCCCATGAGGCGCTTGTGGGACGGATCAGGGTTCAGGGCAATAGTAGGGCGGTCGGAATGGTTAATAATATTAAGAGTATAGGTTACATATATATATATATATAGAGAGAGAGAGAGCGAGAGAAAGTCCTCTATATATATATATATACACATACATTCTTGTATATATTCTTATATAAATAAGTGTATATACACATGTGTACATATTTATATGCACACATGCACACATGTATACATATCTGTATCTATACACATACACATGTATACACACATACATATACATACATGAGTAAGCCCCTGACCCGCTTCTGAGTTTTATGAAAGGCCCATTGGTTTAACGAGCCGGCATGGTGGTTTCCTTCGTCATATTATCCGGGCTTAGGGTTTAAGGCTGTTCCAGTTCGAATTTTACCCTAAACCCTAAAGGGTTCGTACTTCGGGGGGCTTTTTGGGACTCAGTGAGCTGTAAGTACCAGGGTTGGAGTTTTCCTACCTACAACTTTATCTTGGGTACTGCCCCCAGTCTGTGAGTTTAGGAGTTTAGGGTCTGGGGTTTAGGGTTTAGTGGACTGTGGGATCATATTTGTAAGAGTATTATGTACAGCCCAGAATATGACCCGGAAGAAGGACTGGGGGCAGTGCCCAAGTTTAGGGGTTTAGGGTTTAGGATTTAGGGCTACGTACCCGCTGACCTTGCAGAAACGGTGCTGTTTCAGGTTCCATGACCGTTTGGGGGGAACGGTCACGGTATTCTGGAAGTCAAACTTCTGGGTCTTGGGTAGACTTGTCAGCACCCTCGTCGTTTCGTGCCAAACTTTTGTATCTAACGCCTAACCCATGCATTTCGGGGGGTTGGAGTGGCTTGCTGAGGTAGCTATTAGCTTGCCACCCTCAGGCTTCCCAGAGACTCCAATACCCTTAACTAAGGAATATCCCTTAAATTATAGTAGGATCCCTAATAAGATTTCAGGAATATTCCTGAATTAAGGGGTATTGGAGTCTCAGGCAAGGACTTGAGACCTGGGAGCTCCTTGAATAAAGAATAATGTAGGACCCTGAACAAGAAACCTTGGGCCTGTATTAGGGTTCCTTATATGAGTCCTGATATATTGGGGGTATAGGGCCGGGGTTTCTTAATCAGGTTCCTACATTACACTTGGATAATTCAAGGCCTCTACTATCAAACTACAAGCCCACGAAGGCCCGGTGGTGTCAAGAACCTCATGAACCACAAGTGGTTCGGGCCTGGGATCAGCCACAGGTTCAACCTGTCGCGGAAACCTTTGGGTTTCGAGGGCGTAGGGACTTGATACGGTTGATGATATAAATCCTGCATTACCTTAAGGAACCTAAAGTATGGGAATTATGGTATATTCCTTATTATGGGTAATGCAGGAGATATATCATCAACCGTAAGTAGTACCTGTACCCCAAAAAACATATGATTTCCGTACATAAGTCTCTAAAACGGAAGGTTATTTGGGGCTAAGGTAGATTATCACAGTGGAGTTGTAACTACCCTACTTGGGGGGACATCCCTGCTTGCGGCTTTTCTTATACCCTGCTTACTAGGGCTCCTGATCCTTTGCTTAAGGTTGGGGTTGAGGGCTGGAGGGCGCTGGGGCGGGCTAGACGTGTGAGGGTTTAGGCTTCCATGGCCGAGGGTCCTGGGGGTTGTTGTTTTGGGCTTCGGGGTTTCAGGGTCTAGACCGGTAGAGTTCAGGGTTTCAGGCTCTAGGGCAGGTTCGGCGAAATTCCTTATTGGGAGCTCGCACCTGGTGGGCGACAACTCCTGTGTTTTGTGCACGTGGGTCTGGAACAACTGCGTATTTTTGAGGTGAGGAGTCTGGTGATGCTGGAGTTCAGGCATGTATCTGGTGATTCTGATCGGACTCCTTCGCACGATCTTAGTCCCGTCCTTAATTCATCGCTCGTTTCCTAGGATTGGCCCACTATAGGATCTATAGTATTCTATAGGTTTGGTACTGTTGTTAACAGCAAGTTATCGCCAACGTTACGATGGTTGGTCTTCGCAGTCTTCTTCTTTCCTTTTGTTATAGTAGCATAGCTTTTGTTATTCCCGCAGTTGCTGCTATAGCTAGCAGTGTCCGAAGTTGGCCGACCACGCTTGCCACGAGGGGCAACGTGGTTAGGCCCCGCCTGCCCGAAGTCCCATTGTTTACATCTCAAATCCTACAGCCCGCACCCCCAAAACCACAAACCCCACAACCTTAACCTCTGAACCCCGCCCTATAACCCAAACCCTGACACCTCAACCCAAGCCTGTACTTCTAAGCGCCACGAAAAGGCTTCTCGTAGTATCATGGAGACCGCGACCCCTGATTGATGATCCCCTTCCCTCTTCGTTCATCACGGGGATCCCGAGATTCGAGCCCCCAAAAAGAGAGATGTTGTTGTTTTGTGTTTTTTGTCTTCTCTGCCCAGCTCGTAGCTTGAAGGGGGCTTAGACTCTACAGGTATTCTTCGGGATTCTACTTTTAACAGCCCTTTTTTTGATGAGAGGAGGCTTCGTTAGCGTTTAGCTCTGCCCCTATGTTGACTTTTGAACTCTACTATAAGATTCCCAATGCCTTTTTCGAGTTGTTCAGACCCCTATATTAGATGCAGACTTTGTTCGCGGCTTGTATGTTTTCTCCCGGGGTTTTGATTTGACCTAAGGACTAAAGATTCAGGGCTCAGGGCTGTACTTGAAGGTTCATGGGTAGTTATGAGTGGGGTGATAAGTCCCCTAATATGGGTTCATAGTTAGCCTACTTATAACCCGGCCTGTAACTGCCCATGAACCTCCAGTAAATTTTTGGGTGTGGGACTTTAGCGCACGGGACTCTCCGGGACTACCGGGATGCTGGTCTTTTACTCAAAGCCATACGACCTTTCACGAAAGGTCGGAGTCACGTGTATATGCCCCCCCATAGTTGTGCTAGAACTTACCCCAGGCCACATTCATTCTACTGCTTGAAGCCCTTCTGCAAAAACCCACAAACCCACTTTTCATAGCCCTGCAAAACCTTCTAAAAGACCCTTTTAACACTGATGAATACCGCACCTCCATAAACAAGCATTCAAGCATGCGCACCGCACTATAGAGGCTTGAATAATTGTGTATGTTCTTCCGCAGAGTTCCTTCCTTGGTTCAGTTATACTGGTAGAACATACCCGATGAATTTGTTCAGAGTTTGAAGGATCCTAGATTACATGGCTGGTTGTCAGAATTATGGTCCCTTTTTGGGTACCCTCACTATTTGGTGCCGTATTATACTAAGGACCCAAAAAGGGGATCCTAATATTGACAACCATCCACATGTTCCAGCAAAGCTGATAATCCTAAACCCTAAACCCTAGTCCACCTGAGGTTCGCTGAGCACGACTGGGAAAGCATGAGGAATCTGGCTCTGAGCCCACCGTACAAGCCTGTGGCCCCGCTGGCCGAGGGTTGGTGCTGAAAGGGTTGAGGGTTTGGGGGGTTTGGGGTTTAGGATGGTTTTGAGGGTTGAAACGGTTGAGGGTTTGGGGTTTAGGATGGGTTTTGAGGGTGGAAGGGTGGGTTGTAGTGGCTCGTTTCGCCGTTCCAGAGGAGTTTAGAGCTCTAGGGATTCAGATTTTTGGTCTAGGAAAATAGTGGGGCTTGGGGATCAATGAACCTGCTGCTTTAGAGCTATATACACTAAAATCTGTGTCATCGCCTGCTTTTTTTTTGGGGGGGGGGGGCTGGGGCTAACGGTCGGGTCTCCACCAGTAAGGGCTGCATAAGGGTTTCATAAGGTTTGGGGTCTAGGAGTGAACCCCAAAAAGTTGGAACATGGATTTAGGACGGTCAGCGCTGGGATCCGCTATACTTTACCTTAAAGGCACGAGGATAGTGCTATCCCAACTTTCTGGCGTCCGCTTCCCCAGACCCCCGGGAGGATCCAAAAAGTAGATCCCTTCATGGGGGTTCCTATAAAGTACCCCTAGTACAGAGCCCCGAATTAGGAGATCTACTTTCTAGATCAGGGCCTCCAAGTCTAAGGGTTCAGGGTTTGGGATTCGGACTTTGGAGGCTGAGCCCCTAAACCTTAAACCCTAAACCCAACCCCAAACCCTGAAAACCCCAAACCCTGAAAGCCCTAGACCTTGAAACCCCAAACTCAATCCTCTATTTTAAGCCGTACCTTAACCCTGAAGAACCTACCCTGTATTTAGGGTTCCCTAATATGAGTTCTTTCTCCAAGTCCTTCGAACGGTGGGTTATTTGGGGGAAAATCTAAACCATAAACCCCGAACCCACTCTAAGCCCTAAACCCCTAAACCCCTAAACCCTAAACCCCTAAAGCCCCATAAACCCTAAACCCTTAAGGTAAACCCTAAACCGGGGCCGGGGATCGGTTTTTTTGAGGAACCAGGCTTTGATGTGTAATTTTCTAGAATGCAGGGGAGGGCCGGGTCTAAATAATTTTTCCAAGACAGTTTTTGAAAGAAAAGAAGATGATATCCACCCAAAACTCTGTTCTACCTCTAATTATTAAGTCATCTACAGTAGGGTGGCAGGCATTTCTAGGGTTAAGTTACGGCTCGGAGGCCTTCTGGACGGGGCTAGATAAATCAGGCAGTGCAAAGACAGAGGAGGGGCGCATTCCGATGCAGTTGACACACGAGGTTTGCGCCGCCATCACAACATGAAATCTCTTTGCATGTTTGATTCAGGCTCGGGTTCCCGAGATGCGGTACGCGTGTTGAACAACCCTTCAACAACAGCAGGTACATTACAACATCTTACAACCTCATTAGTGATCATATTCCAAAACAAACGCTTCTCTCTATGGGTCGGACGCTTGCGATACCAGCGCCAGGGCCTTGCTAGAAATGCACCTTTGCAACACTGACATCAGCAGCCGCAGCATCACGGATTATGCAACATGAGCAGCTGATGAAGTAAAGCCATGCCGAATCGTGTACCAAACTTTACACGCAGGAAACCAAGCCCTAAACACTGCTACAACTGCCAGGTCAAGAACAAGCGAGACCTCGCAAACTTTTCTGCTCGGAAAGAGGATGCTCCGAGGCAAGTGGGGGGGGTTAGGGTTCCGAGGTAAAGGACTTTCAGACAAATACAGGACTCAAACACAGACCCTAGATGGTTGGATCCTTCCTCCAAAAGAACAGCTTCTCACATGTGTAAGAAATCCTGATGAAACCCTGTAAAACCCTCATGAACCCCATACTTCAATGACCGCTTCTGTTGAATTTTAGGGTTGAGGGTCCAGGGAGGGGCTGATCGATTTAGGTTTAAGTGTGTAGGGCTTCAGGTTGAGGGGTTCAAGGTTTAGGGATGTAGTGTGATGGCAACAATGAACCCCAAGAAGAATATTAACACTCAAGGATCCTCAAAGTATTATAGTCAAAGGGGAAAAGGAGGGACCCTTAATGGGGACCCCTACCCTATAATGGGCTATATAATGGGTATATAACAGCCATATCAAGGGTATATACCTAGGGGTCCTTATTAAGGGTCCCTCCTTTTGCCCTTGGATATAGGGGCCTCAATAAATACCTACACAATTTTAAATTTTGGGGGCTCCTGATTACAGTTATAGTATACTGGGCCCCCAAAACCCTATTCTAATTGTGAAGGCCCCTACAGTAGTGTAGGGCCCCTACACTATAGTACCCTTATAGATCCCTTATGGTGACCCATTTAAGGAACCCTTTAAAAGAACCCAATTAAACCGAAAACCCTGAAACCCTAAAACAGGCAGCTCGAATACATCGACCCGGGCACCGGCTGGGACAAGCACTTTGCCACGTCCACATGATGCAAAGCCCCGTCCTTAGTCTTACTAATATAGGGGCCTCAATAATTGCCAATACTATTTTTTGGGGGGTCCTTATTACAAGTATAGTCTTACTCACTAGAGCCGCCTATAGTTGTTTTGAAAGACTACAAGGATGATAACACTCAAACCCTAAAGCCCTAGACCCTAAACCCTAAACCCCTAAACCCAGTTTTTCATCATTCATATGCCAATAGTAAGCCGACTTGGAGTTCAGGATTTCGGGAATTATGCTCGAAGGTTCTATGGGGTTCGCGCCGAGGTCTTGATAGGCTCGGGGGGGGGGGGGGTTAACGTTATCTGGCCTGTATACTTAACCGGCATAGCTAGCAGAACCTCAGACACTTCCCCTACAACTGAATTCCTTCAACCCCTAATTAGCCCAAAACCTTAACCTAACGCCCTCGCAACCCTAGAGCATTACAGCTCCAAATCCTAAGGTTTTTAGAAAGCCCTAAATTAAACCTAGAACACCAAAACCACAACCCTCAGAGGCCCATTGACCCTTCCTTCTTCCACAGGTGCCTGGTTTGATGCCCTTGATTATAAGGACTTGTATTGAGGTCACTTGTCTTTGATATATGGTCTTGGGTAATGGAAGTTAGTGCTTAAGCCCCTGATGTTGCATCATTGAGGTTGTAGCTCTGTGTGTATGATGTGGATTGGTACATGTGTACACATACGACATACATACATGCATGCATGCATACACATACATACGCGTACATAAACATACATACTTACATACATGCTGAACTGCAAGTTTAAAGTCCAACGTCCACGCAAGGCTTTGGATGCGGACTTTGGATTGTGGGGTCAGAAGATATTGGGTTTTTCATTTGGGCTTTCGCGTTTGGGGCTTAGAGGTTTGCAAACCCCACGGCACCCTAAGCAAAATAATCTCCCACAGGAAGCCGACGAAGCCCACAATCAAGATCAGTAAAACCCTCACGCGCACTCCTTCAGGAATGTCGCGGAGCGCTGGCAGTGTTTCACTCGGCAGCTCGGAGAGCATGGAGATACTCGTGAAGGTGTTAGGGCGTGATAGGGTTGTAGACGGTTTACACTGGGATCTTAAGTACAAGGCATCGGGCTCAGGCGTGCAAGCCTAGAGATACCGAAGTATTGCCACTTACACGGGAAGCTGCATGCACTTAGTGCTGCCGCACATGTGGAGTTGTTAGGAGTCGTGATGAGAGCAGCAACCCTGAACCTCAGTAGAAACCCCGTGAAACCCGAGAGGCACAGACATTCCCGTGGCATTGACGCACCTGTCAGCTTTGTATCCCTTGATGCGAGCCACGTGTGGCCTGGGTCCCACCCAACACCATTTTATAGGGGCCGATGTAGTTACCAATGCTGTTTTGGGATTCCTGATTATCTATAGGATAAGCCCCAGAAGCCCATCTGCTAAGGCCCTTATACGAAGCATGGACACTTCATCAAGCCGCCTCGATGTTGCCGAAACTTCGGAAACTTCTTATTGGATTAACCCTAAGCCTTTTGTAGCCTCCAACCCCCCAAACCTTAAGCGATGGGATACTTAACACAGAAGCCCACATGAACGTTGCAATGTGAGGCTCGGGGGTTTAGGTTCTTAGGGTTTCCATTTCGGGGTTGGGTCTCAGGGCTTTTGTGGAGCTCAGGTGTGGCACATGATCGTCCTTCGATGTCCTGCGCCCATGGATTGCACGCAATCTGAGACGAGATCTCCCAAGAGTGACGATGGCTAATGTCATCGTCCTCCTGGCCGCTCTTGTCTTGCAGTGATCACCTGGGCCCTCCGTAGAACATTATTCTTTTGCGGTCTATAGTTAGAATATGCCCCACCACCCTGCAATCATAAAGGCCCATATCTCACATACTAGGACGTGGGTGTCCCAAAAATGAGGGGCACTTGTTCTTGTACTTGCGATCTGATGCCTACTGCCCATATTTCTCGGGCTGAGTAGGTAACCTTTAAACCTTTCGGATCTTATATAATCATACAAACTGTAGTTCAAAAGGTTCACCTCTTTTGGGCAGCCCCTAAGATTAGGGTCCCGTGCTGTGAAATCACCAGGCATTCACAGAGCCTTGACCCTCAGCCCGGTTAAGGGTCCATGGCTTTTCGAGTTTAGGACATGCTAACGGTTGATGACATAAATCCTGCATTACCTTAAGGAACCTAAAGTATGGGAATTATGGTATATTCCTTCTTATGGGTAATGCAAGATTTATATCATCATCCTAAACACTACAATGCCTCTCGTAACAGGAGGCTTCGACAGTGTAGGGTGTATCATATCCGTAAGCCCTAAACCCGATGGTTCCTCTTCAACACTGCAAGACAGAGATGTCTCACAGACGGCTCAGAGCACTATGCGGCTACTCCTCTTTAGGCTCCTATGCTGATTCGCTGATTCTTACAAGCTCTTGGCTGCAGACCCATTTGATTCGCTGACCCGGAGCTTTGAAGCTCTGCAACCGTAAGCCCTAAAGTTTCGGAAACTCTAAACCCTTATAGAGACCTGTTAAAGGAACCCTTATAGTGCCCTTATAGTAACCCTTTAAAGGGACCCTAAAGACTCTAAGACCTCAGCCCGGAGCTGCGCCCCAAAAAGCACAAACCCGAAAAGATATGACGGGGGTCAATGGTCGGGTGGCGAGATTCTGCATTTGTGAAGGCTTCCCGGAAGCTCTTGATAAGTAGAACAGGGTTTTGGGGCAGATTACAGAAATGTATAGTAGCAATGCGGGAACCTTGACATTGAGGAATACTGTTAGTACAGCGACAGCGCCGGTTAAGGAACTGTTGATTTTTCGTGAGGGGGGGCTCGATTTCTCATGTTTGAAGCACACTTTTTTTAGTTAGTAACAAAACGTTTGTGGCATTTGAGGGTGCCCTGGATTTCTTAGCCCAAATTTCTTAGTTTGAAACGGCAGCAAATAAAAACAAATTCAAAGAATGAGACCGCACCCGCAACACCTTCCGTTCCAGCTCATGTGCTTATCCACTCGGGCATGACATCCTTCAGACTCCTTACATATCAGTCCCATTTTTTACGCAGCTTGTCATCAGCCCTTATCAGAACCACCAAAATGAGAAAATCGAATATCTTAAACCAATGATTTCTTAAGCAGTGCTGTTGCTGTAGCTATTCACGCGTCTACCTCATGCCTTAATTCGGGGCGCCGTCGGTGTTCAATGGGTTTGGGGTTTGAGCTTGCAGTTCTCGCGTTTACAAGGGTTCAGCGACCCTACTAAACACATGTTCCAGGAGGGCCAGTCAAAATGATCGAAAAATATGCAAAGTATTCAAGGATCACGGCGGTTTAGGTGCCACAAATCGTGGCTAAACTCATTAGGAAAGGCAAGGTACACTATGCAGGAGGTGTTCCTCAATAAACCAGGGATCGTGGAAAGTCCACATGGGCAGTTGTCAAAATTAGGGTCCCTTTTGGGGTATCCTAAAGAATAGGTGCCGGATTATAGCAAGGACCCAAAAAGGGACCCTAATTTTGACAACCACCCATATAGTTGGCTGCTCAAAACGGACCAAGGACCCAGGCCCTGAGTCTGAAAAATCAAAAAGCGCGAGCTCCGCAACAACACTTCTTCCAGGCCGTATGGGAGTTTCCGAAAATAGGGGACCTATAGCACCCTAAGTAGTAGGATCCCCATTATAAGGACCCCAAAATAAGGTACCCCCCTAATTTCCTGAAACTCCCGTATGAAGTTTCCGAAGATGAAAGGCCCTGGTAATACGGAGTAGGGTCCTCCTTGCGGCCCCCCAAATCTGGTAACTTCTGGAGGGTGCCAGCAATTCTAGAAACCGTCGACCCACCCGGCCGAGATATGGGGGTATTAAGGGTACTTTGTTTTGGGGTCCTTATAATAAGGATCCTACTATTTAGTTTGCGAGACTAGAGTTCCCTATTTTCGGAAACTCCCATATAAGTCCTTTAATATGAGTCATAAGTATAGATACATGGAAATACAAGTCCCTTAATATGGGTTGGAACTATGGTTACCCTACTTATAACCCTCTTACAGCTACCCATGAACCTCCAAGTAGACCCTAAACCCTATACCCTTATAGATTCCCTATAGATCCCTTTAAAGGGGCCCCTTAAAGGAACCCCTTATAACTACCCATAATGGTTTAGGTTTGGGGAGTTTGGGCTTCGGGTCCAGGCCGGAAGGCCTACCTTCAGGCTCGGGTAGTTCCATGGAATGCTTTAAACTTGGAGGTTCATGGGGAGTTATAAGGGTTGTTTTAGGGGTTCCTTTCAAGGGACTATAGGGAATCTATAAGGGTGTAGGGTTTAGGGTCTACTTGGAGGTCCATGGTCAGTTATAAGCGGAGTTATAGGTCCCCTAATATGGGTATGCTTTCCCTATAGTTCACGGATACACTTTGGGTACGGCCCCCACTCAGTAACAGTTGGAGAATATTCATAATATAGAGATATGAGGACCTTAATAGTAGCCCTATTATGGACTGTTACTGTATGGGGGCCGTACCCAAGATACACTTACTGAGAATTACAACACTAAACCCCAAGCACGTGAAAACCCTGGATTCGCCACAGAAGCCCTAAACCCTAAACCCCCAAACCCTAAAAGCTTGCTACCCAAACCAATGGCAAGAGTACTAAATTAAATAAACATGGTAATCATCGTAGTAGAAGTAGCAATTAACAGTTAGGGTAGGACTGTTGCTGTTGAAGTGGTGGTGGTGCTGCTGCTGCTGGTAGTGCTGCTGTTGCCGTAGACTCGTAAGCACCTTGAGCCAGTATGTCTGGCAAAGAGAGACAGGGGAGTGACCGCAAGTCACAGGATGCAAGTTCAAGTTGCCAACGGGCATTTGAAGTTTTTGTCGGTATGGCTCCAATGTTTAACAGTCAAGCAGAGACTGACATCCATCAGCGGGGACAGGTTTTTGAAAAGGCGCTGCCCCAGATCCTCAAGGACAAGCCGTTTGTACCGCCATTGAAGCATACAGCTCTGTCGAACGGATGCCGCCAGTCTCCGAATGGCAGGAGGTAGTCTTTGTCAGCGGTGGCCTTTGCACTGCTGAGTCTGCCTTTTGCAATACTAGCTCCCTCGCAACCGCAATCAGCCGAAGGCGATCAGCTTAGGGTGAAAGCAAACGTGCACATCGTCCAGAAACATGTCGCCATTCCTTGCAGTTTGAGTCATTTGGCTCAGGGCTTGGACCCTCTGGTCGGTTGCCAAAGCGTACTAGCTCGGCGGGGATGCATTCCAGACTGTAAGTGCAAGAATTCCAAATTCTCTCTCTCTCTCTCTCTCTCTGTGTCTCCTGGTCTGTTTCGTTTTTTGGGTTCCAAGCTATCCGAGAACTGGCACTCTCTCTATATATATATATATATATATATATATATATGCACACACACGATAGACGCATAAGCAATTGTGTGTGTGTACATATATATATATATATATATGTGACTGCATATCTGCACACACACACAAACACACACACACACACACACACACACACACACACACACACACACACACACACACACACACACACACACACACACACACACACACACACGCGTGCGCGCACATCTGTGCATCAGGTTGCAAAACCGCCGCAGGGCTGGAATGGAGAAAGGGAGCTGGGACTGACGTGATCAGGTGCGCACTTGATCACAGAGAGCAGTGAGCATACCTCGAGCCACCGACCGTCCTTAATGACACGAGCTTCCGTCACAGCAGCACGATTACGGTCAAGAGCAAGCCGGGGCTGCAACAGTGCCTTACACTCAGGGACGAGTCAACTTTACATTCCATGTTGCAAATGATTTACCTTTAGAAGGTGTTTCAGGGCTTTGGGTATGAGAACAGAGTGCGTTTTGATCAAGCATGAACACGTTTCGTGGCCTCACACAGCTTTACTTATGCTAGTACTGGGCAGGTAGCTGCGAGCGTGCCGGAAGTGTTTGTGTGTCCGCAAGTGACGAGTAAATCCTCGTCAGGCTTGCTGGCTCGCGACTGTGTTGCCTGGTTTGGTGTTGGTACCTTTGCAAGCTTCCTTTGTCGAATGTCAACCCAGGCAGCTCATGTTTACACTACGTTGCATCTCAAATCTGTCGAAGACACCTGCTGGGAACAGACATTCCCCATACCCTGCCTTAACGCCTGTGACAAGGTTGTACTAAGCTTTGTAGTCTAGGGCTTAGGCCCATTTCCTGGCCGTGAACATGAACCTTTCCAAACCCTAAACCGAGCAAGCCCTATCAGGGAGTTTCCGGAAATTAGGTGTACCTTATTCTGGGGTCCTTATAGTATGGATCCTACTATTTAGGGTACTATAATTCGGGTCCCCTATTTTCGGAAACTCCCATAACTCGCATAAACGCTATGAGCCCCGAACCCTACAAACCCTATAGGTGTCATCTCCCAAGCTCCGCCAGACCTCTACAAACTCAGGCTTCGATGGCCCGATGGCCTGGGTTTGCCTAGACCCTTAAGAACCTACCTTTAAAACATGTTCCTATGATTTCGTGATAAAATTTCTTAACTCAAGAGCCTACCTTTAAGGGTTCGTCATTATGATTTCATGATATGAGTTCTTAGCAAAGTGTACCATAGAGGGTCCAGGCAATCTTTGGGGCAAAACCCCGAGCCATGTTTTATATGAGAACATTAATAATTACCTACACTATTTTGTGGTTCCTTATTATAAGTATAGTATAATGGGTCCCCAAACCCTATTCTGATTATTAAGGCCCCTATATCAAATCCAAATAATAGCCTTTATAGGCCCCTTTAAAGGAGCCCTATTCTCTTTATTAAAACCCCTATATTACGGTTTCGGGCTTGAGACGCCAACAACCTCAGGGAGCCCGAGCCCGGAGCCCGAGGTGGCCCGCGGATGTGGTGAGGTTCAGGTAGTTATAAGTGGGTTGTAGGGATCTATACGGATTCTATAAGGGTTTAGGGTTTCGGGTCTACTTGGAGGTTCATGGGGAGGTATAAGTGGGGGTTGTAAGTAGGGCAGCTATACATATAACCCATATTGGGGAATGTTCAATGCCATTTACAACTACCCATGAACCTCCGAGCCTGGCTAAAGTGCTGTGCCCTAGACCTAAACCCCTAAACCCAAAGCAATACATCCTAAACCCGCACCTTCAAGTACCACCAGAAAGGAAAGTTGAAAGGTTCTGTCGAGCCGAGGGTTCGGACGAGATCACGACACACGGATGAAATCGGCTCTAGCTTTAGGGTTTAGGGTGTGGGAGCTTATCGCCAGAGGTCGAGCGCGGAGGTACGTTGGACATGTAAGAGCAATCACAGTTATAACAGCAGCAATAAGAATGATGATATTCATGATGACGACAATAAGACCAATCACAACAATAACAACAATGATAGTTACACTCGATGGCCTCCAAAGACCCCTGTTCGCAGTGGGAAGCCTCCTCTTTCAGAGCCTGCCCCTAAGGTGGGGCTGTTCGAAGACCACCCAGCAGCGAGAAACAGAGTGCCTAGTTTTGGTGTAAAGGGAGGGCGGAACACTCTGTAGAGGAAGGTACTCTGCACGTGTGTGTGGCCATGATGCGTTGATCATGATGGTAAGGAGAAAGAGGTTCAGGGCTTTCAGTGTGATCATGAAGAAGTTTACGATCATCTTGCTGGTGCAGACGTTGATTGCTAGGTTGTTTGTACCTAGGACCTTTGACTAGGAGCCGCTCATCGGCAGCAGCGGCAGAAGCCAAAAGTATGCACAAGCCAGACAATCAGTCCTCTGCCGCCATTGGTGTTCGCCCTCGTGGTTTTAGTGCTCGTTTTTGTGAGGGGTGAATGTGTCGCGGTCTTACGAGCACTTCTGGGTAAAGGTTCTTTGCATAATGCACTGATAAGCCTCTGGGTACATCGGGCTTGGATTCTGCATGAACTGGGTGCTCTCAGTGCAGGGAGTACCATGGGCGTTTCGATGCAAAGAACGCGGCTGTACGCTTATGACGGTGACGATGTTAATATTGATTGGCATGGTGCTGATCGCCAGTGGTGATGACGACAACGAGAGATGATAATGCTGAAGATCATGAAAATAATGTTCGCCATTCCTTGCAGTTAAGGTTGACACGTGTCTGCGAGTCTGCATGTAGGTAAATACTGCTTCTTGTTTACTTGTAATTAAGTGAATTTCCAGCATGATCTGGCACAGCTGTTCAGCTCGACAAAAGCCGGTGCCAGCACGCCGATCAAATCTCGTTGCAGCAATGTCGAGCGCGAAGTGCCCCTGAGGGGCTGGGAAGGGAAGAACTGCACATGTCGAGCTTGACTCCACACGCAATGCGGGGTCACACTTTTGCGAGTTGGCTTCCGAACCTGAGCAGCACTCCCCGGCAAGCCGTCGGTTAAAGTCTTGAATAAAGCCAGTCCGGGAACTCGCAACCAAATTTTCCGCATGAAGGGGTGAGAGATTAAGACTCCAAGTGCGCAAGTGACAGAATCATAGAGCGGACATATTAGAAGATCAAATGGAACCTCCAATGTAATGTGCCTCCTCTTGCACGGTTAAAACCGGTTACAGCCCAGACCCTAAAGCCTTGAACCTCCAAATACGTCACATGGAAGCCTGCATACTCACCAGCACTACTGGTTCTCAAGCCCGAACGGTTGCGGGTCCTTGTTCAGGTTCCGGGGTCCGGGCTTCTTTTTGTAAACAATTACCAATACTATTTGGGGTTGCTCATTATAACTATAGTACAACTTACCCCAAAACGCTACCATTGTAATTGCTTAGGTCTCTCTACCTTGGCTTACACCTCAAAGCCTGATTCTGTTCTTTGAGGCCCCTACATCACAAAGCCCCAGACAACCCTAAACCCCTAAACGCTAAACTCTCGAGGTATGTGGGCTTCCTCGGAGGTGCCAACAAGTTCGGCAGGCCATGTCCCAGGGAAGTGATTAGTATTTCGACGGAGGTTCATTCAGGTATCTCTAGGTTTAGAGGCGTACTAGAAGGGTTCAGGGTAGAGAGGGTTTAGGGTTCAGGTTTTTGATTGGTGAAGTATTTCGAAGTAGGTTCCATAGGAAGGTTTGGGCTTGAGGGTTTAGGAAAGGCTTGAGTCTTGAGGGTTTCAGGGGGCTTATGTAGCGAGTGGGAGTCTTGGGGAGGGTTGAGGCTTGCAGGACTTTAGGGTTTAGGGTTTAGGGTTTTGGGTTTTGGGTTTTGGGTTTAGGGTTTAGGGTTTAGGGTTTAGGGTCTAGGGTTTAGGGTTTAGGGTTTAGGGTTGTTCGTGTTCAGGGCTCTGAAATCTACAGTACGTTGACTACCTACTGCAACCTTTTGTGTGGGGTCCCTATCAGTTCCAACCAAGGTTTGCAATAACAGCCTACAGCAATTCTGGTTATGGCAGCTTGAGGTAAACTTGAAGCGCGAAGCACCCAAGCATGTCAAGCAAGGCCGCAAAGCACCACAACCCCACCTGTCACTGTAGCACTGAACTCAATATTACATATAAGTGGTTGTCAAAATTATGGTCCCTTTTTGGATCTCTAATATGGTACAGCACCTAATTTTTTTAGGGGTACCCAAACAGGGGCCATAATTTTGACAACCACCCATATCAGTACATATTCTTGAGATTCCCAATTGCTCGTAGCATAAAACCCTCAAATTTTTAGCTTTCGGCCCGAAGAATTGAACTCCCGAACTGTAAATCCGAAAGCCACAACACTTACTGCCTGTAAACTCAACTTTTGGGCTTCTTATAAGGTAGTCGATTCTGCAATTTTCAACTTTGAATTTCCTTGGGTTTTGGGCCAGTGAGGACATACCCCAACAGTAAACACACTACGAAGCTACCTGCACCCTTAACTTAACCTTTAATCCTTCACCCTAGACCCTGCCCTAAACATCGCACAAGCTCAGCCATCGGAGTTGGCAGTGCTGGTTTGCCATACGTCCTTGTCAGATGATGACGCTTTGAAACTCACCCCTCCGGAACCTACGAAAATGTCAGCCGATTTACTTGCTTGTGGTAGCTGGGTAAATTACCTTTAACCTGCTGGGGGCTTCTACAAAACTACTATAGATATTGAACATTTTGAACCTGAACCTATGTATAATCCAGAAGCCCTCGAGGTGGATCCCGGAGCAAGAGATCAAAGCACGAGCGGTGGCAGGCTTTCCGAAGTCCTTGTTCTTTAGAGATTGACGACTTGAAGGTTCGTGAGACTGGAGTCAGTAAGGAGTTTACAACACTGACATTGAAATCAACCTACACGTGATACGACTCTCATCATTCATGTCCCTAAGAAGATCCAGCGCCGTACACTCTAAACCCTACCCCTTTCTAAGCCCCTTAAACTGAACCTCAAGTGCTTAAACCGTAACTTCCGGATCCCAAGTTTGCGCCCTTCCTGAACATTAAAGAACGAAGCTTGTAAGGGTTTCCGATTATGATTTCCTTACATAATTATTTCCTTCAAAAAGGTAGGCCAGTTGGGGGTAAGGTGGGCCCTAAACCCTCTTCACAACCCGCGTCCAGGTGGCGCCACGATTGACTTCTCCCAGGCTTGTCTCGTCGGAAGGTTTGTCGTTTAATGTGCTGAATGTAGTAGTCAGAATAGTTAGGTCCCCAGTATAAGTATACTACTATAATAGTACACCAAGGTTCCTGTCCAAACAGTGAAAATGAGGTCTATGTATACCTTGGGTCGGCTCCGGTTCTCAATGTTTTTACTGCAGTGTTCAGGGTCAGTAAAGGGTTTCCAAAGATGCGTAAGGGTTTTTTGATTCTTCGGATGCTGGGTTTGGGGAAAGCTGTAAATCTTAAACCTCAACCGTATTTGTCAGGAGCTCAATCTTCCTCCAACAAGTTTCTCGGCACTCTTGAAAGTGAACCCCGGCATCCAGAGACTTGCACAGAACTCGTAGTGCAAGCCGCAAGCCACACATCGTTTCAGAAGGGTCCTTCACGAACAAGCTTGGTGCCTGAAATACTACCGAGCAAGAGTTAGAGTCCACGGGCAACAGCACCTGCAGGACATTTATCAGCTTCCTCCGATCATCCCACCAAGGCAATCTACATAATATCACCCCTTTGACGGAAAGCAGTTGGAGGGAGTGATAAGTGTCGACCTGCATGAGGAGGATTCCAGATGCACGGCCAATGCTAGGACCATCAAAAAGTATGGGAAGGTTTTGATCTATCATTTGGGTAGTTGTCAAAAATAAGGTCTCTTTTTTTTGGGTACCCGAAATAATAGGTGCCGTATTATAATAGGGACCCCAAGCGGGACCAGAATTTTGACAACCACCCATTTCGTTGTTCCACACCCACATCTCGGAAGAAGCAGGGGACCGGATCGACCAGCGGGAGTAGATTGTCGGCGGGTGACATTCCCAGGGTTTAGGGTTGAGGGTTTAGGGTTAAAGCCCAAACCTTACATCCTCGTCTACAAACAACGCAAAGTGCCTAGATCGAAGTGTTGAAGAGGCGCTGTTCGTGCATCCCGTCATCACGATCCGCGCGACGGCCTTTTGGGGCAACCCGGCCCGAAGTAATACGGGTTCAGGGTTTGGAGTTGCTCAGGTTAAGGGTTCAGGGTTTAGGGTTTAGGGTCTATGGGTTAACGTCCAAGGTTTGGGATTTATAGGGTTTAAGGTAGTGTTTACAGGGTAAGGTTTATATAGGGTTCACGGTGTGGGGTTTGTAATAAGGTTTGTGGCTTATGGGGCTGAGGGCTTGGGCTTACATGGTTTGGACTTGGGGGTTTATAGGGATTGGGATTTGCTTGGGGTGTATACCGCTGGTTATTGGGTTCAGAAATGGGGTTAGTAAGGTATACAGTAGGGGTCAGAGTTTGGGGTTTAGAGGGTTTAGAGTCTGGAGGGTTTGGGGTTTACAGGGTTTGGGGATTAGAGTGTACGGCTTGATATTTGGGGGTTGACAGGGTTTTGAATGAGGGGTCAGGGGTCTTCCTGATTTCAGACACACCCACGCGAAGACCGTCTTACACTTCATCCTGGCATTTCTTGACGATGCGACCTGTAGCGGATGCATAAGAGCCGTAGACCCCGACGCAATGACTTCGTTGAGGGTCTAGGAAGTTTAAGGTTGAGGGTTGGAGATTGGGGGTTTGAGGTTTGAGGGTGTAGGGTTGTGCCTTCGGGCTGAGCCGCGTCCCGACCTGTGGGCGCGCCTCCACACGGTCATGAACGCGCAGTTCGAAGAGCTCGAACCTTTGCTGGAACGGTTCGGTATGGATGGGCTAGTTGCTTTTCGCCGCAACCTGCAGTTACTGCAGTTCTCTATCGAGCGTCAGTTCGAGAAGCAGTTCGAGGAACAAGAAGAAGAACGGGCTGCCGCGGCCATCTCGGGTGCAGTCTCTTCTGCAGAGTTGCCGCTGAGCTTTCAACAGGCTACGACCTTGCCGGAAGAAGTCTTGTCTGATGTGCTCGGAGTTCAATCTGTCAGGTGTCGTGTTTTCCTAACCACATTTTTTTTATAAAAGCGGAAGCCCAACAGGCTTAAATCCCTAAACCCTAAACCCCCCAAACTCCTGAACCCTTAACCCTAAGCCCGAAATCCTAAACTCCTTGAACCCTATAAACCCCTACGCCCTACGCCGTTTTACGGAACCCCTTAGACGAACCCTTCCGACTCCCGAGCCCCAAAACCCTAAACTTTGGAGGATCATGGGACTTAGTAAGTCAGGTTATAAGTTCCTTTAATTGGGGTTATAAGTAGTTAAAAGTACAGCTACCCTAAGTATAACCCTAGTTTCTAAGTCCCATGAACAATTAAGTAGGCCCCTAACACCTAAAAGCTCCAGAACCCCACACCGGACCCTAAACCCCGAATCTTAAACCCTAAACCTTCATCCCCTAAAGCCTCCCCAACAACCAATGACCCACCTTTTTAGGACTTATATCATCGAAAAATTATATTAAGCACCCCCAGAAAGGTAGGTTTTATACGGTCCAAACCCTAAACCCCTAAGCCCTAAACCCTAAACCCCTAAACCCGAAGTCCTTTCGCGAGGAGGAGTTTCTCTCATCGTGCCGCCGAATGTTCTGGTGCAGCAGCCGCTGGGAAGCAGCTGATTGAGTCGAGAATGGGGAGTTTAGGGCTTTTGGGGTTTGGGGAATTCAGGGCTTTGGGGGTTTCGGGAGTTTAGGGTGTTTGGGAGTTTGGGGTTTTGGGAGTTTAGGGTTTTGGGTGCTTGGTGAGTTTAGGGCTTCGGGGGTTTTGGGAGTTTAGGGTTTTTGGGCGTTTTGTGTTTGGGGTTTTGGTTTGCATTGACTCGTTGTAGGCTCGACGGTGTCGGTGTTTCGATGTTCTGGTCGGTGCTCCAAAAAATAAACCCCGAACAGCTCAGTTGCTAGGACCCAGAGTAGGCCCTTATTCCCGTTTTAGGGTTCAGGTTACCTCATAACCCCCTTTAAGCCAAAAAGGGCACCCTTTTTATTCCTAGGTTCCTCTTAGGTCTAGGTATCACAGAGGTCCTGCAAGCGCGCAGGCCAAGGCTCCAGTAAAAACCTAAACCCCCAAATCCTAAACCCCTAAATCCTAAACCCTTGTTGCAGGTCTATCTAGGGTTGAAGGTTCAAGCAGTATGTGGTTTGTGGAAGTGAAGCTAGTAATGTAGGAGCCTTGATAGTTAGAACGGGTTTTGGGGGTTCCTTACGACTACTATAGTATGATGAATCAAGGCTCCTACGGTAAGTGGTCTCCTTGTCGCTGCGTTGTCGTTGATCGGCAGCTATGGCCGTTGGTCCTAGCAGGTGCCAGGCTCGGACAAGGCGAAGGGGGTTGCCGGCACCACGGCACCAGGCTCATGATCCTGATGATGATGATGATGCTGGTGATGAGGAGGATGATGATGTTGGACGCTGCTGATGATGATGGTGATGATGATAATGATGATGTTGACGTCGGAAGTGGAAGTGGTATTGTTTTGCATGTTATTCTACGCTACTGCCCGCAGCAGCAGGAAGCAACGCTCTAAAGAAAACCCTAAACCCTACTTAGGAATGGTCGGGCCATTCTAGGAGGCTTTGGCGATGGCGGTGGCGTGTACCACAGCAGTCGCTTGGCAGACTTCCATTTTCGTAAAACAGGTATGAAGTTTAGGGGGTTAGGGTTAAGTTTTGTATCGGCTAGGGCTTAAAGGGTTTAGGGCTGAATGGATTCAGGGCTTTGGGGTTTAGGGCCAGATTCGGCAGGATTTTGGCAGTTTAGTTGGCCTTGATAGGGTGAGTTGATAGATTTCAAACATTCTGTTGAAGATTTTCCGGGATTGGCACTTTCGGTTCAATTTTGACCGTATACTCAAACGGCGCACCTTAAACTACCATAATGTCACTGCACACCGCAAATCTCGAAGTTAATGCCTGGTTCCATGCCCTTCAGCCGAAACTTCCGTCATGGCCTGGCTTCGCCGAAAGACGTATCTTCGTTCGTTACCCTAAGGGTCCAAAGGAGCCAACAATTAGGTACTCGGTTGAATGATAGTAGTTATGTAGGTTACTATTTTGGAGAGTATATATGATAGTTAGGTACTTGGACCCTCAGGGTTAAGGTAGGTTTGAGATGGCACAGCCAGCATCGACCCCGAACTTTCACCCCCCGGGAAGCCGCGATCCCCCGCAGCTGAATCCTAAATCTTAGGGACCCAAAAAGCACATAAGCAGCAGCATTTTATCGGGATATCCCCACCTTATTGGGCCTCATTATAGGGGGGGTTATATGGGATATCCCTATCCTAATTTTTCGCTCAGCATGGCAGATCTGCAGTTTTTCGGACAGCAGGACATACTGGAATTGAGGATGATATGGAACTGTATATTGAATGTGATGTGAGGAAATTCTCCGCGTAACGGACCCTTAATTTTGACAGCACCTCCCTACAGGAAGAGTGGTATTAGTTAGAAGCTGCCCCCACCCTGTAATAGTGGTATAATAGGAATAGAATAGGGCCCTTATATAATCCTATATAATCCTTATGGTGACTATTACAGGGTGGGGGCCCCTTCTAAGGTATTAGGGTTTCGTATCCGTGGGGGCCTCACCCTCCTCAAGCTCTAAACCCTGAACCCCAAACGAACACCCCGACCCCAAAACTCTGAACCCCGAAACTCTCACCCCTAAATCCTTCCATCAACCCGCACAAGGCTTAAAGCCCATGTTAACACGCAGCTTTCCGAAAAGACCTTTATCGTACCCTTTGGTGGAGTCCCTTCAGGTCACCTGAAACATCCCCTTCTAGAACCCGTTGTCCTGAAACTTGTAGACCCTTAAAGCAACCCTTATAGAACTCCTTGCGCAACCCCTAAAGGAGGATCCACTGTAGAAACCTGTAAGTTAAAGGTGACCTTAAATCCCTAAACCCTAAACCATACTAGAACCCTGAAGCCCTAAACCTAACTAAACAATAAGCCCTAAAACCTTAACCTTAAACCCTAAACCATCCTAAACCCTATAGCCCTATAAACCCTAACTAAAGCCTAAGCCCTAAATCCTTAACCTTAAACGCTACAGACTCTACCAGCAGCTGTGGGCCCGAAACCAAGGGTTCCTTCAAAAGGGCCACTATAAGGGTATGTAGAATTCCCCGTGTCCTAACCATGGAGGGTCGAGTTCCACTCACGAGTACAGTTTTCTTCTCAGCCGTGAGGGCTTATGACGGAGCTGAGCTCCAAACCACTGATCACGTGTCTTAGGACATGGATTAGTCAATCCTAAGAGCAGAGAGATGTTCGACCGACTACTCATTGAAGCAGCTTGGTTTCTGAGTGAAAATTCGATTGCAGACTGCTGTAAGCCCATGTCGTTTGCCCCGACTCCTGACTTTGGACGTCATTGAGAAGATTAACATGGCATCAGGTTCTGCAGGGGAAAATCCCAACGAACAACCAATATTTGGTGAGCGACAGGTTATGAGTCGCCCAAATGCTACCGCGACAAGCTCTGCTGGAACCGAGGGTGAGCCTCGGGCTATGATGAACGGTGTTCCTACGCTAGGACCACAGCAATCCCTGAACATGGATGGTGAAACCGTGACGGCGAACCTATCCAGTGATCCAGATGGGACAGGAACAGGGAACGTGGCGGTTCCACAAGCAGAGGTCACGACCCAGGTGGGGTCGGTGACTGCTAGCTCGACTGCCAGGGGTTTCTTGCTTGGGCCAGAGGGAAATGGTGATGGGTCAGCAGCAGATCCACCGCCGCCACCCCTACAGACTCCGAAGAGGCAAGGACCATCGTTCCTGGGCGGCGTGGCCAAGGCAGTACAGGCTATTCCGCATGCTGTGGAAGGACTGGTGAAGAGACATGGTGCTTCTAACCCAGCTACCTCTAATAGGGCACAAAGTGAAGCGGAGGGATACATATCCGCACAGTCCGGAAGTCCGGAGAGGATACAGCCTCCACCTCAAAGGGGGTCAGGCCCAGCGACTCCATTGCTCGACGAGGACACCTTGAGGAGACTAAACGGGATGCAGACAGCAGCGCCGTATTTGTATCCTCCGGAACCTCCCTCGTCAGGTATGAAGCCGCCGTCGACTACGTCAAGTGATATTCAGATGGAGGTAAGACGACAGCTGCAGGAGTTTATGGCTTTGAGGGATGAGGAGTGTAAGGCTCTCCGAACACAGCTGGAACTGCTAGCTTCTGAGAATCAGGCACTACAGAGGGATCGAGCTGAATTAAGTGCACAGGTGTATGGTAGAGAGCTTGGATTTAGGGCTGAGAATCAACGGTTCTTCCCGAGTCTGGGTTGGTTCGGTAGGGGTTTTGGGAGTCTCATGAGCGGTTCTTCCTCGCCCAAACCACCGGCACCACCAAGGGCCCTGGATTTACGCCCCAATCAGCCGGGATCATCCACCCAAGCACCGGCCCCTGGTCTTACGGCCCATACCGAGGCATATGTGCCCAACTCTGCTCACCCATCTTCCCTGAGTCCTTCTGGTCTTGGAGCATCACAGGTTGTGCCACCTCCTCCCCAGCACACCTCATCGTATGAAAGACTTCCCACTGAGTTCCAATCCGCAGCTCCCAGAGTTCTTGACTTCGAGGCAGTAGCGGCACCTCCGACATCTGCAGGAGAGTCGGTCCCGCGCTTTGCCGGCACCCCTGATGCGGCTGACCCGATGAGCGTGGTCCTCACAGGTATGGCTCAGTTGCAAGGGGTTGTTGCGGATTTAGCCGGAACCCCTAAGAGTCAGGATAAGCCCGAAGTCATTAAGCCTGGGATAACGTCACTCCCTGAACTCCCTCCCTCTGGACCAGAAGCGTGCTTAGCATTTTCTGACTGGCTACATAGTGTTAAGCCTGCCCTGGCCGATGTATCTGACACTAGCGAAGAGCTATGGGATTTGATAATGCAAGAGTCCAAGGACTGGTACTCTAAGCACCTTAAGCTGGATGCGATAAGCAGGCTTACTGACAAGCCCATAGCCTCCCCGGCTATCATGCAACCAAAGTGGTCTAGAGTTTCGCGTAGGATTGAGGGAATGTTGCTGACGGCAGCCCCACCTTCTGTCAGGGACGAGCTTAGCTCAGCGCGAGTGAGTGGGTTACTTCCTGTGATGTGCAGATTATACACGATATATGCGCCGGGTGGACTTTCGGAACGTGAAATAGGACTTCGGCAAATTCAGGAACCGAGTCAGGGCACGACTATCCGAGAGACGGTGGATATTCTCCGCAGGTGGCGTCGCTGGTGCTCCCGTATGGTCGAGCTGGGTGGTACCTTGCCCGATTCGTCGCTTCAACTCAAGGCACTGGAGCGCATAACCAAAGTCACCTTGCAATCCCACCCGGATGTAGCGTTTAGAATAAATTTGACAAGGGCGGCGTTGCAAATAGACACCACCCCGGATGATACGAAAATAGGCCAGTTGCATGCACAACTCTTGGCGGAGTTAGAGACCCTGGGACATAGGACCTCTAAGGAGGACAGGGCCAAGGACAGTGCTACAACCCCGAATCCTAAGATCAAAGGGGTGGAGCCTACCGATAACTCCCCTAAGAATGGCAAGGCCAAAAACCCACCTAAGCCTCCCCCGAACCCTAAGAACGCAGGAGGAGCTGAGGCGGGAGTGTCGTCCGGAACACCGTGCACTTTCTATACCGGGCCTAATGGGTGTAAGTAGGGTGCCGATTGTACTTTTGTACATAACTGGTTGTCTATACCCCAATCTGAAAGGTCGCAGCGCTGCCGCACTTGTGGTGGAAAGGGCCATCGGTCCCAGGACTGCAAGGCAGGTATGAAGGCCGAAGAGAAGGCAAAGGTCAAGGCGCCGCCACTAGGTCCGAAGGGACCACCACCGCCACCGAAGGCATCTGATCATAGTACGCAACAGGCCACGGTTGCAGGTTCAGGCAAGGAGATGACTCAGCAGCAGATTAAGACGATGTTGGCAGACGCAGCTGTCATCTTGCAACAGGCAGCTCCTGTGTCGACGAATGCACAGTCGCCTCCACATCCCGCTGTTCCAATCAGCCCCTCGCCACAGCCGAATGCAACTGTTCCTGCGAATCCTCCGGTGACTCCCGGAACGCCCGTCTCATTGGCAGCAATCAGTGCCCAGATAGACACACTGAGAGCCCTCGCCAGGGAACATGAGATTCGAATGGTGTCTGCCAATGAGGAGGTGAACAAGGCTGTAAGTACTGGAGGTGCATCCGTGAAGGCACTTCTCGACAGTGGCGCAACCATGCTGTTATCCCCTACCAAGGGGGAATGAGGGATCTGGAGCGTGTGTCTGTCACGCTTGCCGGAGACCAACGTGAAGAGTGGTTTAAGACGAATGGAGGCACTCTAGTAGTACCCCCTACGACCCAAGGGACACCGTCGCCGCAGCTTCAGACCATAGTCCCCTTAGGAGCCCTTGTCGAGACTCTGGGCTGCACTGTGAGCTGGAGCAAACGGAAGGGGTTAAGGGTGGTTCACCCCACAATGGGGCACTTGAAGACAGGGGTGTCGCCTAATACGTGCCCATTCGTGCAAGAAGACCAAGCGCTAAGGTTGATAGGAGAACTTGAGACGCAAAGGGTTAAGGATTTCGAGGAAAGCGTGCAAGCTATGGAGGCAGAGCTCCATCAGCTCTCTCCCCCCAAGATCCCACGGATGCCTTGCGTAAGTATCTTGCCACAGGAACCAGGAGCCAGCTGATGAGCGCGGTGTTCTCCCAACCGTACCTACGCCAGGTGCCTGAGGCTCTGAAGGTTAGGCTTTGTGAGGATATACCAGGCCTCACAGACCAGGCGGGATGGTCTCTGCTGAAGAGGCTGCCGCTTCCGAGAGCTAAGCGTAGGGCCCTGCATAGTTCTAAGAGTTGGGTGGTAAGCCTGTGTTCCGGACCTCCTAAGCCGCAAGATCCCATCAGAGAGTGGTGCAATGAACACAACTTAGAGTATCTCCCAGTCGATCTCTTAGAAAAAGGGGGGAAAGGCTGGGACTTGACAGCTCCAAAGGGCGTTTGGTCGGTTTTGCTTTGGGCTGCCGCCACTGGGCGGATAGTTAGCTTGCTCGCATCACCACCACACCGCACTTGGAACGCTATTGATAATGCCGAAGGCAAGCGCACTAAAGATGATCCATGGGGTTCCTTCGATGCAGGCTCAGCTGGGTTTAAGGAGAGCTTAATGGCCATCCAGGATATGTTTCTGTGGTCGCTAACATCCGTGCAGCGCGGGCACCCAGTGCCATTCCTCAAGGAACTCCCCTCATCGGGACATGGTCTCTCCGGCAAGGAGCTCCCCATGATCACTCCCGAGTCGTTCTGGCAGACGGACTCCTGGACTGCTTTCCAGCAATGGTCAAGGATGAACAGGTTGGATTTCTGCCAAGGCTCTCTCGGCCATACGTGGCTGAATCCCACCACGGTGGGGACTAACCTTTCCCTTCTCCACCTGTCAGATCTTCCCAAGCAGGGGAGGCCTCTTCCACCGGGCACTGCGCGTGGTCCCAACAATGCGGGATGGTCAGTAGGGTTTAGGAAAGAAATAGTGGAAGCCCTAGAGGGAAGAGTAAAGGGACCGTCTGTAGAAGAGCTCGATCGAGTGATTTCGAAAGGAATCGCCTTGCAGTCTAGTTCTTCTTCCGAGGATCCAGTAAGCTCAAGTGAAAGCACTGATTCCCCAATCGCTCCCTCTAGACCCTGCGGACAGCTAACCTTGATGGCAGAGCCTGATGACATCTGCGTTGGGGCCCTTACTGCGGCCCAAAAGGAGGAATGGAGAGCCCACATTCTGCGTGGACATATGCCTTATCGTAAGGACTGCCGGTTTTGCGTGGAGGGCTCAGGGCTAGGAATGCAGCACAGGCGCGTAAAAAACCCGCAGGCATTCAGCCTCTCAGTCGACCTCTTCGGCCCGATGTCGGGAGCAGAGAAGGGCAGGGATGAGCAATCAGTCTCTGCCAACCCACACTTAAGATACGGGTTAGTCGGGGTCTTCAGGTTTCCGAAGTCCATACTAGATAAACGGGTCGAGCCACCTAAGCCAAGGGAGGAACCAGCACAGCCTGAGCACTCAGCAGGCCCACCGCTTCCCGATGATGCAATGTGTGATGAGTACGAGCCTTCGCTCCCAGGTGAGTTGGGAGAAGATCCGGCACTTGAGCCGGGATTAAATCTTGATGAAGTGGAGGAGCTAGGCATAACCGAAGACGTGCATAAGGTAGATGCAGTCGAATTAGTGCCAGAGAATGCCTCTAGCCCCTCGGGTTCTAGTCAGGTGCCGCGGCAAGGAGACCAGGAGGAGGAGTGGTTGGGTGACGTAGAGTTGGAGGATCAGCTAAGGGATCTTACCTCCGGGGTAGAGTTGTTGTCCTTGCGATACATGATCGGACTCAAGTCTAAAACCGGACCCGATGTAACTGCCGGCCTCCAGAAAATGATACTTGCGATCACCAAGACCTTTCCCCTTAGGGTTGTGCATTGCGACCCCGGCACTGAATTCGGGTCAGATAGGTTGTCGACTTGGCTCTCTCAACAGGGCATAAGGATGCAAACGACCGTGCCCACCGATAAGCAAAGTAATGGACTCGCCGAGAGGACAGTCGGTTGGATGAAGGCTAGAGCCCGCACTCTTCTTTCGTCCACTGGCCTTTCGCCGGAGTATTGGCCACTAGCAATGAGATGGGCGTCTGAGAGCTATAATAGGGGTGTGCTAGGACTATCCCCTCTTCCAGCGTTTGGTCAACCTGTGCTACACAAATTAAAGAAACCGTCAGGGGCAAGCAAGGAGCTGATGGTGAGGTGGATCAAGTCCACCTACGCTGCCCCGCATCTGACAATCACAGAAGGCCATGTGTTGATCAACTCAGATGGTAATTTAGTGGCATCAAAGGGGTTCAGGACCAATCTGGTTGAGCCTACTGTAGATGAAGGCATTGAGCTGCCTGCCCTACACGCTGAAGACGAGATCCCGGAACCCTCTGAAGAACAATTGGAGCGACGGATCCCAGCCGCGAGTTCAGAGGTCCCAGAGGAGCCTCTACCGGCCCCCAGTAAAAGGTGCAGAGAAAAAACAGCAGTGAGATTCTTGGATACCGATCAAGATCTGGGGAACTTGGAACTTATGTCCAAAGCTGCGTTGCTAGATGAGGATGTAACCGATGCAACATTTCACAGACTCATGCAAGAGTTAGAAAGGACAGAATCCTCTACGGGTGATAGGAGAGGAGAGTTCCAAGGCCGATACGTGTTAGGAGCCTTCTGCCATGGAGGCCAACGGGGAGTGACCGTCCTGGCACGTAAGCACCCTAGTTTTGTCAGGTTCTTGAATAGGTATATGAAGTCACGGCTACCTAAAAAGGGGTCCGAAGGGAGCTACCCAAGAGCCACATTCTTGTTGATCCAGGGCACAAATGTTGACGTGCACAGGGATTATAGGAACGAATGGGGTACGCGGAACCTGATCCTCCAGGTTCCCCCTCAGTTGGATTTGTGGGTAGATGAAGACCCACATAAGCCAGGCCAAGACTTCATTCCAATGCCGGATTGGGAGTCCTCCCAGTCTCAGACTTTGCAAAGAGAAGTGATTTCATTTGATCCCCGCCGATATCATGCACTGAGAAGAGCACCTCATTGGGTGTTAGTTGGTTACTCGCCTCTGGGGGTACATAAGTTGAGGCCTGAGGATAAAGAAGCCCTAAATGCATTGGGGTTTGAACTCCCAGTTTTAGCACTCGAGGAGATTGAGGTAAGAGCGCTAAGGGCCTCCTCTAGTGCCGCAACTGCCAATCCCAGCACACCGGCTTCCTCGAGCCATCAGTCTCCATTTCGAGGGCCAACTGCCAATCGCTCAACGAGCAGTTATGAACCTGCACATGCGTGCTACAGTCCAGAGGATGATTTGCAAGATGACTCCTACACGCCTTTTATAGGATGGGATCCCAACGAAGGTGATGGAGCAATTGAGGCCCCGAGGAACCTTGAAGAAGCAGATCTAAAGGAATTTCTACAAGAAAGGGAGGTTAGTAATCGTCAAGCTCAGCTGGAGTTTATGGGAGTCGAATCACCTGCTGACCTTTACTACTTGTATGTTGAAGATCTGGTAGAAATGGGAATTTCCCTGGAGGATTCATTTAGGATCATGAGAGGTGTCCACCCAGAGGGCACGGTGCGCCCAGACAACCCGAACATGATCTCATTGACCACAGGTGAGGTTTGTCTGTTTGGGAGAGACCACCGCCAGCTCCCGAGGGTGATACAAAATCGGACCCTAACGTACCAAGCTCCAGGTCCCCCTGTACAAGGGTTAGGGATTAATTTAAGCGCAGTGAATCAAAGACCTGATCCCTACTTGGAGGATTGGCAGGAACTGAATGGCTATCAACCACAGGTTATGCCGATGCCTGCTCAACAGCATCCTGCCGTTGATCTTTCGAAGCCTGCAGGAAGTTCCATCGAGATCCCGTTGATCTCTACCGTGCAGATGGACCCAGGTCACCAGCAGGGTGATGATGTTGAACACCTTTCTGAGCAGGTTTACCAAGTAGGAGTGCAATCCCTAAGTGAACAAGCAGGGGATGCGGATATCCATTCAATGCACGCAATGAGGATGCAAGCTATTTGGGATGCCGAAACCGAGGAGGAGTTCAACTCTTTGGTGTATCCTCCACCAACACCAACTGTCCATGATGAAGCTCCAATGCTTGGAGAAGCCTCCACTCCAAGGCAGAGCACTGCCCAAAGTGCGGGACAGCCGTGTTGTAGAATGGTTATTGCCAATGAGGAGAGGTCATCCCCCAGCAATCGCAGGATGCCAGCGAGGTCTCCGAGACGCTCCGCCCCGGATCGCGAGGAAATAGATCATACTGCAGCGGTCCCGCAGATAGGTCTTCCCTTCCCCGCTATAGTGTCGTTGGACACCTCTAAGGTTATCCCGCAGGTAGTGGAAACGTCAAATCCTCGAGTGGAAAAGGTAGAGGAGACTTCGTATACTCCTCATATTGAAGAACTACTAAGCAATCTCACCGGTCCGCTCGAGGTGGTGCATCAAGTCGCACCTGCCGATGTGAAAGCTTTCCCAGATAGGTGGAAGGCTGCAGCCGAGGAAGAAGTTAACTCTATGGTAGGGATGAACGCTATCGTAAGACACAGCGGCAGAGCTGCCCAAGACCTCCTTAAGCGCCCCCACGTGGAGGTCCTCCCGGCGAAGGGAGTCTTTACTGTGAAACCAGGAAGGCCGTTTAGGCGCAAAGTGCGTATTGTGTCATGTGGAAACTACGCGAAGGGTGTTTCTGAAGACATCCTCTACGCAACGGGAGCAGCTGCGGAAACCCTTAGGGTAATACTTGTGTATGCTGGAAAGCGTCGTCGCAGATGTTGGTCCACTGACATAAAGTGCGCGTTCCTTCTCGCCCCAATTCCAGACTCTGTGATGAAGGTTTATGTATTAAAACCACCAGCAATACTTGTGGCACTCGGCATATGCGACCCGTCTGAATACTGGCAGGTGTGCCGGGCCGTCTACGGCTTCAAAGAGTCGCCAAAGTGGTGGTCTCAATACAGAGATGGAGTCCTTGCGGCTGCAGTGATTCAGACTCCCCAAGGAGATGCAACTCTTAAGAGAACAACGTGTGATGAAAACCTGTGGGAAGTCCTCCTGCGAGATGGCACCTGCCTGGGTCACATGTTGGTGTATGTGGATGATCTTTTGTTCTTGTGTGATGCTCACGTAGCAGAGTCAATTCACTCTTGGATTCGGAGTCAATGGAGTTGCTCAGACTTGGAACGTCCTACCTCAAGCAAGGCATTGAGGTTCTTGGGAGTAGATATCTATGAGGCCCACAATGAGTGCGGGTTCTGCGGGTATTCTCTGTCCCAAGAATCTTACATTGATGAGTTAGCTCGCAGCCATAATCTGAAGCCTGCGCAGCGTGCCAACACCCCTATCCCTAAGGAGTGGGTTAAGAATGCACCCGATCCTGAGTCCGGGTTTTCAGAAGTTGTCCTACGAGAAGCACAAAGAATCACTGGAGAACTTCTGTGGGTTTCCCAGCGCACGAGAGTAGACATATGTTATGCAGTGGGGTTAATGTCAAGCTGGACTGTGAAGTCCCCGGGCTTTGTGGTCAAACTAGGCCAAAGAGTGCTGGCATACCTGGCAGCAACCAAAGTCTATCGCCTGTCACTGACGCCAGATGACACTGACACCCTGTCAATATACACCGATGCCTCGTTTGCTCCGTTCAGCGAGCGATCAATATCAGGGATAGCAGTTCTTGTTAATGGCCGGTGTGTTTACTGGAAGTCAAAGAGGCAGACTCTCGTCAGCTTGAGCACTGCAGAGTGTGAATTGATTGCTGCTTGTGAAGGAGTGGTCCTCGGACAATCGATCGAGGCACTCATCCATGAACTATGGAGATCAAAGGTGGCTAAGGTCCTCAAGGTTGATAACGTTGCAGCAATTACCCTTGCTGAAGGGGGAGGGTCGCAACGGACCAGGCATTTCTTCACCCCTCTTGGCCACTTTTTTGCTTTCTAGCTTTTTTGCGGTTTTGGTGGGTATTTATAATACCACAGTGGGCTTGCGTTTGTATAGGATGCTGCAACTAAATGCTTACCCCATCAATTAAGCCCTAAAACCTAATCCCTAAACCCTAAACCCTAAACCGTGGAACCCTAACGAAGCTGCTGCCGTCCTGGGCCGCGGGTGCTGCTCATTCAGCCGGGGGGCTCGGCTCGCCAGGGCCGAATTTTGGATAAGAGGGTTAGCCCTAAACCCTAAAGCCCTAAACCCTATAAACCCCAAACCCTAGAAAATTCAATCCTAAACCTCAACCTGATACTATTTAAATTAATAGACTGCGCCGAAAGGCGATAATACAATGCGCCGAAAGGCGATAATTGATGCGCCGAAAGGCGATAGTGCGCCGAAAGGCGATAGTGCGCCGAAAGGCGATAGTTTAATTTTAGTGTAGGCTGTAGGATTTAGGCGCTAGGCTTTAAGTTGTACGCTTTAGGCTTTAAATTTTAGACTCTAGGGTTTAGCCGTTTAGCCTTTAGGGTTTAGGATTTACCCTTTGTAGATTAAAAATGTATATATATATATATATACATATATATAAAGAAGGATTAGGCAATAAATTCCGAAAGAGCGCCGACTGGCGATAGTCACGAAAGGCGATGTGTGTGTGTGTATATATATATATATGTGTGTGTATATTTATAATATATATATATATATATATCTCTATCTATCTATCTATATATATATATATATTATCGTATGGACTAGGAAGTTTAGGGTGTCGGGTCTACAACAGGCGGTGAACCTGAAGTTCTCGTGGGAATCTAAACCCGATTTTAGTGTTTAGCTTTTAGAATTTAGGGTTTATGTTCTAAGTTTTAGATTTTGGGGTGTAGGATTAGGGATTAGATTTCCAGGTTTAGGTTTTATATGCATTAGGCTTTAGATTGTAGGGTCTAGGCTTTAGGGTTTAGGCTGTAGGGCAAGTCCGAACCCATTCCCAAACTTTGAGAAACATCCTATCTCTCTTGACTTGGCTTGTTTTGTTTGGGTTTGGGTGCGGTGTTTGACGGGATTGATCCAGTGGGCCTGGGGGGTAGCATTCCAAGTCACAAGTCCAATTCGAGTCGAACTTCATATGGGGTCAATTGGGTGTGCCGGCTTTTGTGTTGGTCGGCCGGCTTGTATTTGGGTGCCTTGGGTTTGGGATCCTAGTTGTTTTGGGAACCATGCAAGTGTTAGGCACCCGCCCCTAATCCCTGTCCCTTCCTCGCACCCTAGGCCCTGAAAAACCCAAACCCTAAATCCTATCCCTTCCAACCCCAAACCTTATCGTTTCCTCCCCTTCGGCACTGCACTTGGATTTGCAATAGTTCTGAGGTCCGGCGGCTTCTTCTGCATCTTCCATCGCGATCAATGTTCTGCAGGCCGGCCATAGCACGCTTGGATTCAGTGCACAGTCGGCTTTGGATTCTGTTTGCCGCACTATGTCAAGTCGAGTTGCCCACCGGTGCCCATCCCGACTAGTCTGTCTTGGCAGGAAGTGTCTGGAGAAGCTGCAGGAGCTGGGAGGCAACTGTGCGGACTCAGTTCGGGGTTTAGGCGGATGGGTTAAAAGGGTATTTATAATTAGGAATCAGGGTTTGTTGCAAGGCGCTAGTGGGTGGGTTTTAATGCGTAGGGTTCGCCGCAAGGTGCTAATGGGCTCGGGCTCTAGCAGGTCGTTCGCCGCAAGGCGCTAGGTGTTTCCTAAGTCGCCGCAAGGCGCTAGGGAGGGGTCAAATCGCCGCAAGGCGCTAAATAGATGAGGTCGGTGGTATATTTAGGTTGTGGGTTCGCCGACTGAGGTTCTCTTGATCGATATTCCCCTATGTCGCCTCCAAACCTTAATGCCTTTGAAATCCTGAACCCCGCTATACTCTGGATTGCCTGAAGTCCCAAATGGGGTGTTCTGTAATAGACGAGCTCTCTTTTAAAACGCATGAGAAACCCTACACCCCTAGCAGGTTCCATAGGTGCGGGGTTCTGAGTTTTATATACTGAGACACATCCCACTCGATTAGCTAGTCGAAATGCATGTAGCCGTGATTTACCCCTCTACTTCGATCATTACTAGGCACCTCCATTTTGTTGGTCAAGCTTTGTGACTTTGGGCCTTTGGGTTTATACTTCTTCCTGGCCTGTCCCTCTCCATTTGCCTTCGACTTGAGGCGCGGTCGATCTTCGTGGATGATCCTCTGGTGCTGACGTCGAAGATGACAACAGGACTCCTGCTGGGCTGCCTGCTTCGATCCGTGCATTGTACATGTCTTGCGATTATCTGCAATCTGCGGCAACCTGTGGCTCCGTGTGCTCGTGTGTGTGTGTGTGTGTGTGTGTGTGTGTGTGTGTGTGTGTGTGTGTGTGTGTGTGTGTGTGTGTGTGTGTGTGTGTGTGTGTGTGTGTGTGTGTGTGTGTGTGTGTGTGTGTGTGTGTGTGTGTGTGTGTGTGTGTGTGTGTGTGTGTGTGTGTGTGTGTGTGTGTGTGTGTGTGTGTGTTCGTGTGTGTGTGTGTGTGTGTGTGTGTCTGTGTGCAGAGGGCGGAACATTGTGCTGAATCAGTTCATTAGCTGATCGCAGCATGGAACTCCACCCAGGGCCCTAATACCCTAAACTCAACCCCCTGAACTTTAAACCCTTAATCCGACTAAGGGGTTCGGGATTCAGCCACCCAGGGCCCTAATACCCTAAACTCAACCCCCTGAACTTTAAACCCTTAATCCGATTCAGGGGTTCGGGATTCAGCCACCCGGGGCCCTAATACCCTAAACTCAACACCCTGAACTTTAAACCCTTAATCCGATTCAGGGGTTCGGGATTCAGTGTGAGGTCGGGCCAATGCTAAACAAATTGTCCGTCTTCACCTGATTGTAAGTTCAGGTTTTCAAAGCATGGGTGCCACAAAAATACAATCAGGTAAACCTGAACTTCGCTGAATGCATATATAAACTGATCTAGCTGCCTGATTCCCGCTTTGCCTGGGCCATGCCGCCTTCTCATTCAAAGCCTCACGGCGTTGCTCCGAGGGACTTTTACGGGCAGCGTGGTCAGGGCCGCGTGCAGCGGCGTCAGCAGGGCCAGTACGGGCCGATTCGGCCGCCGGTGGTCGTAGCCAAGTTGCAATTGGCAGCCTTGACCATTTCTTAGTAGAGGCAAGGTTAAAAAATCATGACAACACATCCTGTTCCATTGCCCAATACTCCTGCAGATCCCTCCTCGACGTCCGGCGGGTGCGGCTGACTCTCGAGATTCGCAGCCTGCTGCTGATGCATCTGCCGCTCCGACTGCTCCATTGTCATCTGGTGGTGCATCTGATTCTTCTGCTCCATCTGCTGTTCCAGCTGGCACTTCTGCTGCGGGCGACGGCGCTCCATCTGCTGTTGCATCTGGCACTTCTGCTGCGGGCAACCGCGCTCCATCTGCTGTCTCATCTCCCACTTCTCCTGCGGCCGACGGCGCTGTGCCTCGACAAGAATGGCTAGCAGACTGTTTCTGTAAACCATGGCAATTTGCGGATTTTGGTTCCGGGGACTAGGATACTCTTGGGGTTCGGGCTCTCTTTTCATGGTCAACCCAGGAGATGGCAGCGGCAGTGACCGCAGATGCTGGCCGAGTAGCGGCTGAGACAGCAGAGCCTTTGCTCCAGAACCGGATGTTCTTTTAAGCTATAACCTTTATATCCTTACTGGTTGGGGTTGGGATAAGACTGTAATCGCAAGCCCTTTCAACCCTACCCCCAAGTAACCCGATTTCGACACCGAGTGTACCGACTTTTGGTGTCTGGGTTTCACTCATGCAAGGACCCGGGTCCAGCTGCGGAGGCGCCGGCGGCGGTGGAGCGGCCTTCTGCACCTTCTGCTGAACCTGCGCCGCCGTTTGATGGTGCTGCTGAGGGCTGGCCCTTCGAGAAGCTGGCGGACATCCGGGCCAGTGACTCTGGGCTTACAGGTTCATTCTGCTTTCCCACCGACCCTGATTCAACAGACGCCCCCCTGCCCACCATACCGTTCTGCAACAAAGCAGGGTAGTATAATTATATATCAACTAAATCTTTACTGTGCATCGACCCGGATCCCAATCAAACCTCCCAGGAGCAGCTGCCGTTTGGGTGGACAAAAGTCAAGCTGGAGGATGATCGGATGTATTACTTCAACTCCAAGGCCAAAGTCTGCTGCTGGCACATGCCTCACGTGCTGGATGATTCTGGGATTCCAGTATCATCCATTTTGGTTGTCGCAGTGCAAAGGGGTTGAAGTTTGTTTGAGAGTTGGGTCTTCGGGGCTTCGGATCTTACTTAGGTGCCCGATGCGGAGCCGCTGCCAGAAGGGTTTGAACCCTGGGAGCTGTGGGATGTTTGGGGAAGCAACAGATCGCAGCGTGTGTGGTTCAATCCTTCTTCTGGCTCTGTGGCGAACTTCGAGGTGTTCGAGACTGGGCTAGAGTGATATGAAAGCTGTTGACGAGCTTTTTAAAGTAAGGTAGGGCATCGATTTCGGAGGGGACTCGGTTTGTTGGTCATGAGCCTTTTTCTCCATCCGAGAAGCAGTACTATGAGACCAAGAAGGCCGAGTTGGAGAGGGCCCGTGAGGAGCGGCGACGGCTCGAGCAGGCGGAACGTGATGAAGCGGCCGCTGAAGCGCTTTCTAAGAAGCGGAGGAAGAGGTAAGAGCTAGTGAACATAAGTTTGACTCAGACTGAAGATGAAGTCCTCGTCGTATCTATCGAAAGGGCATCAACACACTAGCGGCACTAGCGTGCCATAATAGGCTTCTGGATTTCCTCTTCCGGTGGTAGGCTGTAGCCGCTGGCAATGCACGGAAGAAGCACCCCGCGGCCCACCACAATACTGCAAAATATCGCTCCCTTAGATGGATAGATAGATAGATAGAAACACTAGCCTGGGCTTAAATGCTTCGTCCGGCCAAGCTCCTTTTGCTGCCGTCTGCTCTTGCGTGAAAACGCTTCAGTTGCAGCGCTTCAGTTGGAGCCGATTGGAAGTCTGTTGGCAGTTGTGGCTTTGGGGTAGGTCAGCCGTGCTGAGGGCAGACTGTCTTGGGCGGAGGGGTTTGCTGAGTGCACCCATTGAACATCTCGATTTGCAGGACAAGCCCTGCAATCTTCATGGAAGCTCCCGGCTCAGTGAGTGTCATGTCCACGATCAGTGTTGCAGCCGTGCTGGCTTTGGCAAGACTGCAACCACACTCCATGTCACGCGGTGCCTTCGTCTGGGTATTCTGCTGAAGATTCTAACCCCTTATCTTGCACAACCTCGTACCCGCAAGGCATGCAAGAGTTGCCACGAACATGCCCAGGTCTGGCCTCGTCGGTTGCTCCGGAGTCGGGGCCCCGACTAAAGCATGTTGCAGCGGATGGAGAGATAACGTATTTTTCCAGTCAAGTGTCAATTAGAGCCAGAAGTTCCAAGCAGTGTCAGTGTGAGCTGCGTGTTGAAGTTGTGATCGTGCTGCCTTGAAGCTGTTCTGAGCCATTGTCAAGTGTACTGAATGCCCCATTGGCTCTAGTCCTTAATCGCTGGTGTGTCAGCGACTGCACCAGGTCCCCGCACAGTGCCTGAGCTACGAGCCTTCAAGCGTGGATGGCCTGGGCCTTGTCGTCCGATCGGCTCCAATTTCTTCGGTGTTTAGTTTCAGGGTAACCGTGGGTTGAATAGAGATAATAAGCGGTAGGTTGAATGGGGATTTCTTAGGAGGTTAGGTTCAAAACTTCCCTTCTTCCTTTGCCCCATCAAGAGAGTACCAAAATACCTTAAGTGGGGAGCCTAGCACCTAGCAGCAGCCCTAGAGGCTCTTGTCTCCTGCCCTCTTGTTTGGGTGCTTGACCGTTAGCTCTCTGTGTGAAGCTTCCAGTAGACTCGGCATCAACATTAATTTATTTTGTTTTCACTTCTCTTTGATCCCAGCATGCCATATACTCGGTTGCGGGCTCCTGATGCTGCTTGCCTAAGATGTGACACCCTGCCACTCACTTCTTGCAAGAGGCGGCCGTGTCTTCGCTCAAGTGTGCTGCTTGCGTCGCCCGTTGCTGTCAGCCCTGAGCCATCATGTCCTCGTGGTTTGTGGCTATTCGACAGAGTCAGTGGGACGCCCTTTGGATGGATCTTGAGTTTATGGAGCTTGTAGATGTCAAGATCCAAGGGCCCGTCATGACGGCTAGTCCCCAGCAGGCAGTGTTCGCAACTCGAACAGATTGTGTAAGAGTATTCTTTTTGGTCATTGGCCGAGAACCCGAGGCTTTATTTGGGCTAAGTGTCCAGTCCTTTGAATTGAGGGATCAAGATGGTTGACCTTCTTGCAATATTCCTGAGATCTGAGGAGGCTCTTTTCTCCGAGGGCAGACGTCTCAAGCTCAACATCTCCCAAGCTCACGATCGAGCGGTGACCATGGCGGGCCACGTGAGCAAAGAGCTTCCGAAGCACTTCGTCCTCTTGCACATCACAATCAAAACAACCGCAGCTCTGACTGCCTTTCCGGAGTCCAAGTCTGGCCGCATTTTGCTTGGAGCTCTGCATTTCGGAGTGGATGATCGCAATGGCCCTGCCAACCTTCGTGGTCACTTCGGGTTGCTGTCCCCGAATTGGGATGTGTGCATCAGGACTCATGAGTTGGCGTGTGGTGTCAGCCCCGTGTGCTATGCCTTGAATGGCTCCCTGGGAGAGGTTACGCATTGGAGGTTCATCGTGGTCATGGAGACCCCGCCTGATGTGACCGCTGTGGCCAAGACTCCGACCGTGTCCGAAGTTCCGCACGGGGTGCTTGGCATTGGCATGAATTAGGTTCTTGTGGGTTCAACATAGTTTAAGGCATTCAGTGCCACCATCTTTTCAGGACCCTGCAACCTGGATGGCGCAGTATGTGCACAAGAACACTTTGGACAACAAAAAGATTCCGGTGACACACAGCTTGGTCCTCTTCACGTCCGCGACGGATGCAGTCCTGGTGCACAACCTTTACAAGAAGGCCATGCTGGTGGCCCATTTGGTGGAGCTTACTGTTCCGGCAAATGTGCTCCAGACAACGAGGACTTCTAGTTTTCAAACACTTGATTAGCCAGTCTAAAGCAAGAGCCTCCGTCCCCAGCAACAGTAGAGGAGTTCTCTGTGCGTTGGGTATCCGGCTCCGATGCTCTGTCCACTTATTGGCTCCTGACGACAAAGTCTCCGACTGACAATTTGGTTGCGAATGTGAGCAAAGCCTACACCTGGTTGTGTGGCCAGTCGAAGGCCTTCATGCTCTCCCGTGGCAACCTGGAGGTGACTGCAGACGGCAGCTCGAGGGCCTTCAATGAGATTCTGCAGTCATTGCAGAGCACCAGGTGCAGCTAGGGCGGGGGTTCCACAGTCCAGGGGTTGAACAATGCAAGCCATCTTGTTTAGTCGAAGTATGCACGTGCAGAAGTAGCAGCCAGTTCGCCGCAAGGCGCAGTAAGCGTGCCAAGTCCTTGCGAAGCCAGCTCTGTGACATCAAGGCTGAGCTGGACGGCCTGAGCTATCCCGATCCTGAAACGGCCTCAGGGTCGAGCGATTCGACCGCCTGACTGTCGTCATAGTTTTCTCCGCGTGCATCGATTTGTTTCAGCATGTGGCTGGCATGTGCAGCAGATTTTGGAAGACAGCCCTGCGGCTTCATCGGTGCAACTTTTCATGTTTCGGTCAAGAGACAGAGTCGACTGAGCTCAGAGCGACAAAAGAAGTCGGATTCACTCTGTTGATGTTTCCACATGTGTGTTTGTGTGGGCGGGCGATCCGGTGGATGTGGGTCCATCTCCGTGTCTGAGACATTATTGCTAAATAAATGGAAGCAAGGTCCTGAGACGGCGGCTGGCCCCTGGCACTTCTGCGCTTCGTGGCATGGGCGCCAAGTCAGCTTTTCGGAGTCCTAGCCCTGAGTTAGCATTGCAGCCGCTTCCAATGTGCAAATTGGCGGTATGTGTAGAGAGTGTTCCATGGTTGTTGGAGGCAGGCCTGCTTTCTCTTCCGTCTATTCTTGCGGTCGCGGTCGCATGCTTGAGCCCCGAATCCCTAGACTCGTTTGTGTATTCGTTTGGCTGGGCTGGAAAGAACGTCCTTCAAATTAGGAGTTTAGCATGAATGTTGTGATGAGCATAGTTAACAGTGCATTCAGTGTCCGTGCACACTGCGTGCAGGATGTGTAACGATGCGGCCTGCCGGCTCCTCAGCCAGATGGGCCAGCTCGGCTTTACAATCCACGGTTGCCACCTGTAAACCGGAACATTCAAAGGGTCGGGTTTGGTCGAATGCCTTGGCCTGGTGTTAGATCTGATTGCCTCAGCCGTGTGTGGTGCATTCACACATGTTCCTTCTGACAATCTGTCTCTGACATGATGTTTTCGCAGTTTTGTTGCCTGCAGCTTGGATTAGGCTGATGCACAGACTGAGTTCCCAACATTTGTTTGGCATGTTATGCATGTCACAGGCATGACAGTCTCGGCAATTTGTTGATTTACTGCATTCGTCTACGATTTTAATTGCCAGCCTTCTTGGTGGTACTGATAAAGGGCGATCGTGCTGGCACCAAGCACTTGTGATGGCTCCCAAGGGCAATCGTGCGAAGTCCAAGCGCACTTTGAAGCGGCCTGCTGCCGCGAAGACTCGGGCTCGTCCAGAGCCTGTTCTCCCGAATATCACGGAGGAGAATTTTTGCTTGAAGACCTTCATCTCAGATCTCTGGCGGGCCCTTAATATCCGAAAGACGGATGAGACATCATGGTCCGTTCTCGAGGTTGCTACGTCCGGCAGTGGCGTGTGGACAACGATCCATTGCTTGTGGATGATGTTGGGCAAGGCTTGGGTTCGGGAGCTCTATGCCCTCGAACAGGATGCAGTTGCAGCCCAGTTCTTGATGACAAACTTCGCTCCGCTTCATGTCTTCCAGGACTTTGTTGCACAAACCGCATGGCACAGTCCCGGGTTAAACTTCTGTAAGATTCTAAGATAAGAAGATTTCGCAGGAGGGTGTCCAGAATGACCGCAGCATGTGGTGTTGGACGCATGGCTGCAAGTGTGCGGTGCCGGAGGGAGAGATGCTGTTCGTTGGGACGCACAATGACCGCAGCCTCCAGTCGGCGGTCATTCACGTCGCGGAGCGCAAGCCCAGAATCGCCCTCTTGACGACCGGACTGAAGCCTGTGTCTCAATTTCCGAACAGTTTCCGAGAAATTAATTAGCCGATTAGCCACAGTGCTTCTCCAGCCCAGGTGCGTCAGTGGCCGCGGCAATCAGGATCCTGAGCTCAACAAGGTCATGGAGCGCCTGACTGCTTCGAGTGGCCCACTTGCTGCCACCAAGTGGGTGGTGGGCGATGCCTCTCCATTGCCCTGTGCGAGACAGAGGATTCTCTTCTACATCGCAGAGGCGAATATGGCTGAGAGGTTGGAGGATATGCAGAAGCGACTTCATGAGCGAGTCCAGGCCATGCCCAAGCATTGTGTGTCAAGCATGCTTCAGCCGCTGAATGTGACCTCCATTCCTGAGGAACTGTCTGTGACAGAGAAGGCCAATTTTGAATCACAGTATCACAAGGCCTTCTCGAAACAGCTTGCCAAAGCAGTTCAGTGTGCCAAGCTCCCCAAGGATGTCCGGCTTCCGAAGACGCGGCCTTCGAGCAAGTTCTCCCATGCTTTGACCGCATGGGAATGTGCACAGGTCGATGTCCTCAGCCTTATGTTGGAGCACCAAATTGCCAGCGAAGGCTCCAGTGGCAACGGCAGGCCCAAGCTGGCAGATTATTCTCAGAGCCCCAACCGAGGCACGTTCTTCACCCAAGGTACTTGTGCCAACGTTTCAACGACCTCTAAGTGGTTCGAGTATGACTCGCAGACTCTCGTTTCGCCCGTCAGCTTCTTTAAGATACATGGCCATCAGATGAAGAAGCTCAAGGGATGTGAGGTGGGACATACCTTCTCGGAAGGAGATATCCGCCGCCTTGCTGGGAACGGGGTGGCCTGCACCATGATGGTGTGTGCATTGACGCCTGTGCTGCTAGAGCTGGGCTATCTCGAACATGTTCCGCCGAGCTCCTAGGTCCTAGATGCTTTGTGGTCAGCAGTCGGAGCTTCATAGCCGAGGTTCAATATTATCTCCAGAGGCTTTGCTTTGCTCATGTCTTCTTCATCGCACGCAGCACGAGTGTTGCCCTTGGGGCCCAACCCACATATTTGCTCGCAGATGACTTTGGTTGCCAAGCTTTCGGTTTTGATTAGTTGCCTCGTGGAGCAATGTCCTCCACCGCCCCTCTTGAAGCATATTGGTCCACTTTCACAGGCTTGATGCGTCATGCTCAGGCGTGTGTCGACATCACCACGTTCTTCATTGCAGTGGATCCGGTGTTTAATGCCGTGCTTCATTATCAAAAAGAAATGCAGGCCCAAGGAATCCTCTTTCAGGGACCTAATTATCATATGCTGGCGCAGACCTGTGCTTCGAACGGGGTCCACCCCATGTGTCGGGTGATGTACACAGGCCCAAAGGGGAAGATCGCGTTCAACCCAAAACGTCCATCACCGTCCTTGCCAAGCAAGAATTCTGCCGTGGTGGGACAGATCACGAACCTGTCCCAGCTGAAGTTGCTGGCAGCGTGCCAGGCTGATGTCATAGCAGTGGACATGCGAGAGGTACCTAAAGACCTGGAGGAGTACGTAAAGGGGAACATGCCGGGATACCAATTGGCCTTCGTGCAGCAGTATTGTTACCACAACCTCGGTGTGCCTTTGGGTGCGGAAAGCCATATCCTTGCTTTTAGCCGCCACGTTTCCAAGCAGGGGCGGGAAGGTCTTGTGCAGCTCATGTCCTTGAAGGTGCAGTGCATGGATTTTGGACAGCATGGACCTAGCAAGGAATGGATGTTGCGGGCAACATGCACCGCCGGTTCTGCTCAACCAAGCACTGAGCCAGCGGACGAACAAGGCTAGACTACTGTCCTTTTGTTTATAGACCAGCAGAGAGTTATAATAGGGTGTCGGCTTCGGGTTTGCTCAGTGTTTAGACGTCCTGTCTGAACCAGGCGAGACAGTTGACCCTGGAGCGAAGAACAAGCGGACCTTCTCTGAATTGGTGGCCAAGGCATGTGAGAGCAGGTGGCTGCCAAGCGATTTGCAAGCTGAGAGTGTTCGTGGGAAGATGCAGAAGCTTCTTCAGCATGTCGAGTCTGAAGCAAGCGACCTTCTGAAGGTTCATTTGGCAATCTTGAAAAATCAGTCCAAGAAACAAAAGCGGGAGAATCATGTCTTAGCGGCCGATGCCAATAGTTTGCGCTTCAGCCACCACCGCGTGTATGTGGAAGAATTGCCCCCCATCAAGGCGAAGACTGTTGTCCTCACCTACCAGCCAGAACCCCCGAAGGGCAGGCCTAAGGCAAATATTGTGTCGCATCACGAGCTGTTGAATGCACATGGCTATCCGTCTGGCACAGTCCATGTACAGATGCTGGGGCAGCAGGGTGCTGGAGTTGCAATGTCGAGCGTAGTTCCAGCTGCAGTGGGTCTGTTCCTGTGTGCAGCCGCTGTGCTTCTGCAGCCGCAAGCCGCGGCCAGCTAGTTCTGTCGAAGGCAAGATCTCAGTCACCTAGCCTTGGCCGGCACGGATGAAAATTCTGACTGTGACAATTCTGTGCCGTGCATTGTTGCTGACTTTATGTGTGCATGATGCCTCCCAGCTTCGTTCCTCGGCCGGGGAAGAATTTAGTCTGGAAATCCTTCGTGGAAAACCGAGCCCTCCCCAGACTTGCCCGTCGACGGGCTAGTCTGGGGAAGGTTGTTTTGTTGTGCGCAACGAGGTTTGTCATGCCAAGTCTGGGGCGCAGGGTCTTGACAAAGTCCACTCCGGGGCTGAAAACCAGCTCCCCCAGACTTGCCCGTTGACGGGCAAGTCTGGGGAGCTTTCCGTTTCCCACAAGATAATCCCAGACTCGAATTATGTGCCGGGGCATTTCTCCATCGAACTGAATCAGGATCTCCTCTGCGAGCGAGCTTCGCTTGCAATAGTGATGGCATCTACCCGTCGTTGTTCTGGTAAGCAGGCGCCCGGACAGAATGCAGGCAAAGCTGCAGTGACTCCGCCCCACCCTGTCAATGACATGATGCTGGAAGCAGCCAAGACCGTGAATCTGGAGGCCTGGCAGCCTGCAATCGTGTCTTGACCCATGCTCCTTTATGTTTCTATGATGCACTTGTCAGGCAGGCTTGGGTGACCCGTGCGACATGGGTGGTGTGCTCGCGATCGATGCCACGGTCTACAAGCAAACCTTGAAGAGAGACCGGGAATACACATGCAACATTACCTTCGACAAGTTCTCTCTTCTGGCTTGGGCGCATCCTTCCATTCCTCCGAACCAAGGCTCTGGACTGCACATTGTTTTGCCCATCCTTGCTTCTTAGTATGCTGTCCTTTTCTGCAGGATCTGTGAAGATCATGCAGCACAGACATTTCACCGAGCCGGACGGAAGCATCAAAGCCCCACCGACGTGGGGCGAGGTGCTGGTGGTCCGGGCAGTGGATGAGTCCCAGCCACCCACGATTATGGAGGTTCTCAACGGGGATGCCTACCGCCTGGGCCTTTGAATATGTCTGTCCTTGGAATAGGTTCCTTGCTAAAACGTAAAGCTTCAAGCAATCATTCCCTGCGATGCCAAGGGGCAGCTTTCTTGATCAGTTGGGCGGCAGCACCTGCAGATTCAAAGGTGGCGAAGCAGTTTCAATCCTTGGCACGAGCTGTCCGGGTGACTCGTCTGTCGTCTGTCTCGCCTCGGCTGAATCGCACCTCTGTTCCTTATCCGTGCTAAAGGTCAAGTTCGTTCTTCTGGCGGATGCGGCAATGGTCGAGCGGAAGAAGTGGGAATTGGCCGAAGAAGTAGGCGCTGCAGTCGTCACAGTGTTCTAGGACCAAGGGAAATTTATGATTGTGGAGCCTTGTGCTACAGGTGATGCCCGAGAGAGCCTCACCTTGCAAGGGTGGAGAAAAATTCTTGGCATGGCCGTTGTGGAGTCCACCTTGAAAGGCATGGGCCGTCCCTCCAGTGCGGATGCATTGGAGAAATGGTGCCCTAGCTGCAGCTCGTGGCTTGTGAAACTTGCATTCATACAGTGCCCGGGCAAGAACAGCTCACTTAGGTTCGGAGAGGGCAAGATTCGGGGGATGAGTGCCAAGAACATCTCGAAGTGTTTGAAAATTCACAAGCGGCTTACAGCTGCAGATGCTCGTGCACAAGAGATCATTGCTGAGTTTGATGATCGGTTTGGCAGCAGGCACACACTAGCATCGCAGCAGAACCTGGACATCCTCGTGACACGCACACATGTGAGTGGCAACGAGGCCGTGTCGAGACAGCTGCTCCTGTGGTGTTTGGAACACTTCGAGAATGATGTTCAGCGTGGTACCGTGAGCTTTGATGCGGCCAAGGCGGCCTTTAACCTGGCCGTGTCCAGGAGCCTCTTGAAGAAACGTCTCATTAATTATGTCAGCAAGAGAGTCACCATGCCGGCGAAGCCAACAGACGGTGTCGCTATCCCCACAATCGACAGCATTTTCGGCACCTTTGCGAAATTCCGGAACAGCGGGCTCGATCATGGCAGCACCCTCGTGATGACGTGGAGGGCGTCTATGCCTTCCTACCTGCAGGACACATTCGATTTCCTGACCAAGCTCATGCGTGGAGGAGGCCCCCTTGACGAGAGCCTCGAGACCTTTCTCCAAAAGGATTCCTTGGTTTCAGCCGAACTGGTCTTGAGGGCTCAGTCTATGAAGGATCACTTCGACATCGTGGCTGTCACGCAGGCGGCCAGCCAAACAGCACAAGACGAGAAGGCAGCGTCGGCACCGCCACCCGTTGCTCCACCTTCCCCGCCAAAGCCAGAATCGACAACGGCACTTGGGCCGCCGGAACTGCCTGAAGATCCCGAGGTTTCTGCTGAGGAGTGGCTGTGTAAGCACTCACATTGTATATATGTGTGTGTGTGTGTGTCCGAACGAATGCATGCACCAGTGCCAGGACTTGATTGAGGCAGCTGAGCATCCCCAACGGCTCGATCGAAGCATCTACTTTGACTCTTTGCCCTTGTCGTCTGTAGCCAAGGACATTCTGAACAAGGTTCCGGACGACAGTCAGTTTGAGCAAGTGCTGGAAACGGCACGATTGCGCAGCTTGACTCCTATGTGGGATCACATTACATGCTCTGACTCACAGCTTTGCCCATAGGAAGCAGGGTAGTGTGTTGCACAGGTGCCAACACATTCCTGGACTTGCGTGTCTGGCCCACTGACGCGACCAACTTGAGAGCTGCTTTGCAATCCATTCCGGATGCACAGAACAGGGTCTACATCTATGACACCAAGAATGAGACGAAAGACACTGGCCGGGTGGCGAGCTATGCACCGTATCGTCGTCCCCCAGCCCTGGAGAAGAAGAACATCAAGATTGTCGGCGAGGCTTTGTGCCTTGACCCTATATAATCGACTGAGCAGTTGAATGCCTTATGAGGGTGTGCAGTCAGTAGTCTGAGGTTTGGGGACCCCGCATTGGCGAAGGACAGCTCCAGAGCTCACCCGGTGATCTTTCGTGCCTGCGACATGTTTGTCTGCATGGATGGCAGATCCCCTTCGAACCAGAAGCAGATCACAGCCGAGCTTACCCGATGCATGAAGCCACATGCGAGCATGTTCCCCAAGCTGGCCAACGGCTTGATCACAGTCCGCATGCTCTACCACTGTCGGGAATTTGAGGGATCGGGGCGATTGGCGATGGCCAGGCGAACGTGTTTGACCCAAACATGCCCAGACCCGATGGAAACCATGGTTGTCATTCAACCCAAGGCGTACACGATTCCGCAGCGGGCACTGCCGCTTGTCCATAGTGACTCCTATTCCAGAGCTTGGACAGGCCTGGGATTGAGAGACCCGAGCGATATGGAGTTGACGACCATGCTTGATGCGAGCAAGCTCCTGCCGAAGACAGAGAAGCAGAAAGCGGCTGCGGAGGCAGCCGAGGCTGGCACGGATGATGCCGTGGACAAGGAAGAAGTTCATGCTGGTTCAGACAGTGATGATGGTGCTGTGGACGGTGCAGGCAGCCAGGCTTCAGAGTCTGAGCCCGCAAGAGGTGTTCTCTTGTGGCCGTGGGCGTCTTCCGAGGATGCCTGGACAAGCATTTACACGGCGTTCCACCTGGTAAGCCCGTCTCAGACCTGGATCATTGATTTCACAGCAGGGTGTGGCCTTGCGGCTCTCGCGGCCGTGAGGGGTCGCTTTCACTATGTCGGCTTCGCGACCTCGGAGGTGCACTTGAAGTTTCTCCGCCAATACGTGATGTTCCGCATCGTCTCCGAAATGGTGTTGAATGTGGATCCACACGCATGGAATATTCGCAAGCGCATTCTGTGCCGTGAGAACAGTTTGACTGGCTCTAGCACTACGGAGTGCAATGCTGAGACTCTTCCGCCAAGGACCTTACTTTATCTTGTGAGTATGTCTGCAGATTCAAGTGTAACTTCTGGTGATATAGAACATGGCCAGGACAGATGCTGACGGAGCTGAGAAGAAGGAGGTGGATTCTCCCAAAGGCTCTGCCCCTAAAAAGACTAGGAAGAGTAGCAGCACCAGCAGCAGCAGCAGCAGCTCCTCCTGATTTTCAATGGAGTCCGACACTGACCGCCTCCAGTGCGATTTTCAGTCAAAGCTCTCATGAACAAGTTTCCAAACTGGGGTCGCGAGTGTTTCTGCAGAAGCTGCTGGATTTTGGAACCGACACGGTTGCCCTGCAACCACGGCACGCACAGACTGTCGTGTCGATTCTCCATGTCGCAACTGCCGAGCTGAAAAGCGCTAAGTCCGTGCCCGCTTCGCTTATCATGTCTGCCCTGGTTGTTCTGGGCTGTTTTTGTTGCTTGCTGCAGAGTGACCTCTGATTACCTCTCCTTGACCTCTGCCGGACCTCTGCTTGGTTTCCTGGCGCCATGGGGAAATATGTTCGGAATGCGAAATTGGGTGTCAGCCGCCCGAGGAATGCTTACTCGTCCTTTTGCAGCCATGCCAAGCGGCATGGTGTGCATCCAAAAATGAAGATGCGGGTCCGTGGCAAGACCATTTCGTTCGAGCGTGGCAGCTGCAGTGCCAAGTGGTCCGGGCCCCAGACTACAGCACAGCTTCAAGGAAGACTTAGTCTGGTAGGTGCAGACAAAAGATGTTCGCTCAGGCAGTCCATGACAGAAGCAGAAAAAGAACCTTTCTATCAAGACGCCGCGAAGCAGAAAGCCTTCAACAAGGCCATGCCGCTTTGTTATTTCACCAGCCTCAGGCAGCCTCCTGTGCAGGAACTTCGAGCAGAGGCACTCGGTCAGGAGAACGACACGGACAAAGAGCCAGAGGTCAGTCTTTGAGCGTCAACGTCAGTTCAGGTTTTCTCTTGCATTGGTCGTGGGGCCGTCCAGGTCCACGATGATGCAAATCGCTTTGTGGGAGAAGCCCGACCCGAGCCCGTGCAAATGGCTCACATCAGCAACCGCTTGGAGGTCATGGAGGCATTGGGCGAAGGGGGGTATGGCTTGGTGCGCCGGGTGACGGACCGAGCCATGTCTGTCTTGAGATGTGTCTGGTAGTGAACCGAATCTGATGCTACAAGTTTGACTCTCAGGATACACGGGAGTGTCTTACGCCTGCAAATTCCAACAGCCAGAGGCATCGTGTCCTGAAGCCACGGGGGAGAGCATCATCACAGAGGACGAATATCTTCGCCGAAGTGCACACCCTCATGTGATCCGTACCTTTGGTCTGGTGTCCCGGCCCAACAATTCCACGACAGGGGTTGGGCTCCTGATGGAGCTTGCAGAAGGCTGTTTCGTTCACCATTGCCGCGAGTCCTTGCCGCCTGTGATCAAGTCATGGGGATATGTTCATCAGATACTACAAGGTCTGAGCTACATCCACTCCAACCGCATCTTGCACGTGGACTTGAAGCCACACAACGTACTGGTCTGCAGGGCGAGTGATGGAAGTGCGATCTTGAAGATTTCGGACTTTGGCCTGGCCGTAAAGCTGCCGGGCGATCAGCTTGGAGTCATGCTTCCTGGACGAGAAGTTTGCACACAGAACTACAGGCCTCCTGCAGCAATGATTGCTGGCTCCAGCAAGGCGCGGCCACCGTACTATAGCAAGTCTTGACACTGAAATATGCCTGACAGCAGCCTTGTGCAGGTTTGGGTGACGGCATCCACAGATGTATTCGCGATGGGCTGCCTGGCTTTCTTTGCTTTCAGCGGGGGGCATTCCTTGTTGAAGGAGAACTACAAAGAACATGTGCTCGCAGCATCGGCCGCTGGACGTGTACAGAAGCTGTTGGATGAAAAGATTGCTTTGAGATCGAAGCAATGCCTGCGCCCAGACCATGAGCATTCACAGCAATCTCAGATAACTTTTGTCTCCAAGTGTGTCCGTGCAACATGCCGGCAGCGAGAGACAGTTCCAGCATTGCTGGTGCGATGCCAATTGGCATTGGAGAATCTCGTGCGGGCGTGATTTGCCGCTGGCTCTACCAGCCGAGCGGCACAGTGTATGCACTCGCAGAGGGGCTGCGAAATCAGAAGCCGTGCTCCCATGCTTGATGTTTTCTTGCAGCCCAAACCATTGCCATTGCAGAGTGCTTGTTGATGTTTTCGCTCAGGCTCGGCCGCCTCTATCCATGGAATCTCGTGGGACGCCTGGGCCCAAGGAGGCTTAGTGTGTGCACTTCTTCACCCGCGAGGCTTTCCTACTTAAGCAAGTGGGGCAGTCAGGATCGAGGGATGAGAGATGTCGTAAACAGTTATCTTGCAGCAATGCCATGGTCAATGGCACGGATAACTCCGAAGTGAAGGTGGGCTTGGGAAATGATTCCGCAGCAATGCGATAGTTGGGCTTAAGGGGTTCCGCAGCAATGCGATAGTTGGGTTAAGGGGTTCCGCAGCAATGCGATACTTGGGGCTGGGTTGTTCCGCAGCAATGCGATAATCCACTTTCGCAGCAGTGCGATAATTAGCCACAAGAATATTGTAGTCTATATATGGGTGTAGTGACCGCTACAATTGCTCTTCAGACAAGTTGCGCCAGGTGCGAAACATTGGCGTGTCTTTGGCCACGCCGGCCAAGTTGGGTGGACCTGTGATTGGGGCCTGTGAAACTCTAACCTCGAAGCCCTAAGCCCTAAGCCCCGCAAACAAATCAAGAACCGGCCGAAACCAAATACCCTTTACCAAATCTCAGCTCCTAAACACTCCCCGGGTCCTCTTGTACTCTGCAGGGTATATACTCACCTACAGCCCAACGACCCATAGTCTCGCATCACTAAATGCCCGAAACAATCCCAGGTCAGAGAGTTCCATCTGGGTGTTGCCCCGTTCAAGTCGAAACCGTGAATTTCGCAGAAGAAGCCTTCCCTTTTTCAGATCCTCCTCAGCTCCTTGGGGCTCTTTAGGTTTGGTGCCAGGACAGTTGCAGGGTTACAGGGCGTTGGATAGGGGGTGGTGTGGAGGCCTTCTTCAGAAGAGCGTGATAGGTGTTTAGTTCAGATCAGATCTAGAATCTGTGCACGAAGTCGGCAGGTACCTATAATAAAAAGCATCATAGAAGATCTTCTGCGAGTGCTGAAACATGCCATGGAAGCCGAGCAAGAGCGTCTGCTGCAACGATTACGGGATGCAAGACAAGCCTCCCTGCAACCAACACGGCAACACTGCGAGCTGCGTGGCGACCAGCAGGAGAGCGATGAAGAGCATGCAAGGACCTGTGGGAAAGGTCTATCATGCTCCTTGCTTGCACAGCCCTGTGCCTGGCTAGGGGCTTTTCAATTCAATCGCGGAGAGTCTCAGTTCAGTTGTTCATCCAGGCACCCGCTGCTATTTCGCAGCTGGTTTCTTGGGTGGCTTGCGGCGGGGCAGCAAGAAAGTCTGCCCTCTGTTGAAGCAGCATGCCTGGAGCGAGAAGTTCCAGTTCAAGCATGCAGCTACAGGACCGGACTTGCCTAAAAGAAAACCTGACTAGTTGCTTACAGAGCAGTTGTGCTAGGAGAGATGAGAACGTGGCTGACACAGCGTCCGCCTTCGTTCTCTGGCCCCTGGGCGTTTGGGTGCTGGCTCTGTAACTCTTTCAGTGGCAAGCCGCTCGTTCTGCAAGCAGCACCAAAATGGCTCCTGAAGTATTATTATCTCGACAGGCATGTCCAACACAACCCAAGGTCCAAAAATGCTTTCGCCAACTTGACCGTGAGCAGCAAGGACATGCCGCAGAGTTCAGCTTTGACCGACCACGCAGGGGGCCTGCAGCACCAGAGGGCCTTGTTACAGGTGGAGGCAACAAAAAATGAGGAAGCCGCTGCATCGTCCTGGGATTCCTGCACACCATCATTGAGCCGTTTCTTCATGGCTGCCACCATAGTTGGCAGGCACGACAGCTACGAGGATCGGTCAATCCGGGAGCCGTAGCATTGCAGGGCATGAATAAAACAATTCCTGAGACAGGACTTCCGCCAGTTCTGCAAGTCGCAGGACGTGCAGAGTGACAACAGCACACGTGTGTGCAGACAACTAGTCACTGCGATGAGCACCGTCGTGGCAGAGCTCGACCGTGCGGTTATCGCACAGGCAACAGTGGGATAAAAGTTCCAAGTCAATCAAACCGTACACCCCACCAATAACCCTAACACATACTAAACCATAAACCTCACCCGGAATCCGATTCAAACCTGCCAGTCCAACATGGCCTGCCTCTGCCTCGATGAACGAGATGGGATCGTTCTCCTGCGGGCCCGCTTCTTCTACAGAGGCCAGCAAGTGACGTGACAGGACATGTGCAGACACTGCCTGCGGATGTTTGCTTTGCTCTGGCAGGCTTGAAAGGCACCAGTCTCCCTCGCATGGGCGTCTACCAGTGTTTGCTCGGCATAGCTCGTGATTTCGGTCCCAGCCCTGTGCCCTGGCTCGGATTATACCTTTGATTACCTCTCCTCGACCTCTCTTCGACCTCTCCTGGTTTCAGACAGTCTTGTGAGATTCTCCGAGGATAATGTCAAAGCAGCTGTGGATGCCGTGCTGAAGGCGGCCGCGACAGTGAAGCGTGGCATGCGTGAGAAGGACGGCCAATCTGGAGCCCAAGATGTTGTGGACAAGGAATTGCACCATCATCTGAAGGACAAGGGTTGGAAAAGAGCTTCATTTAATTTAATGACATAACAGAATAGAATGTCTGTGATTTGTCCCCTGCAGAACATCATAACTTGTGCGGTCGCAGATGGGGGCCCGGCAGAGCAAACGGCGCTATCCAAAATGTCTGACTTGTTGCCTCGTCTTCAACACGTTGTCGTCGACAGGGCACATCGCATGCGAAACTTGCAAAGGGGAGCCTGGCCTTTTTTGGATGAGCTGTCAGGTGGGCTTCTGCAGCTTCTAATCACAGGCGAGGCCAGTCTGGCTCGCATGTTGGAGGATTCAGGCAAGTACCGAATCTTATGGGCGGAATCGCAGCACAAGGAGTTCAGTCAGGCACTCCGCAACTTCAGCTATGCGAAGCAGAGGTTCAACAGCTTGAGCATGCCATTGTTCAAACTTCTCAGCAGCTTGAAATCCGTATATGCTTTCCTGGTGCAGCTGGCTGCAGAAGGCGATCGTGACGACCGGCGTTTTGCAGAGACTTTGTTGACAGAGCTGTCTGGCCGAAGTGCATTTCAGCACTTGGTAAATGCCGCTCTGGCAGCCGATTCGATGTTGATTGGCCAGCGCTTCTTGCGGCTCGCGGACACTGACAATGACGAGGCCTGTGTCACGGCACAGCAGGCAGGCCCCGGCTAAATTGACACTTCTGCTAGCCGAGTCCAAGCCTATGAATGCACACCTTTAAGTGCCAACAGCGAATTGAACACAGCACAAATCCCAGCAGGCAGCGGAGACGATCCACACGATGGAACACATGTTTGACAAAGGCGGCGTATTCTTGCCGAGTGCAGCAGCTACTGTTACACAAACCGTGATCCGCACCCTCCAAGATATCGGTATCATAACTTTTCTTGGGAATCGTACCACGGGTAGCCGGGGCCCTCGCCCACTCAGGGCGGTAGCTGTTTGGGATGTCTCCGAAGGCGACCTCACGATATCTCGACAAGTGGCTAAGAAGGTGTACAGAATCTACAAGGCCTTTTTTGATTCAAATTTTCCTCGCCATGAATATAGCAATGCTTTTGCTGCTATGGACTTGGAAAATGATCTGACGCTGTCCCAGCGGGGAGAACTGGTGCAGTCTATTGCCCAACAGAACCAAATGGACGGTGCGAAAACATGGTGAGCCCATGCATTAGAAGGCACTTTGTTTGGTGGTAGCTTTAAGTCTTGTATGAAGTTGTTTGTTCTTTTGATCTTGTCTTCCAGCCCACATTTCCAGGAAGCAGCTGAGCGGCGGAGGTAGCGATGACGGGCTTGGTGCTGGCGGCCTGCTCGCCAGAGCGTTCTGGCATCTGAAGGAACAGCGCCAGGGCTCCAACAATGCCTGGTTGGCCACACTTCGAGAGCTTCGGAAGGAGCAGGCCGCGGTGCGCTTGGAGGCATGCTGGCTGGTGCAACACACTTTGACGATTGGAACGTCCACGGCATCAGTCGAACGGAATCTGCACGAAGTTTCTGTCACAGAGTTGAAAAACAGAGCTCACAGATTGCACATCTACGCTCTTCAAGACGCTGTGAAGTTGAGTGTGCATGGGTGCGCTTCTGCTGACAGTCTTCGGGACGGCAGGGATGCTAGTGGCAACTGGAAGCCTTCCAAGTTTGCTGTGCAGGCACAGGCTGTATATAAAGAGTTTTTCGGTGCACGCGAAACTGAGCAGCGAAGAAATGGAGCTTCGGGATCGGACAAGCCACGCCTGGCTGGACTTCGTGAGGCAAACCCAGAATCCGTACGGGCCAAACTGCAGGCACACTCCAGGTGCATCTCGTCAACGGTTGCTGGCATGCAGAAGGAAACTTTGCAAGATGGGCCCAGGGCATCTTCAAGCAATCGACGGTTGGATGAGATTGTCATTGCTGTGAGCGAGGTTACTGCTGTCAGAAGTGGTGTTTCTTCAGCGGCATCTTCTGCTTGCCCTCCGAATCCGCCCTGCAGCAGTGGCAGTGCACCAGTGGACAAATGCGAGGAGGAGAACAAGCGGGAGAAGACGAAGGACAAAAAGGAGAAGAAGGACAAGAAAGACAAGAAAGACAAGAAACACAAAAAGAACAAAAAGGACAAGAAACACAAAAAGGAGAAGAAAGACAAGAAGAATGCGACCGACCCTGCATCCTCCCACAAGAAATCGCTGGAAGAGATAGAGGCCGAGCAGGACATGGTTGCAGCGAAGAAGCGGAAGGTGGCGATGGCAACCCGCTTGGGCGAGAAGGTGCCTCATGTCGACGTGCGCGGCGGGGTTTTTTTGCAATCCATCGACAAGCAGCTGGAGTCGTGCAAGAAGAGTACCGAGCGGGCACCACCTCTGGGCAACAAGGTCAAGGTGCTGATGGCGAATGGTGCCCTGAATGATTATTCTTTATTATTTTCCGGTTTAATAGAAAGGGGTTTGAGGATCGAACCGCTGCATGATTCAATACGGATTGAATTCGAATTCTCATTGTAGCCCATACACTAAAAAATCTTTAAAAAAACAAGACAGTTTCAGGACTCTCCTGGCCCGATGAGAAACCAGCGGCCAGGTTTCGTCAGACCACAGATTGGTGGGAAGCGAATGTCGTGGTGTTCCGCGAGTTGGGGCCTGGATTGGCAACGCCTGAGGGACTTGTGGCTCGCATGCGAGGTATCCGGATTGCCGATCGACCGTGGTTCATGTCCAATGGCCTCAAAGGATCTTCAATCTCGTTTCAGGCTGCAGCTTTCTTGCACCTTCATATCTGGTTGACTTCCGAGTTTGAAGCGGCATGGCCCAGGCACTCAGCTTTGTTATCTGCCTTCGCTGAGCGAAGCAGTGGCAAGTCTAAGCGAGGCCACTTACACGTATACAAGGGGGCAATGCCTGACGATCCCGAGTTCCCACGTCTTAGCTTTGAAGCCATTGTGCAGCCAGCAACCACTTTGAACCCCCAGCAGCTAACGCTGGAAGGGCTGCTTACGAAGCTTTCTGTCCTCCACAGTGATTGATGCCTCGTAGGTTTTCATCAGCCTCTTATACATATTCCAAACCTTAAATCCTACCCGTGCATCAAGAGCTGATTGCTTGAGAGTTTGGGAGGCGTGAAAATGGAGGGTCCGAGCCAAGTGGAGACAACTCCGAAGCCGCAAACCCTAAAACCCCTACACCCTCAACCGCTGCCTGCCAGGTTGGACAACCACTGGCCGCGTGTGGGCGGCAGCAGCTTCTACCCTAAGCCCTACAACCTTAACTATATACACATTTCACTAAATTGTGAAAACCATGCATCCGGTGGTGGCGGGGTTATATAGTAGCAATGTCGCAAAAAAGTTCTTTTTTGCACAGCTGCCCAGAGCCGTGAAGATTTGAGAGTAAGAGCATGCTTCTTAAAGGAAATGCTTGAGAAAAATTCCTTGAAGGTTGTACATTGCCCAGGAGAAATACAACTGGCAGACACCCTTACAAAGGCGCTCCCGGCCCCTAGGGTATTAGACCTCAACCAGCTCTTGGGTATAGGGCCCCCTCCGGCAGTCGATCCCATAGTCCAAGCAGTCATTCCAACGTCCAGTGCATTTCAGAATCTTGATCCCACAGAGGGACAAAGTATAATGTTGGTTCTGGCATTACAGGTAAACACCGAAGTCATAACAAAAACGGTGGGCGAGCCTTCCCGCAACTAACCGCGCGTTACGACTCATTTTCGGAAGTCATAACAAAATCGCTTTCCACCATGTCACCGCGGGATATTTGAGTAGTCTGCAAGGTCGCTTCCGCATGTTCAGCGCTGATAAGAAGTCATAACATTTGCTGTTTCCCCCAAGTAACCGCGCCTGACACAAAACATGGTTTCCACACACCGCGTCTGAAACTTTCTACCGAACCGTGGGCTTGGAAGCAACAAGAGGCACTTCCAGTGCTAAAGCTGTACTGCAACCAAGCACAATCCAGCCAGGACGCCAAACGAGGCATTTCCAAGCACAATCCAGCCCGGACGCCAAACGAGGCATTTCCAGTACTAAAGTTGTACTACTACCAAGCACAATCCAGCCAGGACGCCAAACGAAGCATTTCCAGTACTAAAGTTGTTCTACAACCAAGCACAATCCAGCCCGGACGCCAAGCGAGGCATTTCCAGTACTAAAGTTGTACTACAACCAAGCACAATCCAGCCAGGACGCCAAACGAGGCATTTCCAGTACTAAAGTTGTACTACTACCAAGCACAATCCAGCCCGGACACCACACGTGGTACTAAAGGGACTTTGGCAAGGAACCCGTATCACCAACTACACCGCGGAATGTTACGACCTAGCGTTTTCGCTTCCCCGAAGGTATGCTCCGATTTGCTGACATGCGTTGCGACTTCGGTAGTTCCCTGTAATGATGCTGCAGGTGACTCCGGTTGCCTCCCAGGAGGAGGAAGAAGGGGAAAATCTAAGCCTGGACTTGTATGTTTTGGCAGTGATGATGGCCTTTTCAGTACTCTTCGTTTGGGAGCTTGGGAAGCATTGCATCAGAGAGTGCCAGAGGAGCAGGGATTCAGATCCGGTTGTGGCAGTGGTTAACCATGATGATGCGGTGGCTAAGCGAGAGAAAAGGTCTGAAGCTGTTCGAAAGGCTGTAGAAATGGAACTCGAAAATGAACTGCGCCAAAGGAAGGGCGAGCGTCAGGAGGAGCCACCACCTCCACCGCCTTCACCACCTTCGGCCCAGGTATCATCGCAGATCCACCTACACCTCTCTTCTTCCAGCTCAGAGCCTCCACCTACAAGCCCATCGCCAATTCAATTTCAGCCCAATGATCGACCGTGGGTTTGCGGAAGTCAGCCAAGTGGATTCAGCGCTGGAATTCCGCCACCACCTCCTCTTCCTACTGCTCCGGTTAAGGTAGGTGGGGTAAAGGGAAGAGTTGATTCTCGGGAAACATGTGAAGCTGCGGTACAGACTGATGGTCCACAGGGATTGTCAGATAGCCAGCTTTGCGAGTTAGAGACGATTACCAGTAGCTCCAGGACACCTGGGGCCCTTCATATCTTTCCTGACTGTCACGTCCTCCGTAGTATGACTAGCACTAACCGGAGAATGTTCTGTAGGTATTGCCTTCAGACCCTGAGGGAACGGGGACGTCGATAGTGGACTTCCGTTTCTAAGAAACGATGCGTCCAAGGAGGAGTGTAGAATTCCCCGTGTCCTAACCATGGAGGGTCGAGTTCCACTCACGAGTACAGTTTTCTTCTCAGCCGTGAGGGCTTATGACGGAGCTGAGCTCCAAACCACTGATCACGTGTCTTAGGACATGGATTAGTCAATCCTAAGAGCAGAGAGATGTTCGACCGACTACTCATTGAAGCAGCTTGGTTTCTGAGTGAAAATTCGATTGCAGACTGCTGTAAGCCCATGTCGTTTGCCCCGACTCCTGACTTTGGACGTCATTGAGAAGATTAACATGGCATCAGGTTCTGCAGGGGAAAATCCCAACGAACAACCAATATTTGGTGAGCGACAGGGTACCATAGGGGTTCCTTCAAAGAGGGCTACTATAAGGGCACTATAGGTCTATAAGGGTCTAGGGTTTCCGAAAATTAGGGGGTACCTTATTTTGGGGGTCCTGATAAGAAGGATCCTGCTATTTCGGGTACTACACTAGGGTCCCCTATTCTCGGAAACTCTCATATAACCTACTTACTAAGTCCCCTGGGCCTCCAAGTAACCCCCCAAAACCCCCTTATAGAACCTTTATAGAGGGTTTTTTTTATAAAACCCTCTATTCTAGAACCTTTATAGAGGGTTTTTGTAAAACCCTCTACTATAGAACCTTTATTAGATGCCCTTTGAAGGAGCCGTTTTAAGAAATCCAGGCTCCGGCAGTGTGGCCGAGACGGTGTCAAACTCGGGGGTGACGATCAAGGTGGGATCTTCGAGTTTATAGGGTTACGGCCAAATAGTGCTGGGATTCCCTATGCATTACTCCTAAGGATTGAGGCGACTGGGTTTCCAACTTTTCGGCTTCTACTATACAGGGAACTCCAGAAAGTTGGAATATTGTTTCAAGGTAAGATACCTTATAATTTACCATAGAAGGGTTAGGATAATCATATTCCAAGTTTTTGGCTTTGACCTTAGGGGCTTGGGGTTTAGGGTTTAGGGGCTTAGGATGTTAGGGGTTTAGGGTTTAGGGGCTTAGGATGTTAGGGGTTTAGGGTTTATGGGCTCAGGATGTTAGGGGTTTTCGGTAGTTGATTAGTACCTTCTTTGTAGAGTACGGAGCCCTCAATGCTTTAGGGGGACAAGAATCCTGTCATCACTGCCAAGGTTAAATAAACCTTTACTTCCGCTAGGCAGCTGGTCAAGTTAGATTATATAAGTCTGGCGTGGTTTGTACACTTAGTGGTAGTACGCAATTATGGTTTCCACATATAGTCATACTTAACGCCTCGAGCCTTTTTCTATATTGATGGTTGGTGGTTTGGGACCTTTAGGGTTCAGGGTTTCAAAGTTCGGATGCCAGCATTTAAAATCTAAACCCATGGCTTCGGGGGGGTCGGGTGGCCATTGCTTCTCCCGGAGCCCTACACCGTACCCCCTACAGCAGAAGCCTAAAAGTTGGAAACCCGATAGCTTCAAACCCTTAGAGCAAAGTATAGGGAATCCCAGCACGATGTGTCCTTAATTAGGTTTCCAACTTTTTGGGGTTTACAATAGTCGAAACAAAGACCAAAAGCGTTGCGTTGGTACTTGCTGCAGCTGAAGCAGATCATTGGATCCTTCGGGATTTCACAAATCGAATGATACCTTACAACAGCAGGCCGTGAAGAGACAAACCGTGTGCATTGTGGGTTTCGAGGTCTAGTACAGTAGCCCTTACACGTTGGTAAGCAGAGATCCTAGTATCGTGCACGGTGACGACCACGACCACCGCGACACACCAGTGGAGCACGAGGAGACCACCAGGGGACATAGAGCCCAGGAGATCACCCAGGTACCACCATGACGCCAGCAGGGCGCGACGCCCAAAAGATGCTTCCCCAATCCCCTTTCGGTCTCGCTTACAAAATTCTCTTTCTACCCCCAATGTAAGAACCCCATAGAGTGTACCGCACTGTTTGGGGAACTTTAATGTCCCGTTCCAGTGCCTACACGACTCCACAATATCCCCTTCGGAGTGTTTTAACAGCACTGTACAATATGCGCCAAAAGCCTAGTCCAGTTATTAAAGTCTCTCTCTAATACAGAGGCCTGATTAATTGCCAACACTATTTCTGGGGTTCCTTATTATACTTGTAGTATAAAGAACCCTATTCTGATCATTAAAAGTCTCTCTACTCCCCCGCCTTCTTTGGCTTTTGGCTTCTGTTCGAGGCAGGCCAAAGCTTCTGAAGCCCTACCTTAAATGACCTACTTAGAGGTTCATGGGCAGTTAAAAGGGTAACTATAGTTATAACCCATATGAAGGGACTAATAACTCCACTTATAACTACCCATGAACCTCCAATTACCTTTTTGGGGTTCCCCATTATGATTTCCTTGTGTAAGTCCTGAAAAAGGTAGGATGTTTGGGTTTGGGGTCTAGATACGCCCTGTGGCTCAACAGCTCCCATGCATTTCTAGGCTACCAAGAGGCGCTGAAACTTTAGGGTTTACAGGGTTTAGGGTTTTAGGTCCCTCAAACTAGGCAAATGAGCCGCAGGCTATATGCCATCATAAGGAGGCCCATAAACTGAGACAGGTGAACCCTATCCACTCCTTACGGTTGAGCCTTCGAAAATAGGATGCCCGAGCTAAGCCCAAGCTTCCTGCTGTTCCCCTGCAGATCGTGGGCACGGCAGTGATGGGATCTGTCAGCGCCATGGTGAACCGCAAGGTTGCATTCGGGGTCCGGAGTCAGGATGTCGTAAGTTCCGTGGGGTTGTCTAGGTTCGGAGGCTTCGGGCTGTAGGGTTCAGACCCTGCCACCCCGAAGCTGTATGCCGTGAATTTTGAAGCATTCTGTAAACTCGCATATCCGTGGCCCGGAATGTGATAGCGTTACCGACCCTCTGAGGCCATAAACCACTGAACCACCAGCATCTTCAGCATCAGCATCACAACTGCGGTGACATTTGCCTTTGCCAAAGTTAAGTGTTCATCATCCATAGCATTTAACACCATCCCCTGGTGCTGTTGTGGCTGTTGTCGTGGTTATGGTGCCGGTGCTGGTGGCGGTGGCGCTGGGGGCGGCTGCGAGGGTGGTTTCCTCGCCGTTCGTATAGAAACCTCCAGCATGAACGACACTCAAATGGGAGTTTCCGGAAATTAGGGGTACCTTTTTGATGGGGTCCTTATCATAAGGATCCTACTACTTAGGAAATTATATCAGGGTCCCCTATTTTCGGAAACTGCTACATGGCACTCTGTTAGAGTGCAACTCGCTGCTTGGCGCAACAGGCACGTCCAGCAGAGCTGTTGAGCCCAGAGGAGGCCCACCGGACGGTTTCAGGAATTCGGGGTTGAGAGTTTAGGCTTAAGGGTTGTTTAGAGTTTAGGGTTAGGGTTAGAGTTTATAGGGATCTTAGCACTTGAAGGCGTTGGGTTGAGTTCGATGCCCTAGTAGAGTTCTGAAGGTTGTGGCTGTGTTATGTGTTGAGTACAGCATTTACTATGGCGTGCATCAACGAAGATGTCCTGGCTAAAGATATACTGTCGTGGACGCGGGCACGTGGCGATGGGGGACGCCGAGCTGAGGCAATGATTGGTGATGCCCGTTTGCTAGCTTCTAGATCTTCGTCGACATGTGAGCTGAGTTATGCACTCGATTTGCTACTGGTTCCTACCGTCCTTACTTGGACCTAAAGGCCTAAGTTTAGACCAAACTCGGTTCTGCTGGTTGAAGGTACGTATATCAGGAAAACTGCCTGCAAACAAAACCCCAAACCCTAAGCTGAAATTATCTAGGCAATAGTCATTTAAACCTTGATGATCTAAACCTGAAATATTTACTCCCGAGACCCAATAAACCCTAAAAATCTAACCCTTGTTGGTATGGTTTTCAATCTGAAGCACCCTGTATCCTAAACCCCTAACCGTAAACCCCAAACCCCAAGCACTAAACCCGCAAACCCTTCCTGGCCAGTAGGTCTTCTGACTGCGAGGATAGATCGAGCAGGTGGAAAAAGGCGTTCAAAAAAAAAGCGCAGACCCTACCTTAAGCCGGAAGAACCTACCTTTTTAAGGACTTATATAAGGAAATCATAATAGGGAACCCTAAAAAGGTAGGTTATTCCGGCTTAAGGTGAACCCTACAGCCGAATCCCCTGGCCTTGAAGGCAGCTGCAAAGATGCAAGAGGCTGCAGAGCCCTCCACCACACGGCAGGAGCGGATTAGGGTTTAGGGTTAGGGTAATTCTAGGATGGTGTATCCCGAAATCCTATGCCAACTCCCACGGCCCTGATTTTTACGGCCAACTTGGCAAGAATTGAGGGCCCAGTGCCCCAAGTTCCCATGGCAGGAATTTGGGTTTCGGAAATAGGGGATCCCAAATGGTACAGTATAGGGCAAAACTTCAGAAGCTGCTATTCAAAATTGAAAACCCAAAATAGAAACCGTTACAAACCCCTATCAAAACCCAGTAAAACGAACCTTTACGGAAACCTCATCACCTCCGCAAACCCTCATGACCCCCGTTCAGATCAAGAAGACCACCGAAAGTTTGAGCAGAGGACATCCGCGAGCAGGTTCTGGGGGATGTCTTCGCCGCTCGTGCTGCTGCTGCACCTCCCGTACCTCCGGCACTTCAGCAGGCTACCTGCCGTTTCAGAGTTCAGAGCATTCGGGTTTAGGGTTTACGCTGTCATTTCTGAATATTCTGGTTGCAGGAAATGAGGAAAACTCCCTGTTTTGAGAGAGGTGGATCCTTGGTCCATAAGTCAGGAGCCAAAGAAGCACCCAAACATAAACTTTCGGGTGGGATATCCCTATCTTCTTGTCTTAATTAAAGAGGGGATTCTGGGATATCCCAGCCTTATGGTTTTTGTTTAGGTCCTTTTCTGGGTCCCTAATAAGGACCCTAGCTCGGCTCCCGCGTTGGAGTCTCGCACTTTCTGAAACTCCAAGCACTTCGATCTGGGTAGTTGTGAAAATTAGGGTCCCTTTTTGGGGTACCCTAAATAATAGGTGCCGTAGAATAATAAGGACCCAAAAAGGGGACCATAATTTTGACAACCACCCATCTACATGGTGCGTTTTGATGCCAGGGCTGCAGCTGCGAGTTGTGTGTTGTGTTGGGTTGACCCAAAGGCCCCAAAGTAGGTCTTTGTTGGGGTTCGTATATAGAATTTTAAAAGGTAATCCCAAAAAGGAACTACTTGTTTAAGATTTGGCGTCTCGGGTTGCGGGCATAAAGTGCTAAAGTGGCTCAACAAGGGGGGGTTGGGCTTTTGAACTTAAGGATGTGAATGTGCAACAGGCTACAGTGGTCAATGAGGAGAACGTTTTGTCGGTTTGCTTTGTTGCGGCGAAGACATAGTTACAGGGACATTGAAAGGCCATGCTAAGCCCTCGAAACCATGCTGAAGATATTCGACGCATCCTTGTCCTTGGGATATGCATGCGTCCCGATCCTTAAACCCCTACGCCGAAAAGCGTTAAATCCCTAAGCCCTAAACCCAAAGCTTTGTAAACCCAAACCAACAGCTCTTAGAACTGCAAGCCCCAAACCCCTAAACCCTATAAACCCTGCAAGTATGAACCCCTACCCTAAACCCTAAACCGCCTACACCCATCCCCAGAAGAGCCATGCAGGCTTTGCAGGCGCAAGCCGCGGCACAGCACGCAGCGGCCCAGCCACAGATGCAGGGCCAGGCCGGATTTTGCTGGAAGCCATGCATTGAGTTTTGCTTGGCCGAATGCAACCCGGGCTGTGAGCATGATGAGCATCGTGCGCGTCCGGCGGAAGGCCGGGCAGTGCGCATCATGAGCATCAGTTGGGTTGTGCTTGCGCAGAACAGTGCGGGCCGTGCTCGTCACGAGCATCAGCTTGGTTGTGTTTGCCCGAACGCAGCGGGAGCAATGCGCATCAGCAGCATTAGCTGGTTGTGCTTGTCCAATGGCAGCCCTGGCAGCGCGCATCACGAGCATCAGCTGGGTTGTGCTTGCGCAGACCAGTGCACGCCGTGAAGTCACAAGCATTAGCTTCGTCGTCTTCGTCCGAATGCCCGAGCAATGCGCATCAGCAGCATCAGCTGGGTTGTGCTTGTCCGATGGCAGCCCGGGCAGTGCGCATCATGAGCATCAGCTGGGTTGTGCTTGTGCAGACCAGTGCAGGCCGTGCGCGTCACAAGCATCAGCTGGGTTGTGCTTGTGCAGAAGTGTGGGCTGTGCGCGTCACGAGCATCAACTTGGTTGTGTTTGTCCCAGTACAGCCCGGCAATGCGCATCAGCAGCATCAGCTGGGTTGTGCTTGTCTGATGGCAGCCCGAGCAGTTCGCATCATGAGCATCAGCTGGGTTGTGCTTGTGCAGAACCGTGTGGGCCGTGCGCGTCAGGACCATCAGCTTGGTTGTGTTTGTCCGAATGCGCACCAGCAGCATCAGCTGGGTTGTGCTTATCCGATGGCAGCCCGGGCAGCGCGCATCATGAGCATCAGCTGAGTTGTGCTTGTGCAGAACAGTGCGGGCCGTGCGCGTCACGAGCATCAGTTGGCTTTTGCTTATCCGAAGGCTGTCCAGGCAGTGCATATCATGAACATCAGTCGGGTTGCGTGTCCGACTGCAACCCGGGCAATGCGCATCAGCAGCATCAGATCGCGCGCAGGAAGTTTTCGGACCCGCAACCAGCTTAGTCTTCGTGTCATAAGGTCCCATGTATTGGGAAGCATAAGGCCAATCATAAAGCACTTCTTTGGCTCTCTTCTGGTTGGCTTTGTTAAGACTTCAGCTTTTTGCGGTCTTTATAAGATGCATAAGAAATGATGCCAGAAGTTTCAGCTGTTCTTTTAGGGGGGACTCTGCCGGAGGGAAGGGGATTCAAAAGTCAACGAAGAGATCAGAGCACGACGGGCCCAGCCCAGAGATCCTAATCTGGATTTAAACCGTGAACCCGCAAACCTTTTGCAGGCAATATAGGGGCTTGAATAACTAGAATAGGTTTTGGAGCTATATGAAGAACACCCCAAAATAGTATTGGTAATTATTTAGGCCCCTGTAGTACTGTATTGCGGGCCTTTTCCTTGGCGGTTTCAATCGAAATAGGGACAATATTAGGATCCCTGGTTGTTACACTCCCGGATATCCTCGCCCTAACCCTAAGCATGGATCTTTGCACCGCGTAAATTCCGAAACCCGCAAACCTCAATGCGAGGCCGTCCCGGTCGTCCAGGGCGTCCCCGTTTCCGGTGCCAAAGCATAGGCAGCCACGACCCAGTCTGGTTAGGGTTTAGGGTTTAGAATGAATTATACAAGTTTGAACGATTGTGGAAGTTCGGGATTTAGGATGTAAGGTTTCAGGGTCGATACTTATTTAGGAGTAAAGGGTTTCATGAGTTGTGGTTTTTGCTTTGAGGTTAAGGATTCGGCAGCAGCGAATTAAGATGAATCACTAAACCTCGACAGAGTATTGCTAGAGTGTTCGACGGATTGACAAGTAACATGTGTGTGTGGCTCGTGGCGATTCATCCATGCACGTCGATTCCCGTCTTCCTGTAGGTACAGTACGGTTTAGGGTTGGATTCAGCTTTAGCCTAAGGCTCGAAGCACTATGTTGCAGTGTCCCCTGATCCGAAAGTACGTCATTAGTGCATGGAGTCTACGGATTTTAGGGTTTGGGGCCTCTTGCAGGCTTTTCATGTTGACCAACGGTTTGCAGGGCTTTTATGTGATTTGGAGTTCAGCGTAGCCTGAACAGTCTTGGGGCGTCGACTTGGGGGCCAAGGTCAGGGTTTAGGGTTTGACGGTTTAGGGTTGAAGGCTTACCGGCTTGGGGCTTAGCGGTTTAGGGTTTAAGGCTTAACGGTTTAGGGTTTAAGGGTTTAGGCTTTAGGCTTTAGCGTTTTAAGGCTCAACGGTTTAGGGTTTAAGACTTACCGGTTGGGGGTTTAAGGGTTTAGGGTTTGGGCTTTAGCGGTTTAGGGCTTAGGGCTAGGGCCTTGGATGTCTAGCCTGGTACCAACATTTTGACACAACGTGGGGTCTTAGAACTCACTACAACTCTTTTGCAGCAAGGATCTCAATACACGGAGCCCCAGTACCTTTGAGGATTGCCCGCTGAACGCTTCGGCAGCACACCGTATTCTGCAAAGCTCCAAAGCCCCTACCTCAAACCAACAACCCCGTATTCGAGAGTAGGAATTATGCTCATCTTATCTTTTGCATAAACAGGAAAGGCTAATTTGAAAATCGAGTTGCTGAAGAATCTACTATATTTGAGGATCCCTAAACCCTGAACCCTTAAAAAACCTAACCCTGAACCCTAAAACCCGTAAAGGGGCTTGTAGAAATACTAAAACGTCAGTCGTCTAGATTTTACTTGGTCTCTAGACGAAACAGTCCTGCGGAAGCACGGCTCTGCTGCAGATCAAAAAGTCCTAGATCTTCAACTAAGGCTTCGGCATGATCTGAGTGGGGACTAATTCATCTTTTGATGGCGGCAGACTTGCCAGATGGAGTATGCTGATTCAGGGACTAGGACAGCAGGGAGCACAAGAAATGAATGCAGACGTAATGCACCCCGGATCCTAAATACGAGGTGTTCGCAGTTCGACTCAGACGGAAAGTATACAATCTCCTTTCTTGCCTTCCCTGACCCCAATATGGGGGTTGGAAGACGTAGCAAGAGTATTCCCTCATAACCCCTGTACAGCTATAGTAACTTAGCTGTAATAGTCTAAATCTAGGAGTATAGAAGCCTTATGGAGTCCTTATTTATACCTTAACCCCTAAACCCTCAAGCCGTAACAGCCCTGCCTGGCATGTACAGATTGCTGCTGCTCGTCGGAGCTTCGCTGGGCCGAGGAAAAAGATTTCTTAGGTGGCAACTGGGGAAACTTTTTAATTTCCCTTATGGTTCCTATAGAGGTACTTATTCAGTTACCCTAAACCCTAAACCTTTTCACAGCCCCAAAACTACAACCCAGATTTCTTAGGTCACAGAATGAGGGCTTCGAAGGGCTGGCTTAGGGTTTAGGGTTTAGGGCTTGGAGTTCACAGTTTCGGATTTGGGGTTAGGGTATAGGGGGTTTGGGGCTTTTCGTTGACATGGGTTTCTTTGGTTTAGGGTTTTCGAAGTACGTTTTCGGTTTAGCGTTTAGGGGATTCCTTTGTGTTTAGGGTTTGGAGGCTCGGGTTGCCGGGCTTTGGAAATTACACCGGGTTTAGAGCCTTCGAGGCCTGATGCGGAAGATTCTCCTCCTTGGGCCAAATGCTAAGAGCTTCGGACAAGCACAAGTCTTGATCGTTATGTGACTTATATACATACCTCCTCTTAAAGACAGGAGGTGCTTCCGTGAGGTTCAGCCGCCATTGCAACTTGCTAGCAAAAGGAACCTTCAGACATCACCCGAAGAGTTGGTGAGGACCTGGCGGAAGCGTAATGTGCCGAAGCTGCCATGCACATCGCGACCTACAGCGCGAGTTCTGTGGCAAAAGACTGGGCTTCAAATATTCGGGACGGTTAACGCCTTGGCCCCACACTGCCCTTAACTATATCAATCAACAGTCCCTTTTCCATGTCGAAAAGAGGCAGTTGGGTGATCTAGGTGTGGGTTTACAGGCATAAGGACTGACAAGACTTATGTTCAAGCTTGGCGTCGAGACCTTACATAAACCCGTCTAGCAACAGACATGGTACTTTCTACATGTACCGTGCATGACTAGGTGATAGTATTGTTAAATGTTAACATCTGGAAACCTTGCTGATGAGCACAATCCTGCACAAGCAACCAGGGCTCGTGAAATCGTGGCTTCTTTCTCATGGGATAAACCCTCAACCCACAGCCCTAAACCATAAAGTCTGTTCATCGTAGTTTGGAAACCCTAAACCCACAACCCCAAACCCTAAACAGTAATATAGGGCCGAAGTAATTACCTATACTATTTTGGGTGCTCCTTGTTGTAATTACAGTATAATGGGCCCCAAAATCCTATTCTAGGTGTTCACATAGAGAGCTTGAGGGGCGCTTTCAAGAAGGCCGCATGCCGGAAGCTCCACGTGGTGCGCGTTTAACATACGCACGTCACCAGAAAAGCTCCTATCTTAGTTTGGTCAGGTTTAGGGTTTAGGGGTTTAGGGTTTGGGGTTTAGGGGTTGAGGGTTTAGGGGTTGAGGGGTTGAGGGTTTAGGGTTTATAGGGGTTTAGGGTTTAGGGATCCTCCTTCGAACGGGCCTTGTGAACAACCACACTGCTTGGAGCCAGGAGGTAAGTTGAGGTGGTACTGCCATTGCACCAGCGTGCTATGTCCGTTCGCCACCGGCTACCAGTCTGCGTCTCACCTCCCCGAAAAGAAGCTTAAGTGCTTCAAAGGGGTCTTGGCAGTTGTGTACGGGGCTGACCTAAACAGAGATCCTGCACCCGCATTGCTTGACGTGATGTATCGATCACCACAAATCCAGTCTGCAGTCAAGTATGTTGCTCGCGGTTTTCGAATTCGGACCTCATCAGGCGTCAGCGCTGTAGATGTGGATTACTGGTTTCAGGAGGCTTAGGGGATCCGAATAAAAGTTGCTCCTGCCTCGTTGGCGCGATGAGTGTGGCCCGGGGCCCAGCACAGAAATTTCGGAGCTTGGAATCTGACTAAAGAAGCCTAAATAATTAGAATAGGTTTTGCTTTGGGGTTTATGATAGTGCAAACATAATAATCAGGGGCCCTGAGGAGTAGTGTTGGTAAATGTCAACAGTCCTTACAGCTCATCCGGATCGCCAGGGGCTATTAGTCCGCAACCTTTTTAGGTAGTATCAGGGAGTTGCTCTCTGAGAAGGTACCTTATTGAGAGCCAAGGGACCCCCAGTAAACTAGGGTCCCCCCTAATCCTAACTCCTAGATGTTTCCAGGGTTTAGGGTTTATGGAGGCACTCCACTGCACGTAGAGGGCATCTGAGCAGGGGCCTGACACTCACCATAAGGTTTAGGCTCTTAGATTCAGAGTACAGGAAGCCGACATTGAGGTGCTTTTCGGGTGTTATAAAGGCCGTCAGAGGTGGATTCAGGTGGATCTTGAGGTGGGTCGGGAGCAGATATACCCAAAACCCTAACCGCCCGAAACTAATCGGGCCCCGGGCCCCACCAAAGCCTCATTTTGAATATCGAGCTCCTTCAAGCCAAACTTTCAACCGAAATTATGCCCGAAATCCTGTGCACTTAACCCTTCAGCCTGAAATCCCACGGTCTCCAAACGCCGCAGATCCGATGGCCCAAAAACCTTAGTGCCTAAACCTGAACCCTAAACCTCAAAGCCTTGAGCCTTACTTTGAAGCATCAAATCTCACCTTAACCCTAAACCTCAAAGCCTTAAGCCTTGCTTTGAAGAATGAAATCTCACCTTAACCCTAAACCTCAAAGCCTTAAGCCTTACTTTGAAGCATGAAATCTCAGCTTAGGTCGAGGGATGCGATCTCCCTGCCGGGGCAGTGGGTGGGGAGGAGCTTTGGTCGGCCTTTGCAGGTTGAGGGAGGACCCTACCTTAACCTACCAAAACCTACTTTTTTGTAGGGTCCCTACAAATTCCATATTAGGGTTTGTAATAAGAACCTACAAAAAAGTAGGGTTTGGTATTTAAAGGTACATCCCCAACCCTCGAACCTAAAGCCCTAAGCCTAAAACCCTAAACCCGAAACCCTAAAGCCTAAAGCCCTAAGCCTAAAACCGTATATAAACCTTAAAGCCCAGGTTTAGGGTGCCCGAAGCCCAAACATTAGCCCTACTTGGAGCCTGGATGACGTATAGTATAGAAGAAAATCATAGTGATGAAGCCTAAAAGGTAGGTTCTTTGGGGTCTGGGTGAGCCCTATGTGTCACTAGGTCCCTAAACCCTAGCCCGAAAGACCTGCATTGTGGAGGGTCTCGGCCCAGTCCACCCGCCTGATCATGAATCCCCAACACCCCGTCAGACCACGTAAACTCTCGCCTTGATATACGGATTGAAAGCTGACGCATCACCATGCATACTAAGTTCTTCAAGCAGGGCGCATGAACCGAAGTCTCATATTCCTGATGGGGGGCATAGTCGGGGTAACAATCCCGAACGGCAACCGCGGCAGCTCCGGCGCGCGGGGGACACTGCCACCAGCTACCCGACGGAGACCGGCGACCCTGCACACCTCCTACCTGTGCGGTGCGATTAACCGCGAGCACAAGGGGAGACCCCGAATCGTGATTCTACAACCAGGCAGGAGGGCTGCCACCATTACTGCCTTCAGGCAACTCTCCGCAGAAGAGAGGCCGGGGACCTGAACCTCCTGCCGCGTGGCCACAAGCGCCGCAGGGAACCCGAACCTCTCACCGTCGAGGGCATCACAGCGATCCTACGGGGAGAGCTACAAGCGGGGTTTGCACAACAACACGGAAAGCTCATCCGCATTCGTTCCATATTGCGGTCGTTGTCACCGTGTTGTTGCGTTCTTTTCGTTACCTTTTCCCTGTAGTAGAGTAGGTAACCTTTAGCCTTTTTTTGGGTAGTATAGCCCCTATATATTCCGTATTTATCCAAGAAGGTCAACTTTTAGTTCCCCATGATACCCTAAACCCTAGCCCCTAAAACCTAAACCCCTAAACCCTAAACCCTAAGACCTAACTTTCAGTTCCCCATGATACCCGACAAGTAGGTTTTTGCATTGTAGCTGCAACTCGGTCTCAGGTTGTTTCTTTCCTCCGAGCACGTGGGTAAAACATGAGCATTCCGTGGTATAGTGCTGCGGTAAGTCCATGGAGCATAGTGCAGAATAGCATCTGCAGGGTTGAGGACTTCTCAACTTCTAGTTTTCTAATCTCAGTCTCACTTCTTGATGGTTTTGAGGTTTAGATTTTGATGTGTTCAGTCGGGGGTTTCGAGTTTAGGGCATGACTCGCTTGGTGCTAGCTGAGGGCCTACGGTTGATGATATACATCCTGCAGGACCTTAGCGACCCTAAACTATGGGATTTATGGTATATTGCTTATTATGGGTAATGCAGGATTTATATCATCAACCGTAGGGCTCAAACTCCTAAAGCCAAGCACATCCCAAGCTCGCACCACCACGAAATCCAGACCAAAGCTAACTGACCTAAACCCTGAACCATGACCCGCAAATCCGAGACTCTAAACCCTGAGCCCTAAGCCCTAAACCGACTAAGGTCACTATGTCCTAGACCTACAGCTTCAGCCCTGCATCGTCCCATTTAGGCCCGAGCAGTTTCTGGTTGAGGAAGTCCTGAAGATTCAAGGGTCGGGCATATTTGCAACCGTGCCCCAATGGATATCTCAGGAGCACTTTCTCATGTCTACCGGCTTGCCACTGCCTAAGAGGGCCCTCGAAGCCCTGGCACTTGAACCCTAAGCCTTAAACCCCAAACCCCTAAATCCGAAACCCTAAACCCCTAAACCCCTCAACCCTAAACCCCTAAACCCTAAACCCCTAAACCCTAACCCCTGTAGACCCCAAACCCCAAACCCGGATTCAGATCACTTCCTTTGTGAGGTCGGCTCTGAGCTCCAGGTGTGAGGTTTGGGGCTTCGAGTGATATGAGAGTCTCCGAAAATAGGGGACCCTAATATAGTAGCCGAAATAGTAGGATCCTTATCATAAGGACCCCAAATAAGTTACCACTAATTTTCGGAAACTGTCATATAGGAGTTTAAATACCTGCATGGTTAACTTTTGTCACCCTCCACCGGCTGCTATAGATGTACAATTTTGTATACGCCAACCCCCCAATTCTAATGATTAAGTCCCCCATGTGTTACATGAGGTTTTGAGTTTAGCACTCGGTTCGATGTGCAAGAGTTGATGCTCCAACTCGCCCCATAGACACTTACTATTGAAAGTCAGAGCTCTGTAGTAATGTACCGCTGTAGACCCTTTATCTATTATACTTGCCTCGAAAGGTTGTGCGTCAATGCTTCCGTGGCTCCTAGGGTTTAGAGCTGAGGCTCCGAACCGCTTGGGTAAGCTCGATCATCAGGTGTGTGGCCTCATGCGTCTGCTAAACTGGGTAAGTTTAGTTCGGAAGGGCGACATGTACTGAGGTAGTTGATATCAACGTATGTACAATATTTGTAAAGTCAACTGTTCATGCATGTTGATGTTGACTGATTGCAGCGCAACAGCTGGGCTGTATATCAATCTATGGCGAGTCTATGGCTGTCGTCGTCTAGTGTGCCGTGCGCTGCACGACCTAACCTGCTTGCTTTGGTGCACGAAAACCACCGTTGTTCAAAGGGTAGACATTGTGGCTGTCATACGGCTGATGATATAAATCCTGCATTGCCCATAATAAGGAATATACAATAATTACCACAGTTTAGGGTCCTTGAGGTAATGCAGGATTTATATCAACAACAGTAGCTTCATGTCATTCCTTCTGGCTCAGAATGCGATGGGGATTGGGATCTTGATCATCCTCTCCTTCACGACATTCTCAGGACGGTTGCCGATGACCATGAGGATAGACTGGGAGTTTGACCTTTTACGGTTATGTTTTTTTCATGGTGCATCAACGACAGTAATGTGCACGATTTCATGACGTCCCGGATGTGGCAGTACGTAGCTGGTGACTCTGATGAGGTTGCTGTCGTGACTGCCTAACTGACTGTCTGCGTAATCAGATGAGTAGTACCAATATGCACCGTAACCCCGAGTCTCACGATTAAGGCCAGCATAGATGCCAAGTCCCCACAATAATTCTGCGTTTTCGTTCCAAAGACGCCCAAACAAAGGTCGCCATCTTCACTGCTGACACAGCTTCAGGCTTGTTTCGTCATCTCAACAAATGATAGTTATAGTGGTCGGGGTGGTCATCGCAGGGGCTGCGTATGTCCCGAAACTCTTCGTGGCAAGGCAACCGTGGTTGCTGATGGAAGTAGAGGTCATAGCAAACTTGTCCCTAAACCCTAGACCCATAGACTTTCACGAAAACCTCAAGCCTAAAGCAGATAATTCACATCCGAACTCGCAAAGTTCTGTACAGATTCTCGGGTTCGGTGTTTAGCTGGGTTGTCCTTTGGGATCTTTTTTATTTCCTCTACTATTTTGTAGAGAACCATACTAGTAAACATTTTTCAAAGGGCTTAAAGGACAACTCAGGTAGGGTTAGGCTTGAGCTACAAAGTCCACTCGTCAACTCTCATACAGCCTGCACAAGCAGACCAAGTCTCTGAAAGAGGGCTTAAGATCACGAAGGGCTCTTGGTCTCACGGTATCAACTTCCCAGCTTCGGGTGCATCGCAGAAGCCGCGAAAGGTGGTAAGTTTTGTTTCCACAAGCTCCGCGCAAGTAGAACTCAACATGTCCACAGCCCCCCCAATCCCAAGATTCTTATAGCACTTAATTGTCTTCCCAGCTGACGATGTCTGCTGATTACGAGAACCGTATGCTATTTCTCTGTTAGGCTCCCCATCATGAATCCGAACCCAAAATCCTGCGTCCTGAACCGATTCCAAGCCATGCTTCTTGGGAGCTTGCATGAAGCTCCCAAGGTAGTCGTAAGTGTGGTCATTTTCTGGATTTTATTGGAAGCAATAATTTGCACAACGCCAGCCCGTAGCCTGAATTTCATATCCGCAATATTACGGACACAAAAAGCACATAAGCATAAGCATTTAATGGGGATGTCCCTACGGTATTGGCTTCCTTTTCAGGGGGTTTGTATGGGATAGCTGTACCCTTATTTTTGCTTATGTGCTGTTTGGGGGCCCTTTTGTAAACCAGGAGCCCGGTGCCTATTTCTTCAAACACCTAAACCCGAAGCCTGAGGCCTAATAACTATAATCCTTAAGCTCGAAGCATTCGATTTTGAATCCCTGCGCCTTGTGGGCGGGTATCCCTAGAAGAGCCAACAAAGGGTAGACAACCACGGCACTTGAGTTGACCCTGAACCCCAGACCTTAAGAATCCTGTCTGAACACAACAGCCAGGCCGCGACAGCCGAGTCCCAGCAACTCCAGGAACAGGCTTCAAGCAATCGGGGATTAAAGGTCTCTTAGTGTTTGGTTTGGGGAGTTGGGGGCTTGGGGTTTCGGGTTCAGGGTTGGAGTTTAGATTTTGGGGTTAGGGATTTCGAGTGTAGGTGTTAGGGGATCACAAGCTTCAACCAAAGAGATGTGAGAGTTTCCGAAAATTAGGGATACCTTATTTGGGGTCCTTATAATCAGGATCCTACTTTTAGGGTACTATAGTAAGGTCCCCTACTTTCGGAAACTCCCATGTGTGCAACATGTGAACATGCAGTAAAGGACAGAGCATGGCACGAGCTGATTCTGGTACATGCCGGGATACAAACCGTGAGTGTACAGACATATACACAAGTTGTATGGATATAATAATATATATATATATACACATGTGTACAGAGATTTGTAAGTACATATATATATATATATATATATATATATATATATATATATATATTTATTTATTTATATATATATATATACACATACGTACATATGTACACATTGATAGCTTTATGTGTATATGTTTCTATATATGTATATATACATACATACATACATCCATACATACATACACGTAGATATATATGTACGTGTGTACGTATGTACGTATGCATGTATGTCTGCGTATGCATGCAAGCATGTCTGTAGACAGAATATGTTGTATATACACCTATATCCAAAGGTAAACCCGGTATATTTATCTATATATTTATACTATGTGTGTATATATGTTTATGTGCATACGAAGCAGACATGTACAAGCACACACGTGCCCACGTATACACATGTACATCTTTCTTACACCGTCACATACAGGCAGGCAGGCAGGTCGGCATGTGTGCATCTACTCTTATAGTGGTGTGTTAAGTTACATAAATATGCATATATAAGATGTATATATATATATATATATATATATATATATATAAGCTATAGACATAGAGAGACTTCTCGATGTACAAAAGGCGGTGCGCAGTGACTGTTATGCTGATACTGCTTGCGGGGGCAGCCGCTGCTGCAGCTGCCCAAAGAATTACTACTAAAAAGTTCGAAGCTTTGTGTTGTTGGCGCCTCATTCCCACCAATGAATAATTACATAGTGCAGGGGTCTGAATAATTACTTACCAGTGGCATCACCTTAACCCCCCACATATAGTTAGTTCTGCTTGTCTTGGAACATGCCCACAATCCCTGTTGTAATTAGTACCACGGCCCCCGGCAGTAGCATGCTTTGAGGTGCAGCACCTGCAATCGGTGATCGCCGCCAAGGCCTGTCCTTGCCTGCCTTTCACCGGATTTCCGCCCGAAAGACCGCAACCTGGGGCAACACCCTGGAATGCTGCATGTTCTATGCTGTATCTCCACATTCTAAAGCAGTGCATTTGGTGGTCCAGTATGCTGCAATCTGCAAACACCGTCAAACGATGCGGGACGCCCTAATCTAAGGACGAAGCTGTGACGAGGGCTCATGCAAAGCCCTTACTGTGATCCCAAATATGGACTGTTACAGGGTGGGGGCAGTATCCAAATGAAAGCCTTCAAAGGCCTTTTGAATAAGGTTAGAAGTAAGGGCCCCTAGTCTGGACCATTAAGAGTCTCTATATAGGGTATACAGTAGGTATTTGGGGATCCCAAGGTCAAGCGCCCATACTAGGGGCCCATGGTTTCAACCCTTGAGTTTGAGGAGTAGAATCTTTCGGGCTTTGGGGTGGGAGCCTTGAGATGCAGGGACTTGGGAGTTTCCGAAAGTCAGGGGTACCTTATTTTGATAAGGATCCTACTACGTATTTAGGGTACTATATTTATTCGGGTCCCCCATTTTCGGAAACTCGCATTTACGTAAGCGTTTAAGGCTTTAGGGTTTAGGCGTATGGGGTGAAGTAGGTGCCCGGTCCAGCCAATGGATGCGTGAGCTTCCGAAAGACAGGATTCCTCAGCAGAGCTCAGAACTAGTGCAGTAGGATTTGGGGTGTAGGGTTTCAGTGTTTAGGGCATATTCTGGGCAGCCTACGACAAGTGCTCCCAGCTTTTGAAGCTCACATATCCCCAACCTGCCAAGCTGAAACCCGCAACCCTCAACCTTTATTCCCCTCCGCTGGCTGCCCCTCCCAGCCCCCCCTCCAAAAAAAGTTAAGTTAGAATTGAACAAGCCCGATGCCGCAAAGGATTCGGAACATGCGGAGCTTATGCGCGTGGTAGACCACGTGAAGCAGCAGGACCTCCCCTCCCAAGCCTCGTCGGATAATTTGCAAGTTTTTTTTTGAAGCTCAACCTGGCACCCTCATCCGGAGCGTTTTTGCGATTGTTGAGGAGGGTGTAGGCTCTGGGTTTTATTCTTTGTTGCAGCTCAGGGTCAGAATTCCGCAGGTTCCTTTCCAGGTTTTGGCGTGTTATGGTGGCTTGAGGGTTTAGCTTTCCAATGAGGGTCCAAGTACCTAAATATCATATGCACTCCAAAATAGCAACCTACATAACTACTATCCTAAAACCGAGTACCTAATTACTGCGTCCTTTGGACCCTTAGGGTTCCTGTAGACCCCCAGTTCAGGAGCCTTCGCCCTGATTGGGTCCTTAAGGGAGGGTGGTTCAATCGGGGAGGGTAGAGGGGATCCTTAGGGAACTTTCAGGCAACCTGAGAGAGCAGTAGGGATTAGTAGGTGATCTACCCCCCTTGGCCCCCAAAAGGATACCATAACTACAGGCTTATGGTCACGATCCGGTAGTGTGGTCGCTAAGAAACAGATCCTTATTCATCAGGGTACATCAGGGTTCTACCCATAGGCCCCATAGTAGTTCTACTTTGGGGTTCATACTACATAGAATCCTTTTAAGGTAATCCCAAACAGGGGCATATGGGTAGTCTGCAGTCGAGGATTGTCAGCAAGGCAGTGCCACTGTGTTTGGGTTTAACACCTTAGTGACTCGGATTTGGGTTAAGGGCTTAGGGTGCGAAACCACGTTCCCGTTCAGGAATCCTGGTTGTAGCATTTTACACGTCGACTCGACTCCGGACAGGCCAGGTGACTAGAAGCGAAACCCCAAGAATCCTAAAGCCAAAGAAATTAGTTCAGAAGAGCTGTAGTTGTCACTGAAGATATGGGACCCTAATATAGCACCCTAAATGGCTGGATCTTTATTATAAGGACCCCCAAAATAAGGTACCCCTAGTTTTCGGAAATTCCCATATGGAGCTATCGTGACAGCGAGTTGTGGCCCAGAACTACCCGAGGGCCAAAGTTCATATCTAAGTCCCAGAACCTTCATGCGTGATCCGCAAGCCTTCCGCACTAAAGACTCTCTGTCTTCGGGCATCGGAATTGGCGATTTCTCGATTTTTTTGCCAGCCTTAGTGATGCAAACTTGTAGCGTAGGGATGGACATGTCAATATTTAGGGTTTAGGTCCACGTATGTGTGGTAAACCGGGTGTTGCTGCCTTCGGCTATGACTGTGGTGTTGAGGGTTATCGTAACTGTTATGTTGTTCTGCCTGTTGCTATGATTGCGAATATGGTTACCAGATCTTGACTATGACAGTTTTTATCCGTTTCCCTGATTGTTCTTAGGGTAACTAGGACCGTTGCTATTATTGTTGTTCTGGTTATCCTTGTGATCTCCGGAGAACCCTAAACCCTACCTTAACCCGATATAACCTACCTTTTTAAGGACTTCTACAAGGAAGTCATAATAAGGAACCCCAAGAAGGTAGGTTATTCAGGGTTAAGGTGAACCCTAAACCGCAAAACCCCTAAGACCCAAAAGCCACCGCAAGCTCTACCTGAAGGAGGCCGCCCGCCGACAAGCGGAGGCGTGCGCTACCTGGGGCTTAATATGGGGAATATAGGGGCCTTAATAACTAATTAGGATAGGGCTGCTTAAAGATCCTTAAACCCGGCTTCCATAAGGGATACTTTAAGGTATAGTATAGGAGCCTTATTAAGTCATTCGGCGAGGCTTTTGGTGCATACAAAAGTGTAATTCTATTGAGGAACTTGGTAGTTATTGCGAGCCCTACATGCTCGTAACTCTTCTAGGTTTTAGGGTTCCTCTAAAGGTCTGACGAGGCTTACTATAAGGTTACTATCATGAGGGTTCTACAGAGGTTTCGGGGTAGGGGTTTATGTTTCCGAGCCCTAAATCCGATTTCCTAAACCCTACCTGGAAGTGCCCACCCCAAGTCCTGAACCCCTACCGGGTGAGTTTACCCCCAGCCCTAAACCCCAAACCCGACACGGGGAGAGGAAATTTGGAGACACTGATGTGTAGGATCCTCATGACAAGGACCCTGAACATTGCAACTTGCAACCCTCGAAATTTGAGGATCACCATGAAAATTCTGAAGAACCCTAATAAGACATGAGACCTCATGAAGCCCGAAGAAAGCCCTTGTCATGACCTATATGAACAAGTACGTATACAGCCCTGGTACAACCCTGATAATTCACTATAAAACAGCGCAGCCCATAAACCTCCACCCTTACAACCTTAAACCCTAAACCCTAAAACCCTAAACCCCACGGCGATCCGGCCACAAGACACGAGGGTAACAAAAAAACTAAACCCCACAATCCCTTAAACGTTTGATGTAAAGAGGAGAAGCTGAGAATGGCCGAGCAAGCTGCCGAGGCTGATGCCGTCACTCGGCAGAGAGTTCTCTCTGGATACGGGCTGTAGGGCTTTATGTTTTTTTTTGTTGCCTGGTGGTGCTAAGGGCGTTGGGTGTGTAGGTTTTGTGGGTTTAGGATGTGTCATGCACTAAGGTCAGTGATCCTGACAGATTTGAAGGGCAAGCTGTGGTCGCATTGCATCTTATTCGGGTTATAAAAGTTATTCATTGATCCCCACGATACTGTTGGCTCTTCTCGCCGCCTTTTCTCACGACCACCTAACCCAAGGAAAGTGTAAACCCACGTCCGGTTTCGTCGGGTCGAAGACGACACAAGTACGGGGTCTAAACAGTTGGATAAAGGCTTCGCATTGTTTTCTAGGTTCTGCATAGTTCCTACTTACCAAGTCCTTCTAGAAACCCTACAAATCAAAGTCTCTTGATCCCTTGTGTTGAGCCCCTCCGGCGGCGTAGTGGGCTGCTTAAGGTCCTACGTTTCCCTTCTGATGATTCTGATTGGCTTGAAATCACAATACGAGTGCCTTGGGTTGAGGGTTTTGGGTTTGGGTTGGTTTTGGCTTAGGCCAGTGGTTACCTTATAGGGTTTGGCGGTTTAGGGTTTACGGTTAGGCCTTCGTACTTCGACCATTTGGAGGTTTTCCCCACGCTGTGGCTTTGTTCACAGGCTGTCAGAGTCTGACTGTTAATGTCCGTGGGGAGACGCAGCTCCCCACTAAGCTCAGCCTAGAGTAACCACAACGCACCTAAAGTTTAAAGGAAGTGTACCCACATCTGCAAAGTGGGAGTTGCCGAAAATTAGGGGTACCTTCGTTTGGGGTTCTTCAGAAAAGGAACCTACTATGTAGGGTACCATATTCTGGTTCCTCTGTTTTCGGAAACTCCAAAGTGCAGCCCAAACCGATCAAGATTGTAGATAGGTAGCTTTTTGCAGAAAGGCGCTGCGCCTCTCTAGACCCTGAAACCCTACGTCCCTACACCCCAAATCCCAGAGCAAAGCCTCCACTTGAAGACCTGGCCACTTGATCTGCGGCCCCGCAGCATTTGTTGCTAGCTTGCGTTTCTGCAGACAAGCTGGTCCGGCTGTTCCCCTGTAACCAGTCTTGCACACAGCTATGGGCAGCGTCTCGAACCAGGATCTGCGAACATGTCTGGTACTGTTTCGGGCCACAGGGTTTGAGGGGTCAGAGGTTATCAGATGAGGGGTTTTGAAGGTTGGCGCTTTAGAGTTCCAAGGTTCCAGGGCTTTTCGGTTTTGGGACTTTAGGGGCTCGGGCTGACCTTGAGTGTAAAGCTCAGCCCGAGCCTCGAACAAAGGTAAAGTTCCAAGGTTCAGGCCTTTAGGGTTTAGGGCGCAAATTATGTACCATGCAGTATGTAGTGTTGAATACGCACCTTGCAGTATACAATCTGCTAGCATCTAACAGAATATAGTAACTGACGTTACAACATATCAAATCATGATCAAAAATACAGTACAATGTAGTGCAATGCAATTCAATGTAGCATAGCTTATAGTCACAATGTACTTTAGTATAGTAGAATATAGTATGACAGAATATACCATGGTTCAACGAAAGTACTATGGCATAAACTGTTATACTGTGGTCGAAAAACGACATGTCAGGACATGATGTGGTTTGTTAGACTGTGATATGATGTGAACATGAAGTGATGTGGAGTGTTACGGTACGATATGGTATAGCTTGGTATGTTTTGATCTCACAGTTTGAGCACAAACACTGCTATAAAAGATGCAGTAAGACAATGTCATGTCATATTAAACGAGTAGCATATCATATCAGACCATTCAACATAGTCTAAGCGTCTAACAGAATATCGTAAATGACCCACGGAAGGGCTCCTATCTCCCTTCGCGTGGAGCATCGACCACGGTCACGCATATGATCGAGGACGAGGCGGAGAGCACTGGAGATTAGAACGTTGATGTTGGGGTTTAGAGTTTAGCGTTGAGGGTTGTAGGGTAAGTGTTTAGGCTTATCTAGAATTTTACTTTCAGTTGCAAGGCTACACACTTTGTGGCTTGTTGAATGAAGCTATATGCCTTAAAGATCCTTGAAGTCTGGAGGGATGGGCAGTATGGTTGAAGGCGCATTCCCACTTGCAAGGTATTTTGCGAGACGGAGGAGTCGAGCATTCGGGCTTTGGATTATCTCCATGGAATCATTAACTCACATACCTGATGAACGCTTTACATCTTGAGTTGTGCGCCGCATTCTGATTTTGCATTGCCCGAACTTAACACCAAACCCTATTTCCAGTATGCTCGCTTCCCTCTTCGCTGGGTTCCAACCGACCACATCCCCAGGAATACAGACAAATCGATGGCATAGTATAGGGGCCTAAAATTTACCAAGACTATTTAGTGGATTCCCTATTTCAATTGTAGCATTATTGCGGACCCCAAAACCCTAGTCTAATTATTAAGGCCCCTACATCAGGCATTGGCGCCTGAATAAACATTGTGTGGGGTTTTGTGGTCTATAATTCACGCTTCTAACTGATCCGTCACGATCTTAGTGTTCAGGGTTTTAGTAGTCCAAGGGGTTCTCGTCCGTAAATATCTACAGCTTCAAAGCCTGAACCTGGAAACCTTGACCCCAAACCCTAATGCGGCAACTACGCCTGATCACCTTCGACCCGGAACAATAAAGCACAACCCTTTAACTTTAACTTTCTACAGGGCTGCAACAACAGGCAGGGACCTCAGTTTAGATCGCCTTTCAAGTACCGAAGCCTAAACTCCGTCTTAAGGTTTTGTAAGCTTAGAAACGCTTCAGGGTGTAGGTTTTGTCAGCTTATTGGGCGTCTCCCAATTTCATCGGCGTGCTGCTTAAGGGTTGCAAAGGTTGCATTGCTTTTTTGGTTCTGGAGCTCTTTTGGGACCTGTTTCTTGACGGAACCATTATGACATGAAAGTGTATACCTTCTTCCCCCTCGCCACTTCAAAGCAAGTTTTGCAGGGTGTCGACTTAGACAATGTTAGCCCCGCCAAACCCTAAACCCTAAACCCTAACAGTTAGGGTTTACCAGGCATTCGTTTCAGGGTCAGGGGTCTTTCAGTGTTAAAACAGACCCCGAGTCGGGGTCCAAGATTTGCTCTATGGCTTTGGGGGTTGGCGGTTTGGGGGCTTCCTGTACCCTAGAGAAACTACCGTTGTAGGGCTCCTTAATATTATGACGTTGTAATATAGGTCCTTGAAACGGTAGGTTCTTCAGGGTCCAGGTAGGGGTTCAGGGTTTAGGATTGACAAATCACATCCACAAAGCCGTATATGGCGAACCCTATAGTAGTCCCCAGGGTAATATTCCCCAATAGTAGTCTCCATAATCCGAAACCCAAACCTTCAACCCTATCCCGTCTGACCCCCAAATGCTCTCATAAAGAAAGCGCAAGAGATCTACTCTACTTCTCGAACGCAGACTTCAGGAGGAAGAGCACCGCCGTCGACAGCGGATGCTTTACATCCAAGCCCTAGGCGGGGTAGAGCCGGGGCTGTACTGTAGTGGTCTTTCTACAGGGTTTAGGATAATAAATTACCCTAAACTACCAAACCCTACTTTCTTGTAGGTTCTTATTACAAACCCTAATATGGGATTTATAGGGACCCTACAAAAAAGTAGGTTTTGGTAGGTTAAGGTAGGCAATAGTCATACGTAAGGTTCCGACCATCCTCTATCCTCAACAAATCCTGAACTGAACATCAATCCCCGCTGTCAACAACAAAAGAAAACCAATGGCTCAGAAACCACAAAATCCCAAAAGTTTAAAGAGTAATCCCTAAAGCCTAAACCCTAAACCCTCCAGAAAGACATAAGTTAGAAATGGCGTGTCTGTGTTCACCTGGAACCCTCTAACCCCACCAAAAATGGAAGCCTCCAGCCCCATCTCCAGCCCCAACCCATCCCCAGCCCAGCCCCGGCCCAGCCCGAGGGTTCAGGGGTTTAGGTTCTAGGGTTTAGGGGTTTAGGGTTGGGGTTTAGGGTTTAGGGGTTTAGGGGTTTAGGGGTTTAGGGTTTAGGGTTTAGGGGTTTAGGGTTTAGTTTAGCGAACCCCAGCTCCACACTCGACCCCCCTGTTCAGCCCCAATGTCCAAATCAGGTTCCAATAGATAACTCGGCCACAACTTTTTGGTAAAAACTGATGCGCCCAAACCCTTAACAGTTTTCGCCCTCAAATGGGGGTTCCCCAAAATAGGGGACCCCAACAATAATACCCCAAATAGTAGGATCCTCATTACAAGGACCCCCAAAAAAGGTACCCCTATTTTCGGAAACTCCCAAAATGAGGAAGAGGTCACAGAAAAACCGCTGGGACCAGGTCTCGAGCCGCCAATATTCCGGCCCAGCCACGTCCGGAGGGGGGGTTGGGAGTTTTAGGTGTTGAGGGTTTAGGGGTTGAGGGGTTTAAGGGTTGAGGGTTTAGGGGGGTTGAGGGTTTAAGGTTTTTGGGGGGAGGTTTATGGTTTTGAGATTGGTGTTTAGGGTTTTGGTATTAGGGTTTAGGGTGTTAGGGTTTAGGGTTTGTGTTTGGGAAGGTTCTATTAGGGCTTACTATAACGGCAGCGGTTTTGGTTTTTGGATTTCTGGGTTGTTTTGTGTTTCGGGTTTCGTCGGAGGATTGGGGCTTCAGTTTCAGGTCCGGGGCCTAAGGTTTGCAGATATTAGAGCTTAGGGCTGGGAATAGGTACCTCAACCTACCAAATCCTACTTTTTGTTGCAGGTTCTCAGTATAAGCCCTAATATGGAATCTATAGGAAGCCTACCAAAAAGGCAGGTTTTGGTAGCAACACCAAAACTGTCCCCTTGTGGCCTTGTGTAATCATAGCGCCTTGCGGCGGTGGATGGGGAAGTTTCGGCTCTGGGCACTGTCGTGTTCTCTTGCAGACATAAGCCCCTAAACCCGAAACCCCATAATTAAGGAATGTACCATAAGGGTTCCTTACAGGGATCCTTAAAGGGATCTATAGGGTATAGGGTTTAGGGGAGCCTAATATCCCTTAATTAAGGAATATACCTTAAATCATAATATGAGGGCCTCTATAATTTAAGAATTATTCTTTAATTAAGGGGTATTGGGATCTCTGGGTAACCCCTAAACCCCGAGACCCTCAGGGGTTATCTAAGCTGCCTGCCCAATGTGGCTCTCCGACCCGTTGGGTGTCCTGCGGTGAGGAAAGAGGCCTTGAAACCAAAAAGAAAACCTAGACCCTATGTGGATGGTTGTCAAATTTAGGGTCCCTTTTTGGGGACCCTAAATAATGGGTGCCATATTATAATAGGGGCCCAAAAAGGGACCATAATTTTGACAACCACCCATGTACCGGTATTAATCAAAATCAAAACCTGACCTCGTGCCTTGTCCTAAATCGTACACAGGTAGTGAAAGCCCCGTTCACACCCTTACAAACCGAACCCCGGCTTCCACATGTAGGCAGATCCCACATCAGACACGGTTTAAAAATTTAGGGGCCAACCCAAAAGGTGTGGTGAAGGTAGGTGGGGTTAAGAATCACTTGGAAAAGGACTCCTCTCGTGGATTTTCCCACAAGCTTGGTCCCGAGCCTGAACCCTCAACTCTAAACCCTACCAGTAAGTGCGTGGGTTTACTTCTTTTCATCCCCACAAAAAAGTCTAGAATTTCGGAGAACAGGTTTACATTTTGGTGCATATTGCTTTGTGTATGTGGTGGTGCGGAATACTTTTTGGGGCGGGCTACTTTTTTGAGGCTAGGTTGGATTCGGTGGTGCGGGCTACTTTTGGGCGGGGCCGGAATATTTTTTGCCAACACCGAATCCGTACTCAAACCCCAGATGGTGAAAAGTTTGGTGAAAACTAAACCGTACCCGAACCCGTACGGAAAGCGTACACGTACAGAAAGCGTACCAAACCTAACATGATGGTGAAAAAAAGGCGTACTCATGTTTCACCTTTTACCCGTACTCAACCCGTACCAACCCGTGCAGGAATACTTTTCGGACCAGTCGGGCTATCCATCTGGATTTCTGGGGTGATTCGCGGAATACTTTTTCGGACGAGTCGGGTTTTGCAAGGGTGTTTCGCGGATTGCTTTTTTTCCGACCCATGGAAATTCTACCCCTGAACGCAGGAATAGAAAAAAGTGTCCCTGTGCACTTCCTGGTAAACCTTAAACCCTAAATCCCAAACCCCAAGCTGAAAGGTGCAGTTTATTGCACGCGCAGTTCCAGCGACATCGACTGCAAACCAGGGACAGCCTCAGGCGCTACTCCGGGGGTTGAGGGTTGAGGGGTTTAGGGGTTTAGGGGTCTAGGGTTTAGGGGTTGAGGGTTTAGGGGTTTAGGGTCTAGGGGTTGAGGGTTTAAGGGTTGAGGGGTTTAGGGTTGAGGGTTTAGTGGATTTAGGGGTTGGGGTTTAGGGTATAGGGATTTAAGGTCACGCATAAAGATTTTCTGCGGTTTCTGCGAAGCGGGAGGTCTCATCTCTTCAAGTCTTTAACTTTAGAGGTCCTGAGGCAGCATAGCAGCACAGCGCGGTAGCAAACATCATATGCCGGAACCAAGTTGAATCCTTTTGGCTTCGGTTTGAGGGTGAGTAACTACGGCTTCTGGCTTGAGTTTCAGTCCCTGGGTGGTTGCACTCAAGAACTAGGATGCCCAGTTGTATCCTTATTCCCTTGTTGTAGTCCTAGATTCCTTTGTAAAGTTACCCAATACCAAAAAGGGAGCCCTGTTTATTCCTACGTTACTGGGCATCCCGGGCTTTGGGGTTTGCCGGTAGTACTTGGAGGTTCATGGGTAGCTATACGTGCGGTTATAAGTCCCCTAATATGGCTTTGAACCATACTTACCTTACTTATAACCGCACTTAGAACTCCCCATGAACCTCCAAGTAACTATTGCTAGCGAACCCTACCCGTTTAAGGACCTATAACGGGAAACCTCAGAGGTTCCTGTATTGTAGTTACAAACGGAGTCTTAAGACCCCTACTATGCTCTATATCTACAGCTACCCCACATATCATTTAGTAGGCCGTGAAGAGCCTGGCTGGGAGCGGGGAGGGCACTAAATTAAGACAGAACCACATCATGCCCTCAGCCTCTTTAGGGCTGTAGCATTTAGGGGTTTCGGATTTCGACACTGGTTCTTTCACCGTGGCCGGTTGATCCCTTGACATTGACTCCAGCACAGTTGTGTGACACCGCAGGCTCGGTTGTGGGGGTTTTCGTTAGTCTAGCACATAGGATGGTGAATTGCCTGAATCCTACAGCCGAACCCCTGAACTTCTACTTGAACCCCTGAACTTCTGCTGGGAGGTTCATGGGGGGTTAGAAGTGAGGTTATAAGTAAGGTATAAATAGTTATAGCAGTTATAACCCATATTTGGGGACTTGTGACCCCACTTTTACGTGAACCTCCAAGTAGACACTGAAGCCTGCATCCAAAACCGCCGAGAAATTCCAGGAGGGATCTGGCTCATCACGGAGCTGATGGTGCTCTGGAGAAGAGTCTGCCAAAACCCCGCTGATGGTGCTCTAGAGAAGAGTCTGCCAAAAACCTCCTCCCCGTTAATCCGTAAAGGTCACAACCGGGAGTGGAGCCATGTTGACATCGCTCGCGAAGTAGGCAAATTTCTTTCTCAAGGAAGTCGCAGACTATTAAAATTCTTTACCCTGAAGCTCTAAATCCCCGAACCCTCCCCTGAAGACGCCTTGAAGCTAGGTCATACAAACCCTTTTATTGCTGTCCGTCTTGCGGCCTATACGTTTGGGTTTTTTTGGGTGATTTGAGGGTTTAAAGTTGGGAGTCGTGGGTTTCAGAGTTTACGGGTTTAGGGTCTCAGGATTGGGGCTTGGGTGTGTTTGTGAAGGTTTTAGACAGCTTGAGGCTTGAGGTTTCCGATGTTGAGGAACCGAATCTAGGGACCCCAAAAGCACATACGCATAAGCATTTTATGGGGATATCCCTACCTTATCCGGCTTCATTATAAGGGGATTTGTATGGGATATCCCTATCCTTATTTTTGCTTATGTCGGTTTAGGGTTGGGGCCGTAGAATCTTGAAACAGTGAACTCTGCCCTATCCCACGAAGCGCTGATGCCACTTAGTCGCACAGGGAGCTTTAAAGTGCCCCAAGCCCCAGACCCTGTTTAGGGTTTGGGGGTTTAGGGTTTGAGGCCTATGCCCCTCCCCCGCCAACCACTAAACCCGAAACAGCGCATCTTCAGGAACTAGACCCGTCCGATCTGAAGGGAGACCTGCAATCACAGGAGTCCTCAGGCCATAGTAGCTTAATATTATCATTGTCATTATAACTGGTATTGTCTGCAATCATTACTGCTACTCCGCCGAGTGCTACTACTACTACTACTACTGCTGCTGCTACTACTACTACTACTACTGCTACTACTGCTACTTACGACTGCCGCAACTACTACTACGTCTACTCCTACTACTACGGCTGCTACTACTACTACTACTACTACTACTACTACTACTACTACTACTACTACTACTACTACTACTACTACTACTACTACTACTACTACTACTACTACTACTACTACTACTACTACTACTACTACTACTACTACTACTACTACTACTACTACTACTACTCTACTACTACTACTACTACTACTACTACTACTACTACTACTACTACTACGACTACTACGACTACTACGACTACTACCACTACTACTACTACTACTACTACTACTACTACTACTACTACTACTACTACTACTACTACTACTATTACTACGGCGACTGCTATCGCTGCCGCTACTCCTACCTCTACTCCTTCTGCTCCCCCCTACTCCTTCTACTCTTTCTAGGGTTTAGGGTTTAGGGTTTAGAGCTTAGGGTTTAGGGTTTAGGGTTCAGAGTCTACTCCTCCTGCTTCTGCTCCTGTCCCAGGCACACAGAGGACTAGGCTTCGGGCTTCTTGGGGTTTGCGGACTTTTACTTGAGGGTTTATTTACTTAGGGGTACCTAGAAATAGTTTTTAACTCTTGGTTACTATAGGTCCCTAAGAAACAGCCAAAATTTTATAATTGTTGCTAGGCTTCTTTTTTCAGTATAGTTTAGTCAAGTTTAGTCTTTAGAGACTCCGAGCTGATCCCATGACCACTGCTGGCTGTGAGACTGCTGCTTTGGAGCAGCCTGCGAGGTCAGCTCTCGGTTATTGATTTAGGGCTTTAGGGTTTAGGGTTTAGGGGTTTAGGGTTTAGGGTTCAGGGTTTAGGGTTTAGGGCTTTAGGGTTCAGGGTGGCCTGCAGATATTCGTAGGCTGTCGGTTCCAGATGTTGCGTCTGATATGGTCTAACAGAAAGGTTGAACGAATCGTAGTCTTCCCTCATGGTCGGCGCAGAACTACGCTGGAACGGGTTCCTACTGCCACTCTATGTGGCCACAGATATCCTGTAGAATTGGAAGAATGGTTGACCTAAATCCTAAACCCTGCACCCGAAACCCTGAACCCTGAACCCCTATATCATGACCTCGGAATTCCTGATTTCACCCTGCTGTTCCCTGCCTCAACAAAAACAAGGACACAAAGAAAGGGCCCAAAGTTTTAAAGGCCACTCTAAACATTGAGACGTTAAGACCTAGAGCGCCAACGCAGGGACCTGAATAAATAGAATAGGGTTTTGGGGTATGGTATACTGTGGATATAAGGATGAGCCCCAACATGATACAACTGATTACTCAGGTTTCGAAATTAGACGTATGTGAACGGGAGCTGGTCTGGCATGCATGTGTGCACACGGAGGCTCTCTTGACTTGGCATGTTTTAACATGCTACATTGCATTGCAATATACTGTATCGCATTTTCTGGCTACTTTTAGATTGCACTATGCTATTCTTATGTTGTACTAGATTTTACTATGTTGTGTGATGTTTTACTATGCTGTATTGCTCATGCTATATGGGATTACTGTATATTATATGACACTGTACTCTATGCTATGATACTACATTTCACTATACTACATTATACTATGTATACATATCGTATGTGACTATATTAAATCATATTATGCTATACTAGTCGCTAGGCCTTATGCTATATCAAGCTTCATTGTACTATCTTACACCTTATACAACGGATGTTATATTGTACTATACTATACTGTATTTTTCGATACTAAGTTATATTGCTCTATATTGTATTATGCTTTACTATATTATTGTGCTATGTCATATTGTAAGATTCTATCATGGTATGTTCACAGTGTGCTTGCTATAACCCAGGAGCACTCCACACAGTCTGTTCTTTGAACCTCTACTTATCTGGGAGTTTCCGAAACTTAGGGATCCTACAATTTAGGGTACTATATTAGGGTCCCTACTGTCGGGTACTCTAATCTGAGGTTTGCAACAAACCGCTTTTTCTCCCCATGAACCTCCAAGCAGAAAGTCAAGAGAGCTTCCAAGCAACATGACAGCCAGGAAGAGGGTGAGACACCCTGTGGGTTTCGGGTTCCGATAAGTCTTGCTTTATGTCGTTTCGAGGGTAACATATAGGTGTTTTGTGAGAATACGGTCCGTTTTTGGGTACCCTAAATAAGAGGTGCCGCATTAAAATAGGGACCCCAAAAGGGACCATAATTTTGGCAACCACCCATATGTATAGGGCTTGAATAGTTGATGTCCAGCGGTCTTTTTTAGGTCTCCCAGTCATCCTATCATATACCCCCAAACCCTACCCTAAATTATCAATGCCCCATGCTAGGGTTTCAGGCTTGGGGTGGGCTCTGGACAGGATCATAATACGGGGGTCAGCGCTGTTTTGTGGATGTTCGCTCAGTTTTTGCATTGCGGTTTTCTGCGAAGACTAATAGAGCAACGACCTCATCCTAACAGCACAAATCTTTCTAATCACGCTACCCATCGCACCCCTATCTAAACTCATCCAAGCCTGAGCGTAAACCTTACCTTATTGAACGGCAGCTGAGCTTAGCACACAAAGCACTTCCCGAGCGGTTCCAGCTCCTATTGACGGCCAGGCAATGTTCAGGCTTTAGAGTTATCGTTTTGGGTTCAGGGATTCAGGGTTCAGAGGTTGTTGGATGTTTGGGCAACAACGGCACTGCCAACCCTGGTATTATACCAGAAGATGAGTCAGGGGAGCAGTCTTCTAGGGTGCGGCATTTCGGTTCTTCGTGGTCTATAGTGGTTACAAGCTTTAATCTCTAAAAGGGGAAAAGGAGGGACCCTTAATGGGGACCCTACCCTATAATGGGCTATACAATGGGTATATAGTAGCTTTCTTAAGGGTATATACCTAGGGGTCCTTACTAAGGGTCCCTCCTTTTGCCCTTTGAACCTCGTGAACCCTTGAGCTGGAAGGAGCCTGGACAAGTAAGCGAGAGTTTTCGATTTCCTGCAGGATAATAACAGGCGGGTCTCAGCGAAAGGGACCTCGAATGGCATCTCTATAGGGATAAGTTTGAGTAGTAGCGAGCGTAACGAGGTATGCCTATTTCTCTAAAACTCACACATGCTACTGCTCCGGAATCTTGGAGGGATGTACACCGGCGGACCTTCGATCAAGCGCAAAAGCCCAAATCAGCTCGGGCTTCTACTTTTTCTGAGCGATCGTTTTATAGGCGCTCTATGAGAGCTATGGGGTTTCGGGTGTTGGGTTTAATTGAAGGATATAGGCATTCGGGTGCCCAAGACAGGGATAGTTCTCTAAATTAGGGTTCCTTTCTAGGCCACCAGGCTAGTGCAGCACCCTTAACTTAAAAAAAAAGGACAGAACCCTCAAGGAAACCCAAATTCAGAAACATGACACCCAACATTGTTGGCCCAACATGAGCTTGGTCCAGCCTAAACCGTAACGCGCTTCGGGTTCAGGGTGCAGGGTTTAACGGTTTAGGGTTCAGGGTTTGGGGTTGAAGCCTGAGTAATTATACCAACACTATATTCCACCAGGATTCTTTATTATGGTTATAGGATAACGGACCTCAAAACCATAGTTTAATGATAACTCAGGCTTCTCTAGTGAACTGTGACCCCTGAATCGGCACCCAACTATGACCGCACCGAGTAGCTTAGTTCTGCGTTCCTTGCCCTCCGAGCCTTGCCTCCTGGCAGTCGCCTTTGCCCGTTCCATCCGTGCCATGCCCATGGAAAATATCCTGGGTCGCATCGGGTCCTTGCATGCGGAATTCTCAAGGGCCTCAAAAGGTGGGATGAAGGTAGGAAGCATGAAGGATCCCTTATATATTGGGCTCCTATTTTTAGTTGGGAATCATCCCACCTATCTTCATCTCACCTTTGGAGCCCCTTGAAATCAACTTGTTGCCTCAATCTGTCAACTATGACTCCCGGAGTGTGCAATCTGCGTCCGGGTGGCAACCGTTTGAGCTGAGGTTGAGAGTCCGACAGCGTCGAATTCCTCATAGACTCCAAAGCGACGCTCTGATTCAGGGTTTAGGGTTCAGGGTTTAGGGTTTAGGGGAGTCTGAATCCCGAGTTGTTGTCGCCAAACCCTAAACCCTAAACCCACTGTCAGCCGTGTGCTGATGCCGCTGGCACTGAGCTTTCTGACTGTAGCAGACGGAGAAGATATTCAAAGAATAAATCCACCGCTCCAGCCATGGTACAGAATGTAACCCTACCTGTGAAACCCTTTGCTGCTTTATTTTTGCTCTTCCGGAAAAAAACATTTACCACGCATAAAAACGTTTCCCAAACGAAAGAGCGGAAAGCAGCGGGGAGAGAGCGGAAAGCAGAGTTTGAAACATGTGGAAGTGTGTGCTGACAGGTTCATTGAAAGAGCGATTCTGATAACAAGCCACATTCTCCAGAGAGCGTTTTCGCCTGGGCCTTTCCCAAGTCTTGGCTTGATATAACAACAGAGTTGTATCGATGCAAAGCCGAGTTTTGAAATAATCAAATGCGACCTACATGCTTCCCGTCACACAAGAATAAGTAGAAATAGTTGTAACCCAGATACAAGTTTCCTTGAAAGCCCACACCAACAGCCAGGACGAATCGAGGTGTTGAGTTGCATAGAGCTCAACATATAAGCTAGATACAGCCTGAGTGTGCATCGATCAAGATTGAATGGGTATCGATCGTGGTTATAAACCTATATGATATATAGCTACAACAGTGTGATTCGACATGTCATGATGGCGACATCGATCTGCTCATGGAGGCACGCTCTCCTTGCTCGCTGTTGCTTTGATTGCAAGCGGTTGCACGGTGAAGTTGGTGAGTGCATGGGCCTGCATTCACATTGATGTGACCCGATCTGCCTAGCTGCTTTTGGTTCTGGTGGGCATAGCTAGGTTTCCTGCTTTCGCTTGCCATGCCTTTTTCGACCGTGGTTGGTTTGCTGGCGAATGTTTCGGTGCAAAGCATTTCGCTTTGCCAGCTCGAAGGACAAGTGTTGATTTTAGACAATGGGTTAAATTCAGGCTTGTAAATTATAGACCTCTCGAGTGTGCAGGACTGATGGAGATGGACAACCGCTTCTGGGTGGCATGCTGCCGGGCCATGTACAGCTTGGAGGACGATGCATGATCGAGGGTTTTCATTTGTCAAGACACATATCTGCAATGGTTTGGAGGACCCACCGACATCAGGGGACCAGATTGTGGAGAACGTCGTTGACAACATTCGTCATAAAGGTATCTGCTTGCACTTCCGGCTTCTCTTCGGGGAGATGTGCACCTATCCGAAAACAGCAAGGGGATCCTATATAGTCACGAGGTACCCTTAGAAGCCCAAACCCGAATTCCTTTAGGTCGTTTTCACTCTGCATTAAGAACCCCAAGCCCGAAACCTTAGAAGATATCATAAACCCTGCAAGCCCGGACATTCTGGGTTTTGCTTCCCCGCACGCAACATCCCAGGCAGCCGCGGGATTTGAGATCCTCACGGCAGCAGATGACTTCCATGGTCGTGCGGCCAGCTGGGTACGGCTCGGAGCTGTTGCAATGCACAAGTAGCATGGACCAATGCGCTGCCGAGCTGGTTAGCTAAATTTTGGGGAAAACCGATCATGCATTGCAATCGCTTCTAGCAGCTGCACACTTCTTCAACAAAATACGGAATATTCAACAGTCGCCCTCGCAGGTGATTTTACTTTGGTGGTTCACCACGATTTTCCAGCACTCTTTGAAAGGCCGGGGCCACCTAGAGCAAGCACTAACCCAAGAATCCACGCACGACAGGCCGGCTCCTCCTGATCCTCATCTTCCAGTTCCAGCTGGTATTCAGCCTCGGCAAACAGAAGGCAGGAGAACGGCCCCAGAAAACTTGTACGATCTAGCTTGACAATTGTCTATGTCTGCAGGATCCTTTTCTTTGTGAGCTTTCAGCTCCGCAAGGCCTATAGCTGTGTGCTGACTTGCATTCACTGCTGTACGACTGCTGAGAGTGCATCTACATGTCTGACTTCAGCTGCATAACTTGTGTGGCTTCCGCTGTATATGACTATAGTGGGTGTGTGCAACTACATGCATGGTTGTCTGACCGCATACACTTCCTGATACATTGTTCAACATGCAGGCTCGATTCTTGAGGTTGCCTGTTTGTGCCGAGCCACATTTTGTGGCCAAATGGGGGAGGCATGGCCGGAGAAGCACAAGCTTGCCAAGGCTTGGGATGGGTGTGAGATTGCAAGGGATCGAATGAGGACCCAGGGAAGGCTTCTGGATTGGCCAAGTGCATCAAGCACAGGGGTCGCTACGAAGGTCACCCTGAAGCTCAACAGATTCGTTGTTCGCCCGACAATGCAGAGCTGGGTCGACGTTGCCGATACCCCGAAATCTCCTCCTATTGCTTGGCTCAGACAAGAGGCCCTGCAGACAAATACCCCGAATTCTGTGAATGCTTATATAGACCCCAACTAGGAATTATATCCCTCTACATATATTTGCCCAAAACATCCCCAGGTGAAGGAGGTCCACCGATTGCTCGTACCCTCGCCAGACACCGTCAAGATTTACGTCGACGAATGGGGTTTGAAGAGGTTGATGAGCTATTGTCTTCGGAGATACCGCACTGGAGCTGTGAACTTCCGGGACTGTGCACGGGTTCTATTGTATATATTGCTCGATAGATCAGTCTAGCTAGGTATCTGCGAACTCCGTAATGTGTGCTTAGATCTCCGTTAAAGGGTTGTTGTTGTGATTGGGTTCATGGGCTATGCACTGCATGCAGGATCCAGCTCTGCAGCCCATCATGAGTATCATGATTGCTCGGTGGGGCGGCGATGATCCTGCTGATCATGATGACAACGATGGCGAAGGCGATCCAAGCGGCGGCGAGGACGACGCTGAGGAGGACGGCGATGCTCCAATGGCTGCTGATGATGGGGAGGAGGCTCCTGCATTGGATGTTGGGGACCCCTACGTTCTAGCCGATGGGCTCGAGTTCCAACCATATTCTGATGATGAGTGCAATCTTCCTGCCGAGCCTTATGAGATCCCTGTGCTTGGGGACGGTGTGCCTACTCCCGAGCCTTCTGAGATCCCTGTGCTTGGGGACATGGTGCCTACTCCCGAGCCTTGCGAGATGCCTGTGCTTGGGGACGATGTGCCTACTCCAAACAATCAGGATTCTGCTGAGATGCCGGGGGTTGTGCCTACTCCGGACCATCAAGAGCCTGAGATACCGGTGCTTGGGCAGCAAATGCCTACTTGTGAGATGCCGGGGGCCATGGTGTGCCTACTCGAACCAATCAGGAGCCTGCTGAGATGCCTGTGCTTGGGGGGCCTACTCCAGACAATCCGGAGCATGCCGTGATGCCGATGCTTGGGGCTAAGGTCTCCGGAGGCCATGACCTGGGAATGGTGGCGACTCCTTGTGTCAATGGGAAACCTCCACCCATGATTGAGAGGAGGTCGCATCTCACGGACTCAGCTGGGATGTCGTCAGAGTCTACATCAGATCCACCCAGAAGATCAACCCAAGCCAAATTGGCACGCCTCGCCGAGCTTAAGAATCTTTTCTGAAATTAGTTAGATTGAATATATTTGTCGTGTTCCCATACCCCGTTGCCTCTAAGATTCGGTAGATTCCAGGCAGCCGCAGCCGGCTGCACGCAGATAGGTTGCAATCCTGATCAGGCAAAAGTTTGCCGAGAGGCGAGCCCTGAAAGCCAGTGCCATGTGTGACCTAGTCGCATTAGCTTGTCGTGTGTTGTCGTCTGGAATCCCTGAGGCATACGCACCAAATAGCCTTGCATAACGACTTCCTATAGGAACCCTTTTTATGCAATGGCCCTGTAAAAGCTTTAAGTAGCCCAGGCGACCCGAGCGCTTTGGACACCCAGCCCCACGACATCTTCATGCAGCCTCCTCCTGAGCCTCAAAGCATTGATCCTGCTAGTGAAGTTCGCCTGGCCCCTCCTCGTGAGCCTTTGCTTGCTGGTGAAGTTTGCCTGTCGCCTCCTCGTGAGCCTGAAAGCAAGCATGCTGGTGAAGTTTGCCTCCCCCTTCCTCGTGAGCCTGAAAGCAAGCCTGCTGGTGAAGTTTCCCTGTCCACTCCTCGTGAGCCTGAAAGCAAGCCTGCTGGTGAAGTTTCCCCGACCCTTGATGTTGCTGCCAGCGAATGCAAGCCGCAAGCACTCTGGATGCATCAGTCCGATCTCTGTGCATGTATTTCTGTTGTTAGTTCTACATAAAACATGTTCGATATTGGACCTTGTCTCGCCTCAGGCAGCCGTTGCAACGGAGTCCATCGTGCAGGTCTCGCCTCAGGAAGCCGTTGCCAAGGAGTCCACCACCTCGGCTTCCGACAAGCAATTCAGTGTTCTGGATTTCAAGGCACTTTCGGGACTTGCAGTTGTGTGTGCGATCCCTGCAACTTGCTTAGCATGTCCTGCTTCTTAAGATGTCCTGCCTGTGGCTGTATGCATACAAACATGTCCTCATATCTGGGCAGGAAGAGGTCAGCAGAACGGATCAGTTCAAGGGCAAACGCAAGGCCGGCAAAGCTGCAGCTGATGATGATGAGATGAAAGATGATGAGGAGTGCCAGGAAAGCGAGGAAGATGATGATGAGCCTGTGGTGAAGAAGCGACCGGCTGCCAAACGCAAGATCTCGAAAGCCGGGGGCGATGGAAAGGCCAAGGGACGTGGGAAAGGACGTGGGAAAGGCCGTGGACGCGGTGGGCAGAAGCCAGGCTCTTCTGCCCCCCCGAAAGCAAAGGCCAAAGCGAAGGCAGCAGGCAAGAAAGCTGCAAAACCAAAGGCGAACGGCAAAGCCGAGGATGAGCCGGAGGAGCAGCCTGATGATTCACACCCCGAGGGCGCAGATTCGCCAGGCGAAGCTACGCCCTGCAAAGCGAAGGCAGAGCCCAAGAGAGCAGGGAGACCCAAGGCGAAAGCCAAAGCAGCCGCGAAGCCGGTTGCCGAGGAAGAGGAGCCGTTCAAGGAGAAGGTGTTCGCTCGCCGTCATCGCCCTAATCCTCCAGACCAATCGATGCAATGGCAAGCGATCCGTGACATCTTCGACAGCCACGTTAAGCCTTCCTTGCGATTTCCTTCGAAACATGAGTATGCCTGGTACGACAAGATCAAGCCCCTCTTGCCTGCGAACAGCACGATCGAGGACTACCTCAAGATTGCCCGTGACCGGGCGAAGGACTTCGTGAAGTCCGTCTCAAAGTGAGACACGTTTCAGGGGCCAGCTTCATGCCGTAGTCAACCAGATGCTGTGGCTGCTGTGATAAGCCATGTGTGTTCAAGCTATATACTTGTTTCCCTCACAATAGAATGCACCCTTCTTAGCACTGCCATGCAACTAGCCTGCTATCAAGTACTTTGTATGGAAGTCTCACCGCCTCTGTGTGGCATGGTATGAAGCTCTAAATTGGATGTGTGGGAGCTCGAGCTAGCAGCATGCATGGGGACAGAACCTCGTGCATCGTCAAGGCTCCGATGCCAGCAAGTATACGAGCAGGGGGTGGCCGCGGTTACCGTGGTGCGACAAAACTCAGTGTTCGGCTGTGCCTGCTTTCCAAACATGTTGCATCGCTTGACGCTTGACACTGTCACTGTTTTTTGTGTTGTTTATCATTATTGGTCACTTGCAGGCGAGATGCGACGGGGGCAAAGTGTCGCTTCCCTCATGAAGATGGGCATCTCACTCGGTGATCGCCAGCCTGGCTCGCTTTATACTCGGGGGTTCAGTTGTACATAATCATATTATATCCAACATCTCCGATCTTGTCAGTATTTAATTGTATGCAGGAGTTTGGTATGGCATATGCAAGGTCGTGTGGGCATGGGACCCATAATTAAACAATTCAGGGTTTCCATCGTTTCTTCTAGTCCCCTGAATTCCCTGATATATATATATATATACACAGGTATACTTAGTACTTAAATCCCCGAAGACCGATCATGCTTACATGTACCATAGCAGCATGGAACTCAATCGCTGCCTGCCGTCATCTTTGAGCTAGTCGCCGATCGCACACTCGGCTCCCGCAGCGCCGATAGCCTTATAGCTGTTCAAGATCAACATCAAGACATATGCACGATCGATCCTTTAAACTCACGAAATCCCCGAGTAACAACATGGCCGGTATGCCCGACTTGGAAGCAGCTTTTTTCGATCGGTTGGAGGAGGTCAACCAAGAGCTCTACCGCTTGCGAAAGCAGGTTGTGACGCTGAACGAAGAGGTTGTTTCCTTGACTCGCGAACTTCATTATGTAAGGAAGAGCACCGACTCTTGTGTGGAGGGCATTAACCAGTGCAAATCGGAGTTGAAGTTCAAAACGCGAACTTTGAGCCAGCTGTGGGACTTCCTCAGACGTTTTCTTGGAGAGCTCGCCGCATGCATTCAGAATGCTCTACGGGAAATACAGTGAAGCCAGTCCTGCCCCCGTTTTTGCTACGTGACGATGCCATGGGGGACTCTTTCAGCTGGTGCCTCGATCTGTTTCAATCCGGTTCATGGGGAATTGAATCAGATTATATGTCTGTGTATACAGGGCCGATTCAGGAACTCCTGCACTCGTCTCGCTCTCGCTCTGTTCTCTCTCTGTTCTCGCTCCGCTCTCTCTCTCTCTCTCTCTCTCTCTCTCTCTCTCTCTCTCTCTCTCTCTCTCTCTCTCTCTCTCTCTCTCTCTCTCTCTCTCTCTCTCTCTCTCTCTCTCTGTTCTCTCTCTGTTCTCTCTCTTTCTCTCTCTCTTTGTGGGGTGTCTGGGGTTTCATGGGGCCGGCTTCGGGCTGCATCAGGGACAGCATGGCTCCGCACACTCCTGTTCTTGGCACGGGGCCAACTTAATCGGAGGACCCATACACACCGCACGCAGTTTAAGATACTCAGGGTCCGTGTGGTTTAAAGAGTTAAAAGCTTGATCGGTCGTGCCGGCCCGATACCCAAAAGCATTCAGCCTCGCCTTTCACCCCCATATCATGTATTTTGCCTCGATCGCACATAACATATAATCTTATTGAAGTTGACCCAGAACCGCCAAGCCACGCAGAATGCCGAAACACCATATACACCGCTGCTGCCGAGGTCTATGTTGTCGAGCCACAGAATGCCTTGGATCATTGGGCCAACAGGCCAGAGGCTCTCAAAAGACATGGGCTTCGGATTTCTGTCGGGGGTCTGTGTTGGCTATTATATGTGGGCTGTGCAGTTTATATGAAGGCTCGCAGGGTTTATGGGTCTTATAAGATTTGAATATATATATATATATATATATATATATAGCTTTATATAGAGCTATATATATATATATATATATATATATATTCAAATCTTATAAGACCCATAAACCCTGCATAATACCGGGGATAATATTGGATTGAGGTTATAACGATCGAGGATTACAGGGTCATGCCGACCAAAACCAGAAATGGAACAATGGATGCCTAAAAGCATTTAGCCTCATTTCTCACCTCACATGATCGGGTATGATAAACAGGCCTGTCACCCAGACCCTTCCACAGCATGGTATAAAGCCCCCCTGAACGCCGAAACACCCTAAGCCACTGCTGCCGAGGTCTATGTTGTCGAGCCCATGGATCATTGGGCCAACTCCAGAGGCTCTCAAAAGAAGTGGGCTTCGGATTTTCTGTGCGGGGTCTGTATATGGGCTATCGATCTTTTGGTTGTACTCGCAGGGTTTATAGTTATATAGGGTTTGTATAATTATATAGGATTTCAACATATTATAATGGGGGTATGTGGCTACGCTGAAAGTTGCATGGGCTTCCATTGGGTCTGCATGCATGCTGCACATCGCTTTAAGCTCTTGGGTTTGTACAGTCTTCATTGACGGGGGATCACACATATGGAGCACGATCGCTTCTACATCAGGGCTTCGCACGTGCATGTGTCAAACCTTGAAAGGCCAGACCAAGCACCCTGAACCCATTAATTGTATGTGCATTATATATAACCCTATATACAACCCTGTATATGCATATTGTCGTACATAAGGAGACAGAAATTAATTTTGAGGCTCTGCTTCCCAAGCTTGCAGCCAGGACCCGTCGTCTGGATGCCATCGATGCAGCCGCTGGTGACCTTGGGTCGTGTATCAGAGAAAGCACTCTTCGAGACCGCAGCCCGACCTGATCCCAAACCGTATACCCGTAGTGAGGAAGCCTTGCAAGATTATCCTGCAGATGACCTTTAATCTCAACCCATGCACTATATATAGGCCAGCCCTTGATAAAGTACGGAGAAGGCACTCTTCATGACCCAGCCCGACTTGAAACCAACCCGTAGTGAGAAAGCCCTGCAAGCCTATATATCCCATATATTGACCACCTCAATCCATAATTTGGCCCAGCCCTTGGCAAACACTGGAGAAGGCACTCTTAGAGACCAGCCCGGCCTGATCCCGAACAAACCAGTATGGCCAGGAAGCCTCACAAGCCTATCCCAATGCGACCTTTTATCATGATCTTATGGCACCCAGCCCCGCCTTTTGTAAAGCCTATACATTTACACCTGGACCTGCTCCCGAAGCCCAAGCGACCCCGTAGTGAGAAAGCCTACTTAAAGGATCATGGGACTTATTTATCGTAACGGGTATATTATTCAGGTACATACTTATAATTACTTTAACATATATAAGGTAGTTATATAACCAATATACTATTTATAAGTCCCATGACCCTTCAAGTAGCAAGCCTATGTATCGTATAAACCTTATAAGATAACCTGACACCTCAACCCAAACTATCCCAAGCTGATAACCCCGCCTGACCTATATATAGCACCGAGCTCCTTCTAAAGCCCAAAACACCCGGTCGTTTCCGGAGACAGCTCCAGAGTGCTGCCGCTGTGCCAGATCGATGAGTCGAGTTGATGCACAGGAACCAGCATCAGTTTTTGATAAGACCACTCAGCTCCTTAGATCCATAGTCCAGCTAGAAAGACTTGGGGCATGCCTGCACCCTAATGGCTCTTCAGGCCCTAAAAACCCCTTATGCATTTATACCTGGACCTGCTCCCGAAGCCCAAGCGACCCGTAGTGAGAAAGCCTACTTGAAGGATCATGGGACTTATTATATATATATATATATATGTATGTATATATACGGGTTATATAAGGTAACCCCAAATAATGTACTTATAACCATACACTGACTACAAGTCCCATGATCCTTCAAGTAGCAAGCATATATACCGTATATATACTTCTAATATAACCTGACCCAACCTCAACCCAAACGATCTCAAGCATATATATACCGCTTGACCTATAACACCGAGCTCCTTGAAAGCCCAAAACACCCAGTCGTTTCCGAAGACAGCTCCCGAGTGCTGCCGCCGTGGCAGATCGATGAGTCGAGTTGCTGCACAGGAGCCACCACAGGCAGCATCAGTTTTTGATAAGACCACTCAGCTCCTTAGATCCATAATCCAGCTAGAAAGACTTGGGGCATGCCTGCACCCTAATGGTTCTTCAGGCCTTAAAAACCCCTTATGCATTTATACCTGGACCTGCTCCCGAAGCCCAAGCGACCCCGTAGTGAGAAAGCCTACTTAAAGGATCATGGGACTTATATAGTAACTGTATGTGGGTTATAAATATTATCAAGGTAACCCCAATTAAGGTATTATACCATATATACTTACCATATGTATAAGTCCCATGATCCTCCAAGTAGCAAGCCATGTAGCTACGTCTATATTTCTCATATATTAGCTACGTATGTACTCATTTGTTTTAGAAAGCGGCCTCGGCTGTTGCCAATGCCGCCAAGACCACGTCGGATGTGATCGAGGGATATAGAGGCTATCTGTGTATTTATAGTAGATAGATATCTCCCATATATTATTATAAACCCCAATAGATATCTTGCCTTACATCACTTCAAACTAAAAGCCCTATAAAACCCCAGACCCCCGTATAATTTGGGAAGCCATACACACATCCTATAGGGTTTATATAATATAATCATATATTAGAAGCTGCCCCCACCCTGTATAATAGTGGTATAATAGGAATATAATATAGGGCCCTTAGTATAATCCTATATAATCCTTATATGGTCACTATTACAGGGTGGGGGCAGCTTCTAAATCATATAGATATTATAGGTTTCGCTAGGGGTTATTGGGTTTTTAGGGTTTGCAAGCTTCCCAAAAGGGCTTCGGCTGTCGGGTTTATTTTGTAGAGAGCCTCTAGACCTCGCCTTGCATGGTGTCTTGATCTACAGCAGGGACTTCGAGCCTCGACGGGTTCCGGCCTAGCTAGATGCCCTTATTCTACATATCGTCAGGTTTGCAAACAGTACGTAACCTCTGTTTAGCCAATATATGATTTACTCAAGAATCATGAGTCTAATAGAATATGTATTGAATCTTCCTTAGATAGGATCCTTTGGAATTTGTGGTACATGTAGAGGAAGGGAGCTTGTTGTAGTCATGGTTGGGCACGGGTTGTTGTTAATCCAAATACGTAGGGAGTGCTAGGTCGAAATATACGAAACTGGCCGGAAAACGAGAGAGCGGAATCCGGCGGGGAAAGAGCGGAATCTCGCGGCGAAAGAGCGGAAATCAGCGGAATCGCATTTCTACATAATTTCGGCTGGGCATGGGTTATGATTGTACATGGCTCGCACTGGAGCTATTCAGCATTCACTCTTGATTTTTGTGTGGTCCGACTGAAATCTATGAGTGTGCACCATCTAAGCTGAGTGACGAGCACATAAATGGATGCACCCGCATGCATCGCCGGCAGTGATCGAAGCGGGTTGGGGCTGCCGTCCTTAGGCAGGGATGGAGCCGGGCGACAGGTCGGCACACCATGTGCCGGTCAAGCAAGAGCTTGACGAAGAGGAGGCCGCTATGCAAGCTGAGATGAAGGAGACATGCATCCTGTGTCCCTTCTAGACAGCACTGCTACCTAAAACCCTTCTAGAATGCAAGAAAGATCCTGTGCCTTCTAAACAACACAGCTATAGAACTTCCAGGCCTCATAAGTCTAACCCCCTGAACCCTATAAGCAACTCTAGAATGTAGGAGATCCTGTGCTTTCTAGATGTTATAGCACTTCCAGGCCTCATAAGTCTATAAACCCCGGAACCCTATAAACTTTTCTAGAATGCAGGAGATCCTGTGCTTTCTGGACTGCAGAGCTAGCACTTCCAGGCCTCAGAAGTATATAAACCCCTGAACCCTGTAAACCCTTCTAGAATGCCTGTGCTTTCTAGATAACAGCACTTTCTGGCCTCATAAGTCAAATTTAAATCCATAAACAACTTTTCTAAGAGACATCCTGTGTCTTCTAGACAACCAACAGCACTTCCTGGCCGCAGAAGTCAAAACCCCAAACCCATAAAAAAGCCTTTCTAGGAGACATCCTGTGTCTTCTAGACAAACGCAGCTAGAACTTGCAGGCCTCAGAAGTACAATAAACCCATAAGTTTCAGCTGTGTTGTCTTGAAGGCAAAGAGTATATAGAAGCCTTATAATAATAATAATATATATATATATATTTATTATGCCTTCTATATACTCTTTGCCTTCAAGACAACACAGCTAAAACTTGCAGGCCTTTAAAGCTTGAACCCGATAGCCCTGAACCCTTCTAAAGAAATTTCCCGCCCAGGAGCTCTACGACGAGTGCATGGAAGATCTGCAGGGCAGCTGCCTCTACGTTTCCGATGAGGAGTTGGATGTGGTGCCTTCGCTGGCTGGCGAATGAGTTTTTTTCGGGGCAAATATTTGGTGCAAGGGTTTCTATAGGATATATAAGGGTCTGTGTAATATAATACATATATATATATATATATATATATATAGGCTTTCGTGATTTTAAAATACTTGCAGGGCTTCGAAAGCAGAGTCCTTCTACGGGGTCGGCTTTGCATGTACCCAGGAAGCTGCCTGTCGAGAACTCTTTCCGGCTACGCAACGTCAGCTAAGCTTCGGAATTACTTCGGAGGATGGACAAAGGGCGCTTGAAAACGGGGAGCCGGGGATGATGGCAGCCACACAGGCCGAATCACAGGAAGCAGAATCCCACGAGCAGCCCTCCTCCCAACGTATGTTCGCAACGATTCAGGTTACATCCCAAGAGTCGGAGCTTGCAGCAGAGCAACCCACACCGCCCACACCGCAGACCCCGACTCCGCCGCCGCAGCAGCAGCCACCCCAAGCCGGGCACCCGACACCCAGTGCAGCCATGCATGCACTTCCAGCAACGCCACCTGCAGTCACGATCCAGCAGCAGCATCCCGCAACGCACGCAGGACCACAGATGCTCACGATGCCACCCGATGCCACACAGAAGAAGCAGCAGCAGCCGGACGCAGTGCAGGCAGCCAAGGCCCCAGCAGGGACACTGTTAGCAACAGGGTCACCGAAGCAGACCGAAGCAGAACAGCACCTCGAGGAAGAACGATTGTTGCAGCAGGGTGAATTTGAGAAAGCCGAGAAGCTAATCTACGACAGGGTGCGAAAAAAGGCGGAAGCAGCAGAGCTTGCAGCAGAGCTTGCAGCAGAGCTTGCAGCAAAACAGGCGACCGCCAGTGCAGCTCAGGCCAAGCAGCAGCAACTTGCAGCAATGCCGCCCGCCAAGCCCTCGATGCAACAGCAACATCCCGCAACGCAGGCAGGACCACAGATGCTCACGACCGGGCCCCAATCAGCAATGCATCTTGCACCCGATGCCACGCAACAGCAGCAGCCGGTCGCAGAACAGGCAGGACAGGGCCAGGCGACAACCAGTGCAACACAGGCCAAGCAGCAGCCACCTGCAGCAGCAATGCCACCGACCGCAGCCACGATCCAACAGCAGCATCCCGCAATGCATGCAGCTCAGGTTCTAGCAGTGCCGCCCAAAGCCACGATCCAACAGCAGCATCCTGCAGTGCATGCACCACAGGTTCCAGCAGTGCCGCCGAAAGCCACTTACCAGCAGCAGCATCCCGCAGTGCATGCACCGCAGGCCACAGCAGCGATACCCAAAGGCCCGATCCAGCTGCAGCCGGCCATTCATGCACCACAGGTTCCAGCAGTGCAGCCTTGCAATGCCAGGATGCAGCAGCAGCCTCCCGCAGTGCATGCACCACAGGTTCCAGCAGTGCAGCCCACGGCCACGATCCAGCAGCAGCATTCCGCAGTGCAGCTCCATGCCGGTGACAGGCAGCAGCAGGTTTTCACAAAGCAGCATGAAGTGCACCCGCCAGCACAGCAGCATCAGCAGCCAGTTGCAATGCATCTACCGGCACAGCAGCATCCATTGCAGCAAGATACCCAGCAGCATGCAATGCATCCACCAGTACAGGGAGTTCCGAAGCAGCATGCAATGCATCTGCCACCGCAGCAGCAACAGGGAGTTCCGCAGCAGCATGCAACGCATCCACCACTACAGGGAGCTCCGCAGCAGCATACAATGCATCCGCCACAGCAGCCACTACAGGGAGTTCCGCAGCAGCAGACAATGCATCCGCCGCAGCAGCAGCAGCAAGAGGGAGTTCCGCAGCAGCATGCAATGCATCCGCCGCCACAGCATGCTAAGGCAAGTCAGCAGCGGCATCAGCCAGCTACGCAGCCAAAGCAGGAGCAAGCGCCAACGGCATCGGCCATTGATCGCAGAATGCGCCGCATCATGGCCCCGACGCCAACGGGCACGTTCAAGGTGAGCGAGTCCATCCGCAACATGTGGAACGATCTGGGAACCCGTCCGAAGGTGCTGAAACTCTTTGAGTCATGCGACTACTGCCCAGATGCCTTCATGAAGCGCTTCTCCGTCTCCAGCACGAAGGAGAAGGAGGAAGAGGTCAACATTCCTTTTGAGTTTGTCTCTGAGGAAGAGATGGCCAATGACTACAACATGTGCGAGAATCTTGGCTATTTAGATTCCTGCATGGGATGAAGGCTTGTACTATATAGGGGCCTAAATAATTACCTAGCTTTTTGGGGGTTCCTTATTATTTTTGTAAGGAACATATTATCGGCCCTTTATACAACCCTGTTCTAACTTATAAGGCCCTAGAAGTCGCATACATCCGAAAGAGAGTGAACCGTTGGCTTCAATGCTGGGGCTTTCGGCTTTCGGGCTTGGTCGAAGATCTGAATAATATCTATATCTATATATATATATATGTATATATATATATATATAATGTACACATACATACATGCATACGCATGTATATATGAATAGACGATATGTGAATACATAGACATGTAATGGCTTTTGTTTTGTTCTGGGGTATTACTTAGAAGCTGCCCCCACCCTGTAATAGTGGTATAATAGGAATATAATAGGGCCCTAATATAATCCTATATAATCCTTATATGGTCACTATTACAGGGTGGGGGCAGCTTCTAAGGTATTACTTACGTCAGGTTGGGCGAGCTTCAGACATCGTTCAAGCCCGAAATCTAAGCTGAAACCCAACACCGTACACACCCTGAAACCCGTCACAACCCCCTCCACCCCCAAACCTTTGAACACCCCCAAAGCTAAAAAAGAAACCCTATAAACCCCACAATCCCAGCATATAATCCCGAAGCCCTTACACCCTCAAACCTCAGCCCCCGAAGGCTGCAACCCAAACAATGAACTCACACAAAAGCCTCAAAACACTCGTTAAGGATAGGGCTTAGATATGCTTCGCAATTCTAAACCCTTGCTGCCCTTTACCCCCTTAAGGAGCCCCGACTCGATGTAATCCAGGCGATTGGAGCTTTAATGGTCTCGTCGAAGTAGTTGACCTTTATCTGGATAGGAGGCTTCCATGTGTTCTCGCTTGCATGACTACTTCAGTCTTTCAATGACATAGCTGATCCGTCCACGACTCATCCGAGGGAAGACATTTTGGATGTCGTGACGAAAGCCCGGAAAGATCCCGCGAAGTACGTACGGTGCGACCCTTATACAGCGACATGTGCATGGTGCGAGAAGTACAATGGCACGCTTGCAGGTGGCACACCTTCAGAAAGGGAGTTGAAACTTTCTACATGGAGCTGAAGGTTAAGGGGCACAAGAAGAATCTTGCTCTGCATGCAGCCCGAATGTTGCTTCAAAATTCTGTACATTGTCTAGCTGCTGAAATAGCTGATGTAGCAACCATCACACTGAGGCAATCTGCGAAAACTACTTTCAAGGAGGAGCAGGAGTTCGACCTACCGACGGATGAGCTCAACCTCGAGATGCCCTCGGGGTCTGTGCTCACAAGGGCTGCAGACCCCAGCCTTGACGCTGGTAACTTGCAAGCCGTACAGTCATAAACCTTGTAAAACCCTATATAAGGCCCAAACCCTCAAAAACTCTAACCTTAAACCTTACTCGAATCTTGCATGCACTTCTAAAACCTGAGGCAATGCTGCCAAACGCGCCAAAAAGATGGAGGACCCCGAGACCAAGCAGGCCATGGAAAAGGAAGCCTTCAAAATCCTGAAGAAGATGGCCTTCCCCAACACGGAGAAGACGGAAGCCGGCGGGCAGCACCTGAACAAGATCATGAGTTGTGTCAGCCTTCGGCTGCTGATTGTGGATGGGACAAAAAGCCTGCTGCAGGATCACATACAGAAGAAGCAGGCTCAGCTTCAGCAAGACCCGGGTGCAGCGACAACAAAGGGGGGTACTTTGAAGACAATGGAGAGGCAGCTCGGTTGCACACTATGTACTTGCACATTATATACTCCATGCAGTGGACACCCTTTGCCGTGTTCGGGCTGTCTGATTGAGGATGATCGAACGCCTCTCCACGAACTACGATGCCATGGACGCATGCAGTGAGGAGTTCCAAGAGTTGCACACCCGTGGTGTCGTTGACGGCTGGGATGAGAGTCTGGGATGAAGTATGATTTGCATTTCGTGGGCGATATAACCACCCTTTCATACCTCGACAATCCTGAGCCGCCTGAGCCCCATAAAAACCCGAAGCCAGTTCCACCTGGAGTTGATAAAACCTTTAAGCCCTACAGGTTGCCCTCAACAACTTTCAAGATAACCACCTTATAAACTATGTAAACCCCAAACCAAAGTTGCCGTCAACCACCCTATCCGTAAAAAACCCTAAACCACATACGGATCGACCTGGGGTTGAAGGTTGCATGCTTCCGATAGGACAAAGATAACCTGCAAACCTTATAAACCCTGGTTGCCCTCAACAAGATCAAGCTAAGCACCCTATAATCTAAATAAGCCCGATGTCAAGGATCACCCTCGAGATGAAGGTTGCCGTGAACAAGATCAAGAAGCTGCTTCTCGGCTGGCCACCCAAGATAATCAACAGCTTTACGCGGCAGGAGAACCATGAACACTGTAAGCCTTCAAGATTATATGCCTTCCTATATATGGCCCAAATTATAACGGAGCTGTCCATGAACTCCATACAAACCCTGCTAACCCTAAACACCCTATCCCTGAAACACAAAACTTCCGGTGCCTTACACCATATCCATCCAGGCTAGTGGATTCCTGGGAGCTCGACAACCGTGCCAGGACGCCGGCTACGTGTCAGTGCAACATAAACACGCACACACGCATGCATATATAAACTTACATATATATATATATATATACACATACAACATATATATATACACACATATATATATACACACACATCTTGCATGCACGCTCACAGAAATGTGCCTAGGCATGTATCTATACATTTATATATATATATATATATGTATGTATGTATGTATGTATATATATATATGTATATATATATATATATATATATATATATATATGCCATACACACAGGCACACGTGCACACATGCATACATGTACATGCGAGCATCCCAATCGAGACCTTTGTGCAGGACGCTGCTTCCGGTGGAGGAGCAGAAGCCAGAGGCAGAGGAGAAACCGGCACCCAAGGCGAAGGCGAAGGGCAAGAGAACGCCGGTTCTGGCTGGTGGCTCCACAAAGAAGCCCAGGACAAAGTAGATGCTAAGAGCTCGGCCCGGGGATACATGATCATATGTTTACTGCATGCGGCATCTGCAAACAAGGTCAGCTTTCGGGGGTCCTTCGAGCTCTTGGCATGACCTAGGATGCTCGAGCACTCGTGTGCGAAACAACGCCTGGCATGACCTAGGATGCTCGAGCACTCGGGTGCGAAACAACTCCTGGCATGACCTAGGATGCTGGATCACGCGGACCTTCGGCTGCGACGTTTTTTAAAAAGGGGTTCATGCAGTATATACCGTTCTGATTGAATGATGTCGTTTCCTTATCAAGCCGGTTTGTGTTGCAATGCCAGGCAGAGACGAATCCCAGAAGACGGAGGCCGTTGAGGCACTCGCACAGAGTGTCGTGGATGGGGTCTCCAGGCTAAACCCTTTTAAGCCCTGAACCCTTATAAACCCCAAGGGCTTATAAACCCTATATATAGTTGTATAAACCCTGTAATAAACCCCACCTAAGAACGGCATCCCTACATAATTGCTACACAGTCGATCCAATTATCTCATTCTTTCAAAACCCAATAACTTATATACATATGTATTATATACACACCAAATTCAATTAACCCTTATAACCTTAAAAACCCTATACGCTGGACGGTTCGATTGCACGCAATGTCCTTCCCGGGCAGCCTTTATATAGTCGCTATATCTATAATAAACCCAACTGTGTAGTACCCTTGTAAGCCCAGCCCATCATGCCCTTTCGTGGATGGTTCGAGTGCACACAATTGCTTTTTCGGGGATTGATCCTGATCCAATCTATGCCTCCCCAATAAAGCTCTATACATAAACGACCTGCAATTAAGACCAGTTCGATTGCACGCTGATTGCTTCATAGTATACTGATCGCGGGGCATCACAGGGCGACGAACATTACTCAGGTTTGGGGCTTTTCCATTGTTTGTATATATATATATATGTATGTATGTATATGTATATTAGTTCTAGATTGTCTTTTGCCCGATCAGCCCCGAATTCTGATATGCAGGTACCATTAATCATACGCTAAATTAAGCAGTTCAGGAAACCCCAGCCCCATGCAGCATGCACACTCTTTATGTGTGTACAGCTATGTGCCTCAAATATTACGTATGCCCCTAAACCATGACTTTACTTTCGAGCCATCCAAGGCTCCGGCTGCTGACATTGGCCGCATAGCTCGTGCTTTCACTGCTGATCTGGGCAACGCCTCAGGCTGCAGCTCCATAGGGCAAGCATGCAAGGTTGGTAAGTCCAATGGTGAAAGGGATTCTCAGAGGCTGTTTCAGCGGTTTCATTTGAGACTACGTGTTCCGATATCGGAGTTGCACCATGATGATGCTGATGGGGGGCCGGTCAATCTTCCTTACATCAAAATCAAGGACTTCTTTGGGTTCCTACTGAAGACTCACCCGAAGCTTTTGTACGGTGGTTTTGACCTCGGGCCCGAACAAGAGAATCTTTGCATGCAGTTTTGGCAAGGCTACCGTCTGTACCATCCGGAGCACGAAATCTTTAGCACCTTCACTGAAGATGAGAGGAAACGGATCCTACCGGTAGCTTTACACGGGGATAAGGGGCGAACTTTGGCTAAGCAACCAATCTACTGCTTCGGATGGGAGACGGCATTCGGATTGCCGCTGCATTGCCGTATGGCGGCAGCAAAATCTGCTGCTCCCCCTCGCCACGAAACCGGCGGGAAACTCAACCAGAGCTGCAGTGAAAGGGCCCAGGCCTTACACAATCCCGAAATCCTAGATGATGCTGAGTGTCCCCGGAAACGTAGGAGAGTCGGTCCCTCGCTGCCATACAAGACTTCAAGCATACCTCACAACCTCAAGGGCCACGTGTATCTGAGTCACTGGCTCGGCACTTGCATTCCGTCGAGAGTCTTCAAAGCCCATCCAGGCCTCATAGATGCATACTTGGAGGAAGTTGCCAGAGAGATGACCGATTTGTTTCACGCGGGTGTGCTGCACGGTGGTTCCACTTACCGCTGTGCGGTCATAGGGGTGAAGGGCGACTTAGAGTTCTTCCTAGAAACCGCCTACCTGAACCGATCCTATCAAAATATAGGAACTACCGTGACTTATCCCTTTTGTCCAGATTGCAAAGCAGGGTTTCCAGGAATCCCTGGAATCGACACTCGGGACACTCCGGGCTGGAGAAGCACTTTATATAGTGATGAGCCCTGGGACGAGTTGCCGATTTTGAATCGGATTCCGTTTGCATCCACGAAGAGAGCCGCTTTGTACAGGAAGGATGTTTTCCACACTTGCAAATTCGGATTCCTGAAGGATTTGAATGCAGGTATCCTCATGCTCTTGTGCGAGATGAAGTATCTAGATAACCCCGGGGATCCTTGGTCTATGAACGCCAGACTATCCCGAGCCTCGGCCTGTTCAAACTTTGGTTGTCAGCCTCGAAGAAGAGCTCTGGACTCAGGAAGTTTTCCAAGCTTTCATTCCATCGGGACAAGGCTACCAAATACCCGTTCATGAGTGGCAAAGGGTCAGATTCGGTGGTAGTCTTAGAGTTCCTGGAATGGCTTTTGCGACTGAAGCTTCGGTCTCCAAAGGAGGCCAGCCACACGCTGGTTTTGTCTGCGATGTTGGAGGCCGTGCAAGGAGCCTTGTGTTTCATCGGAACGTACCACTCGCACGGTTGTTTTTACTCTCCTCCTTGTGCGAAATTCTCGATCGCATCTGGGCTTCGCCTTTTCAGGGGCTACGTGTTCTTGGCCAACAAGTGCATACGAGATAAGAAGCGGTATTTCTCCTTGAAGCCCAAAGTCCACTACTTCCATCACGTGTTGGTGGACATGCAAGATCAGGTTGACTTAAGCCACGAGGTCATTTTTAATGCTGCCGCAGTTTTCAATGCTGAAGGGAATGAGGACTTCATAGGCAAAGTCTCCAGGATCTCGAGGAGGGTCTCACCAAAAAAAGCTACCCGAAGGAGTATCGAACACTACCTTGTTGCTTTGAGACTCCTTTACAAGAAGTCCGGGCTTTAAGATGCGACTATCCAATAAATACGGGTTCCATGCACTTCCTATCTTTCCGATACCATGTGTACCTCAAGTTGTTCAGGCTATAATTTAGCTAGGGGTCTATTTAAAGGTTCGTCTACATCTAGAAGTCCGGGCGCCCGGCAGCTGGCAAATCAACGCTCGTGCTCGCCATCCACCAGGGATGAGGGTTATATAGGGTGGAGTTTCAAAGCTTATATGGGCTTGATCGAGGGTTTAATTAATTATGTATAGTATATACGGTTTACAGGGATGGAGGATATGATAGGTTGCTATAAAAGAACTATGTAAATTGTGCATATATATAAAGAGAGATGCATAGGTACTTTTAGCACTCGCTCTCGACAAGCAGGCACGTGGTTGTATACATATTGATGTATATATACTTATAAGTTACGATATGGGCTTTTAGATATCTCTATATAGGGTTCATGTAAGGTTATATATATAGTTTGGGTTTGTAAAGGATTCGAAGGTTTATCTACGGCATGATGTGGATGTGCGAGCTCGTTGCTGTGAGCTGTGAGCCTGCGACTGCGAGGCCGTGCTGTGCAAGAAAGGGTCTTATATGCTGCTTCTTTATAGACATACCATATAGAAGCCATTATTGATCCCGAATACGTGTGTCTCCAGTGAATCACCGGGATCAACCAAAGAGCGTTTTTCATTTCAGACAACAACTGCGAAAGAGCAATTCTGCTTTAGAGCAGCTGATCCACAGCAAACAGCCGAAGCAAAAATAAGCGGAACGAGCGGAAACCTCCAGCGGAATCGCCGAGAGCATTTATTATGCAGGCTTGGTTTTCACAGGTAAGGATCCAAGTACCCAAATAGCAGGGTTTCAAGGTCCAAAAACCATTCAGGGTATGGATTTTGGGATCTAAAACCCTTCTATTTGGGTACTTGGACCTTCTGGGTAATGGCACAATTATAATGCAGTCTACTATAGCATAATATAGTTGTTCTGTATAGTAAAGTATGATACAGCATAGTATGTTGATGGCCCTGAAGGCGTCGCGCCCTCCTCTGAAGAGCACGAAATCCTGTTCTTTAGGGCTCGGAACAGTTAGTAATACAAATACAGCTCCTCAGGGTTCCTTACTGAGTCTTCTTCTCCAAAACCGCACTTTTTCGGTCCTTTTCTGAGTAAGATTTTTGAGATCAGAATTAGATTGTTCAGCCCGTGGATCTCAAGGAAGTAAGCTAGCAAGCCATGGCCCTAAAGCCCCTGAGCCTTTGTCCATTTAACCCTAAACCCTAAGCCTCTTTGTCCGTCTACTCTCGCCGACCCAACCCCGAAGGTAGGACGACGCAATTAGCGCCCTCTAAAATCTAGTCATGACCTACAGTACTTACTAAGTCCCTGGAGCCCCCCCAAGTAATCTATACCTGAACCCCTAATAACCAATCTAGCTTCGAAGGGTTCCCTATCTTGCTTCATTTATAGTAAAGACTTGGAAAAGAACGGTGGTTTTGGGGGGGTTAAGGTAAGGCGAAGGTAAGACCTGCCCCCCTAAATTTGGAAGAGAACGCGCATGCCCAAGCCTAGGCCTGTCAAGTAGGGTTTAGGGGTTGGGTTTAGAGTTTATAATTCGGGTTTAGTTAGGGTTTCGGGCCGTAACTTTTGAAGTTCAGTCTAAGGCTATATGGACCCACATTTCCAGTCTTCTTGGGCCCAAAGACCACACCAAGCAAGGCTTTTGGGCTACGTTGAGCTTGAGGGTAATGGTGAGATTTGAGGAATTTGCGCAGAACGGAGATCTCCCCATTGTAGGGTTTAGGGTTTAGGGTTTAGGGTTTAGGGTTTAGGGTTCATGCCCCTGTTTCCGAGGTTCGCCTGCTGTATCTCTCAACTGCACCAGTTCCAGGCAGCCCAACCGCCGGCCCATTTTAGGGTTCAGTGTTACACATGAGCCTAAAGACTAAAATTAGTACTACGATTCCTCAGTACGAAAATGTAGCACCCAAAAACCCGTGACCCTAAACCCTAAACCGTGATCAAGCCCCGTTTTGGGGGCGTGGGGTTTCGGGGTTGAGACTTGTTTTTGCGGAGTCCTACAAGCTTCAATCATCTTAGGGTTCAGGGTTTGGGGTTTACGGCATCTACTGAAATTAGGGACCGCAATATAACATAAGCATACGCATTTTATAGGGATATCCCTACCTCAATGGGTTTCATTAAAACGGGGTTTATATGGGATATCCCTATCCTAATCTTGCTGAGAGGCCCTATGATGAAAGGCTCACGAGTAGATAGGCTCAGCGTCAAAGCCTCTACCTAGGACGAAGTCTGGTCAAGGTACTTGTTAACTTCGTCGACCCCCCCACTTGCGCGTGGTTTCACATCCACCCAGAAAGTCCAAATGATTGAAAACACGGATGCCTAGCCAAACCCCAAATTAAGATAGAGCACAGGTAGTAGGCTTAGGACGCCTTGGACTTTGGGACCACTTATATAAACATACAGACCCATTTTTTACTGGTGCTTATGGCGTTTTTGGGCCGGCAGGAAGCCGGAATTCCATTCAGTGCTGCTGGTGTTTGCTCTTGGGAGCGCGAGAGAACAGCTAGGCTTTCCTGGGGCAGCCCCTGTCCGTGGCTCCAGTATCCTTTCCTATGGAGAGCTATGTGTTGCCATAGTATGTGTGTGTGTGTGTTGATTAGGAGACTCGCTAACACAATCTACATGGTTGGCTGTCAAAATTAGGGTCCCTGTTTGGGCACCCTAAATAAGAGGTGCCGTATGATAATAAGGACCCAAAAAGGGACCCTCATGTTGACACCCACCCATATGGGAGTTTCCGACAATTTGGGTCCTTATAAGGATCCTACTATTCAGGGTAGTATTATATTAGGCCCCCCTCTTTTCGGAAACCCCCATATGTCTGTAAAGAGTATGCATTAGAAGCTGCCCCCACCCTGTAATAGTGACTATAAGGATTATGTTAGTGCCCTACTATATTCCTATTATACCTTAAAGTATGCATCCATTCCGGGATTCTGGAATCCCTTGCTGCAGCCACGGTTTCGCCTTGGAGGTTCGGTCGATGCGACCCAGCCTAGTAGTAGAGTAGTACAGCATCCGTATAAAGAAGGAACCCACAAGAGGACCCTAATTTAGAGAACCACCGATAAACAATGTACCATAGTTACCATAGCGCACTCCAAAGCCCGATTCCAAAAAATGCTGAGACCCCTACCCCTGGGCATCAAAATAGGCCGAAAGCCTTATATAGTATGGTCTTTGGGCCCAAAAGCCCTAATATATGAGTCCTTAGATTCCTAGGGTACATCAACTGACTCTGTGGTTTTGCGTTTGGGATTCCGGCGTCAGCTTCACGTTGAACTCTTATAAGGTTAAAGGCTTTGCTAAGTTCCTGAGTAGCACCCTTTTGCCATGTTGGGTTTGGGGTCTCCTATGAAGACTGCTAGGAAAGTGGTACCCCTGTCATTACAGTAGAAGCCAGAAAGTTGGAATATCATTATCGTAACCCCTTTAAGGTAAAATATAGGGGATCTTTCTGGCTTTTACTTTATGGGGTTACTGAGGAACCTAGTTCAGGGCTTAAGGTTTACAGTATGGTCTATGCTTGTTCCAATCCAGAGCTCTCAATCCATACCATTCCTTCGGGACACCGAGGCTGCATCCAAACCGCAAGAACTGATCAAGAACCACACTGGAGACTGTATGTAGGTCAGAAAGTCACCAGAGGTCACGAAGTAGTGAAAGCTTACTGGGAATGGAGCCTTATTCAGGCCTGAGCCCCGGCCCTTTACCCTATTTTGGTAATTTTAGTATAAGGTACCCCCAAACCCCATTCTAATTCAAAAACGACTCCATGTTGCGGGACATTGATTGCATACTGTCCAAGCTCTCTTAGTTGAATAGCTCATGAGCAGCTATAAATACATTCTCTGGATGCACAAGTCATCTACAGCTTTGTTAGCGTCAGACGTATGTCCGATTCACCCCAAAACCCTGTTCTAATTTTAAGGCCCCTATATTTTAAGCCGTACCTAGACTCTGAAGAACCTACCTTTTTAGGGTGCCTTATTATGGTTTCCTTGTAAAAGTCCTTACAAGGTAGGTTATTCTGGGTTAAGGTACCTCCTATGCGACCCCAGACTCCTCAGCCTTTGGACCCTGGCCGCTCGATGCCCTAACGGAACCAACATCGGCCGCAGCCGCGAGAGTTTGATAGGAGGCCAAAAGGGGTTTTAGCCTATGGGGGTTTAGTAGGGATTAGGGTTCCCATAATGGGGTCAATATTAAGGAATCCCTACCCCAAGAATCTTAAACCTCCCGTTTTGGCCTCCCAGCAGGGTTATAGAGAGTACTAGAGACTGCGTGGGCCTGCGTGGGAAGGATGCGCAGGGCTCGGCTTGTTCTCATGGCGGCTAATTAGTACATCTTGAGGTTTAGCTAGGGTTTATATACCCCTTCACCCTCAGCCCTATAATTATGTACCTCCAAGAATTCCTTTGAGCCCTCACAAGACTTAAACGCCACGTATCCTCGGGCCCGGCCCAGCACATAGCCTTCAATTGTAGTTGGAGCCTTCAGGAAGCCTTTCTCATGCCATAGATCCTTTGGTTTCACCCCATGGGTTTGCATTTTGCTACGAACGGTGATGCTTGTGGTGTGTTTCAATCTAGGCTTGGGGTTTGAAGGCCTAATGAGGGACACAGATGCCAGTCACAGTTCTAGAATGCTTTTAGCTTTGCCCTACGCCCAGGAGCCACAGGATGTAGTAGCCTTTGGAAACATACTTGCCACAGGTCAGTGGTGACCACTGCACACCCTCAAGCCCCAAGCAATTCATGGCAGAAGCTACCTCAACAGGCCCTGGATTGAGAATTCGGGCCCCTGTGTTGCAGAGTTCGGACAGGCCCGAAGCCTTGCACCAATACGCCAATATGTACAGTAAGTAAAAAGAAGGAGAGCAGGGGTTTACCAGGGTTCCCAGTGTTCAACGTCCAGATCCGAAACCCTGAACCCTATCATTCTTATAGTTAAAGTTCCGCAAGGCAGTGCGCGATTTCGTGCATCAGTAGGTCCCTAACTAAGACCAGCCCCTATGAGATGTCACCGAACAGCTTGTAGGTGGTAGGACTAGACCCTAAACCCAAAGCCCTATGAACCTCGAGAGCCTAGCTCAAGCCTCAAGTCCCAAACCCCTGTACTTCAGGAATAGACCCTTAGATAAATCAGATTATGGGTTCTGTATTTTTGATTCGGGCGCACTCTTTACTTGTTGAGCCACTTCAATTTCCGATCAACGACTCAGAGCACACTATACTTGGAAAAGAAATGTGGTCGGGCTTGACGGTGGGTGTGGCTCGGGGGTTTGGCCTGGCAAGACGTTGTCCGGGTGTAGCGTTCAGGGTTTGGGGGGTCATTTCAGACAGCTGTCCGGGGCAAAACTTGGGGGCATTTCTGGACTTGATCGAGACACATCCCCCGCTGCAGGCGGGCTGCTGGCATCAACACCTAAACCCTAAACCTTAAACCCTAAACCCCAAACCCTAAACTCTAAACTCCTAAACCCTAAACCCTAAACCCTAAACCTTAAACCGGATTAAGAAACCACGGCGGGGTCTAAGGATGGAGTTGTTGCGGGGCCCTGCAGAACTTGAGGGCAAGGGAATTTGGGTTTGGGAACTGTAAACCTTGAAAGGCAAAGGAGATCTTGCCAGAAGCCCTGATGTTTAAACCCTAATTCGTGATTGTTCTCTTAGCTCGAGCGCCCTTTTAATTAGATTAAACCAGTGCTTCCCAAGTCATCAGAAGCAGGCTTTTCTTCTTTGTCTGGGTAAGTGTGAAGAGGGCTCGTTTCGAATGCGTATTTTGGGCTTCAGTTTTGGTAGATCTTACTTCAATGCAGCTGTCGCCCTGGTGCCGTGCGCATCCTTGCACCCCATGCCTTTCCAGCCTTTGAGCTAGCGTGGGAAGAACTGTCTACTGCAGGCCTTGACCATTTACAAACTGATTGCTGCGCTGCACAGGACGACTGGGGAGGAGGCTCTTCGGTGTTGTTGGCCCCCGGATAGGGTCTGAGCAGCGGCTTCGCGGAATGTTTGTGGTGAAACGTAGGGAAAGCACTGGAGGGTTTGGGTATAGGATTGAGGTTTAGGGATCAGTCCTTATACAGTTGTAGACAACATATACCGGGCCAGAAACCGAATCTATTCATAAAAGCACCTACATCAGGCCTACAATGGGGGCCTTAATGATTACCTATACTTTGTTGGGGGTTCCTGGTTATGATTGCAGTATACTGGGCCCCAAAACCCTATCAGAAATAATCAAGGCCTCTATATTACACCTGTAACCCCCGACAAACCCAACACCCGTGGCTCTCCGACCCATAAAGAATCGCAGGCTTTCTGTGCCCCATGCAATTATTGAGTCTCCTTCTCGCCAGTCGTCATGGTGCCACTGCACCCTCGAGTCTTTTCCGCTGTGCAGGCTTGGGGGGCATAGCAGCTAGATGCCGTTTAGGGTTTAGGGTTTAGGGTTTAGCTGTTGCCGTCATGAACGGCAGCACTTGCAGACTTGGGCTCGTTGTCGCCCCAAGCCGAACACGGCATCTAGTGAATGCCGTGCATCCCTTTACCACTTCGTTGAGCAAGGGACACAGTAAGCAGGTGGCCTCAAGCCCTCTGGCAGGCGCCTCTGTCATTTTGTCGAGTGCTCTGGACCCTGGCACACTGCGCAGCATTTGGGTTGAGGGCTCAGGTTCAAGCAGATTATGGCATGGCCTTGATGTGAGGACATCTGCAACTTTGTGAAGTACGTCGGACACGAAAACTTCAAACGGAAAGTCGCCCAGTAATCACAACAATATTGGGAACAGCAGTAACGGCAGTTACAAAGGTCAAAAAGTAACAGTCACAGTAGCAGCATCAGCGGTGACCAACAGCAGCGGGAGTTGGAGCGGCACCGGTAGTCGCAGTCGTAGTGGATTAGCGGTAGTAGCAGTAGTAGAAGTAGCAGTAGCAGTAGCAGTAGCAGTAGCAGCAGCAGTAGGAGTAGTAGCAGTAGTAGTAGTAGTAGTAGTAGTAGTAGTAGTAGTAGTAGTAGTGGTAGTAGCAGTAGCAGTAGCAGTAGCAGTAGCAGTAGCAGTCGTAGTCGTCGTCGTAACAGCAGCAGCTTCAGCAGTTGTGATAGCAGCAGCCGTGGCGCAGTGTTGTTACATTGCTGTCAAGTATCACAACAACAATTCTCTGGTGCACTAAGCCCCCGATAGCATTCAATACCACAATGGTTCAACTAAAGTTCCAGAATGTTGTGAGCCGTAGAGGGCAAAAGCTCAAACGAATGACCCGTCACAAGCCCCGGCGTAGGATTTAGGAGTGCAGCGGTTGATGATATAAATCCTGCATTACCCTAAGGACCCTAAAGTATGGGAATTATGGTATATTCCTTATTATGGGTAATGCAGGATTTATATCATCAACCGAAGGTGTTAGATTTAGGGGGTTCCCGGATTGAAACTGAAGACTTCAGAGCCGAATACAAAAGTATCCGTAGGGTTTTTCTTTTTGTTCATGTAAAACCCAGGAGAATATTAGAGATAGTGTTTTTATTATGGGTTCTAAGGGGGGTGTACAGTTAGGTTTCGGGTTACCGGGGCTTGAGGTTTGTTGCGGTCCTGAGACGAGACTGTACAATGGTGTGACCCTACAACTTGGCAAAGGCGTAAATCCCCCACACGCCCCAAAAAAAGAACAGATCTCCGTCTGGAAACAGCTCGGGGCGGAGGACAGAAGTTCGAGGTATTTACAGATAGAGGCTTCGCACATGGGGTCACAAGTATGGTAGTTCACATGTGACCCAAGATGCAGGTAACTTCCAAGTACTACAAGTATCCATGAAATGTGCAACTCCGGACCTAAGTGGCCCTTGCTATACCCCGAACTGCCCTACCATGGCCCGAATTCAACATTTCGAGGCCTAGGAAACCTAGGCCCCAAGGAAGGAAACCTCTGGGCCCCAGATCCCTGGAACCAGACCCAAACAATAGGGTTTAGGGTTTAGGGTTTAGGGGCATACTATAGTCTCCTTAGGAATTAGCTTTTGTTTTTGTTCAAATAAAACCCAGGAGACTATGTTCAATAATTTCTTTATTATGGTTCTCAAGGGGGTATAGCATAAGGCATGGGGATTTAGGGTGTTGGGTTAGACAGGCAAGGTTCAGCTGGCAGAAGGGGAGCGCATGAAGCAAGGCTCCGGTGCCAGGGCTCAGCTGAGGAAGCCGGCAAGTGAGAATACGAGCATGCACTGGTTGCATGGCCCAGTGGACTCATATTTGAGGCTTACATGACGATGAGCAGTTTGAGGAGCATTGAATCACCGAGCAGCCTCAGAAGTACCGTTTAAAATTCTTCCCCAGCTTGGGTTGTTGGATGTGTTTTTGGTGGACAGGGGGTTCTCTAGTGGCTTGCTTCCCTTGGCAGGTGTTTAGACAGGGACCGTAGTCCCTTGTGCCACATTCCTATAACCCACTTGCTTACTGTTCCAGCTATTCACGTGTTTTGCGCCTATCGTTTTTTGGGGGATCTTCAAAACTAGGACCAGGACCTGGAGTAGGCTCTTATTCCCTTTTTGTAGGGGTTCAGGTTCCCTTATAAGCCCCTTTATTAAAACCAACAAGGGCACCTTTTTTATTCCTAGGATACTCTAGGTTCAAAAGCAACATGTCGCCTAACCGCAATGACTTCCCGTGCAAGATGCATCCATCCTTTCCAAGGGCCCCCAGGTTCCTATACTGTAGCTTCGTAGGCAGCTCGAACCCCCACACTTTCCGTAGATCTGTATAGGACTCTATATATACATATATACATGTATTTATTTATACTATTATTTATATTTATATATTTCGATATATACATATATGTACAAGGACATCAGGGGTATTTCTTCGGACTTTGACTCACTCAGCGCGCAAGCATGCGTCCAAAACCTTGCACTGGGGTTCGCTGGTAAGCTTCCGTCTGGCATTAAGAAGAACACCCTGGAGCGACAACCTGGACAGACTCTCGCATGCCTATTGCGCATGGCCAGCCTGAGCTAAACCCTAAACCTTAAACTACAAACCAAGCCCTGCATCCTAAAGCCCAAATCCTAAACAAGAGCGCAGCGTGGAGCCCTTTGAGCTTTCTGAGGGTAGCCTTCAAAACTGAGACTAAAGGGTTCAGGTTGTGATCGCACAAACCCCCACTGTAGGAACCTGAGTAAGAAACCTTGGGCCTTTATTATAGGGCTCTTTCTTTGAATCCTACTATTTTGGGGTTATAGGCCGAGGGTTTCTTAATCAGGTTCCTACATTGTACCCTAAGCCCTAAACCCCTAAACCCTAAAGCCCTAAACAGGCACCACTGGGCCTTTAAAGGGTGCTGTGGCCAGCCACTGATGCGAAGTGGCACATGACAGATGCGTCGCAACTGGAGGAAGAACGACATGTTTTTCTCAGGGTTTAGGGTTTAGGGTTTGGGGGTTTAGGGGCCTTAATGATTGGAATAGGGTTTTGGGGCCCATTTTACTCTCACTATAATGAATAAGCAACCCCCAAACTAGTATTGGGAATTATCTAAAGGTTAAAGCCCCCATGGTAACACGCGGTTTCGGCGTCTAGGTTTCACGAAGTAGGAGGAGATAGGCTTTAGGGTTTGGGGTTCTACGAAGACAGTAGATTTCATGGATGTGCGTTTGGGGTTGAGGGCTTGGGCTCAGGGCTTCTATGATGCAGATTGAACCGCGGGCTGTTCCAATGGACGCGCATTTCCATCGAAGACTCCAAGCTAAACCCTCAACCCTCTACAAGACCTAGCAGTCCCCGAAATACCCCATGAGCCTTAAGCTGTGAACTCTAAACCCTCGTGTCTAAACCTTGGAAGAGTCTACTAAACCCTGGGCCTCAAACCGCCCTAAACCCTAAATCCTGAACCCAAGGCCCTAAACCCTACAACCTATAAGACCTAGGCTTCCAGGTCTGAGATGCGTTGTGTCTTAGGGCATCAGTTGGTAATCCAGGTGGGTTTAGGTTTTGGGGTTTAGGAGTTACAGGGTTTACAGGGTTTAGGTTAGGGGTTTAGGGCTGAGGTAAGGCAGATATCGGGTCTTAGGGTGTATCTTGTTCAGATTCTTCAGGCACCGATACGATGGTTTTGCCATGACCCAGCACCGATGACGATGCGATGTCAAGTTTTCCCAAACTGACAGCCTACTCTACAACCCCGGCCCGGATCCCTAAACCCTACAACCCCAACCAGCATCCCTACTACGAACACGCCTAATCACCCAAACGTTTAGGACTTAGGGTTTTGGCAGACTACAGACGCTTCAGCATGAGGTGCTTACTCTACAGAGAGTCGGCTTTAGTTCTCATCACTTCCTATCCAAGGACCTTACAGAATCCCATTAAAGAAAGCGCTACTAGAGCCTTGTACAACTCGTCTAAACCCCTTCCATCAAGTTACAAAGCAACCTAAGCACTGAATAAGAAGCTTTATAGCCGAAGCCCTAAATCCATTCAAAAGCTGTCAATGCTTGGAGGCCTGCTGATCTCTTTGTTGTCTTTCCTTTCTGAGAGGCTTGTATAAAATGTTCTGAATGCCTCTTAAGATCCTGTGGAGTTCATGAAAGCCGCATTGCGTGACTGAGACCTCGTAATATAGGGGCCTGAATAAATACCTATACTAGTTTCGTGGTTCCGTGTATTGTAAGGATAGTATAATGGACGCAAATACCCTATTCTAATTATTGAGGCCCCACTTTAGAATTCGTTCAAGGTCTCGTAGAGACAGTTCTTATCGATGAGATCTAAGCAGATGAATTTCTACGTGCCTACTTATTGATTCCCTTGTTTGTGCTCGTTTGTGTTTTGTAAGCCTTTTCAGTTGTTGCATTTTCTTTGGTGTTGTCATTGTTCGTTGTTTTAACTATGGAGGTTTCACTCTGGAGCTGAAGTCACAAGAAACCTTAGGCCCTTCTAGAACCTTTATAGAACCATCACATAGCCCTTATAGTCCCATCCTACACCCTAAACCCTAAACCCTAACTCCAAACAGGAAGCCCAAAAGCCCAGCTGCCATGGCTGAAGCTTCTGAGGCTGAGAAAGATCGGCGCTATGCCGAGCTTTACCATATGGTCTGCCAGGCGCGCCGGTTTAGGGGGTTATAGGATTTGGGTTTAGGGTTTAGGGGTTGGAGGATTAGGGCTTGGGGGTTATAGGATTAAGCTTAGGGGTTATGGGCTTAGGGTTTGGTCTTAGGGGTTACGGGCTTTGGGGTGGGATTCAGGGGCTGGATAGGAATCAAGGCTTCGGAGTCTTCGGTTTCAGGCAGTGTTGAGCTGTCCTCCGAGACAATGAACAGGGTAAATTAGGGTTTAGGGTTTAGGGTTTACGAGTAGGGTTTAGGGTTTAGGGTTCAGGGTAAAACAGCGGAGCATTCCCTAAGCCGTGGCGCACAGGTCATTCCTGCAGCTAGCGCCGAGAACTCACCGTTGAAAGAATCCGTCCCGATGCAGCGCGGGTAGTCGAAAGCGGCATCTAGCCTGGGTTGAAAAGACAACATAAAATCGACAAAAAGACAGTATGTTAATACTCAACAAAGCACAATATATTTTATATCAACAAGAAGACAATAGAATAGCGAGGATATCACATGTTCTCAAAACACTTTGAGATATTCAAGACCCCCAACCGTCCAACCCGCTCACAAATCCAGAAGCCTCGAGCCCAGCCCAAACCCCCCTTAACCCCACAGCCCTACGCCAAAAAAGCACTAAGCCCTCAGCGCTAAACCCTGCAACTTGTAGGCTGAACCCTACCTCAACCCTGAGTAACCTACCTTTTTAGGGCTCCTTATCATTATGATTTCCTTATATAAGTCCTAAAAAAGGTAGGTTGTTCCGGCTTAAGGTAAGCCATGAAACTGATTGTGCCTAAGCCTGAAAGAGCACAAAGGAATCGATCCGAAAAACCGACGAGAATGAGGTCGACCGGGAAGTTGCGTTACGACGTGAAGCCGAGAAGCGTCTCGAGTTTCGACCTCAGAAGCCTCCCAGAGAGCTTAGTAGGATTAGGGTTTAGGGGTTTGGGGGTTTAGGGTTTAGGGTTTGGGGTTTGAGGGTTTAGGGTTTGGGGTTTTAGGGTTTAGGGTTTGGGGTTTTAGGGTTTAGGGTTTGGGGTTTGAGGGTTTAGGATTTAGAGCTGAGGCTTTAGGGCTTCGGTTTCAGAGCTTGGGGGCTTCGAGCTCAGGGTCAGTATGGTCTAAGGTTAGGGGCTAGGGTTGAGGGCTCAATACTTAAAGAACTGGTTCAAGATTCAAGATCTAGGCCAGGGCAGTGCTGTGTTCTTGTTCTTATGTTCTTGGGCAATTTCTCATGTGTTCTGATTCTCGGCGCTGCCTGTATTGTATTCTACGGTACTGTTTACTTGTTGCTTTGGCGTCGATGGCATGCTGTGTACGAAATGTCGTCTTGCTTTGCTTTTCTTGTGCGTGGTGCCTCCATGATTTCTTGAACACCCTGTTCTTTCGCCTTGACGCCATAGGCCTTCTGATAAAAAAGGGGTCGGAATTAGCAGTCATGGAATCCCCGCGTAGACCCTATTCTAGCGATTAGCCTGACAGGTGTCCCCTTGCACACCCTGCTAAAATCCTAGAAACCCTTCTAACATGTTCTTTCAGCCCAAATCTGCAAGCTGAACTCAGAACGGGTTAGCGCAACAGTTGAGGGGTTAGGGCTCGTTATGGGATTCGGGGTTGATCTGATACCCTAGACCCTAAACCCTAAACCCCTGAACCCGAAACCCTAAACCCCTAAACCCGCAGCCCTAAACCCCTAAACCCCAAACCCCTAAACCCGAAACCCTAAACCTTAAACCCCTAACCCCTAAACCCCTAAACCCTAACCCCTTAACCCTCAACCCTAAACCCCTAAACCCCTAAACCCCTAAACCCTAAACCCTGGTATGCGGTTTCGCCTTTGATGGCATACCTCCAGAGCCTTCAAAGCACCCAGAGACAGTACATCCACATTACAAAGCTCAAACACTGATTCAGGGTTGACAGTGTTTGGGGATTGGGGTACGGTACTTTCATTTCGCACAGATAGACAAGGCTTCTTGGCAATGATTTCAGGCTGGTACTGGACAAGAAGGTTTGTTGTTGCCTGTATGGTTCCAAGAGTGAGGCACTTCACACACAATGCTTGTTGTGTAAGTCTACGTCTACGTAACTGCTAGTCAGTCCTCCCAACAACAAAAGCCGAAGCCTTATCAAGCCTAAACTCTATTCACCGAAATTAAGTAGTAGGTAGAGCTGACTCATGTCAAGGACATCCACGGCGGTGTCTCGCCAGGCAGCGGCAGACGCCGATCTTGTCGTAGGGCTTAGGCCTTCGGGTCAGAAAGGTGTTTCGTCTGATTTTCGAATTGCGGTACATTGAAGATTGGCGCTTTGGGCAAGCAGGCGACAACACATATCGACAGCCTCCTCCACAATATCCTAGGTCAAAGACTGCTGATGATCCTCCATCCATAAACCCTAAAGCCTAAGCCCCAAGCATCCTGAGCCGAACCCTTCATGTGAGCAGCTGCCTCTCCGAAACTCGTTTAAGATTTAGCATCAATTTCTCGCTGAAAAGGGACAAATTTTTCTGGGCTGTGGGGTTCATCTTCTGTGGGTTTAGGGCTCAGAATTTGGATTTGTTGTTCAGGATTTGGGACGCTTCTTCGATCTGCTGCATCGTTTCATCAGATGAAGTAGTGATGCCTCCACACTCCCGGCCAACGATGCAAACGTGGCCTGCGAGCCAGCGTACAGACGGGCGGAAGGGAGGCAATGCCACCAGGAAAAGACCAGTAGGGCGGGCGCACCGTGAAGAATGGGAGAAGGGAGCTTGGAGGTTCATGGGCAGTTATAAGTTGGGTTATAAGTAGGGTAACTACAGTTATAGCATGTTATAGCCGATATTAAATAGAGGGACTTGTGACACCACTTATAACTTATAACTACCCATGAACCTCCAAGAGGGTCCCAACCTCGCAGCATATGGCTTTAGCAGGCACAGGCTCCGATACCCTAAACCCTGAGCACGTGTTGCAGGGCACACGGAGAGCACTTTGAAACCCTGCGCTCCCACCCGGACATTCGCTTTGGGGCCCACCCTGCATCAGATTCTTGGTCCCTCCTACCCGACAGGGTATCAAAACAAAAAAGAAAAAGAATGGAACTGTACAGAAATGCCTGTACTCAAAATCGCTCGACGCGTTTGGAAAGAAAACGAGACATACGAAACAAAGACACACACACACACACGTTGATGTTGTTTTGACTTTTTGTACCTCGAGAAGCTTCTGGGTGCACTAGCCACTGCTGAGCTCAAGTAATGTGGGAACCTGATGAAGAAACCCTAGGCCTATACCCCCAAAATAGTAGGATTCATTTACCGAACCCTAGTAAAGGCCCAAGGTTTCTTAATCAGGTTCCTACAGTAGCTCGACAGCTATCTATGCTTCGAGGGCGGGGGAACACAGTTTCCGACAGCATCAACAAACATGCAAACCACACGATCTGTGCCAACACCAAGCCGCTAACCTTCAAATCCTAACCTGCTGCACAGCTGCATTGCTATCGGCGGCTTATTCTACACCAGGGTCAGGACCCAGAGTAAGCCCTTATTCCCTGTTTTAGGGTTCTGGTTCCCTTATTAAGCCCCTTTAAACCAAAAAGGTTCCTGTAAAGTAGAGGACGCCTTAATTTCAGCAACCCTCGGTTCAGAAATCCAGAACCCTTCTCCGATCCCAGAGACTCCAATACCCCATAATTAAGGAATATACCCTAAGGGTTCCTTACAGGGATCCTTAAAGGGATCTATAGGGTATAGGGTTTAGGGGAGCCTAATATCCCTTAATTAAGGAATATACCGTAAATTATAGTAGGATCCCTAAGATGATTTAAGGAATATTCCCTAATTAAGGGGTATTGGAGTCTCTGGGGATACTGTATACATCCTTACACGCTGACCTCACGCCACAACATTACACCATCTGCAGCATACATGCCTGAATGATTAGGCTAGGACTCGGGTGGCGGGGATCTTTAAACAACACAAGTGCATTGTGGGTAACCTTGTGGATGAATTTGGATGAATATTGCCATTTATTCATACCCTGTACCGTGTCTCTGTCTCTGTCGCTCCCTCCCTCTCTCTCTCCCTCCATCCCTCCCTCTCCCTGTCCCTTTGTGTCTCTCTTTCTTCCTGCCTCTGTGAGGTCTGAAGATGCCATAGCCGCTACAAAATCCTATGTCACTGAGGAACCCCCCCCGGCCGTTAGCGTTTGGGATTTACGGGACCCGCCCTGGGCACTGGCGGAGGCTGTTGCGAAAGCCTCCGAAGAGGCACTCCGAGCGAAATCCGAGGCAGATGAGGCGCGGAGAATTTGGCTTAGAAGGGTTTAGGGCTTCAGGGTTTTACGGTTTAGTAATTAGGGTTTAGGGGTTTAGGGTTTAGGATTAAGGGCCTTTTGGACTCTTCGAGAATTCAACAAGGCTTCTTTTGCAAATTATCGTTCACGCTTAGGGTTTTTTAGAGGCCTTTGCATGTCAATGCGAGTTCTGTAGTAGAGGGAGCGTTCAAGGCGCTGCAAAGGGTTCTATCGATGTGTTGGGGTTAAACTTCAGCTTGGGTTCTAGCTGTACCTCATAAGACGTATCTCTTCCTCTGGTCACTTAGGGCTTTGATTCCAAGAAACCCGAGCCAACCACTTTAGGTCCTTTGGACTACGAACCCTAAACTCTGAGACCCTCTAGAAGCCCTTCTAGAACCCCCTTGAAGAACCCTCCAAGAACTTCCTATAGAACCCGAGTAGACTGTGGTCTCTCAGGCTTGGTACCTAGTGGTTGGGGCTTAGAGTTGGCGTAGAGCTTGAGTTTTTCGGGCTTGGGGTTCACGGAGCGAAAAACTCTTGAAAGCCCTCAGCAGTACAATCCGAAACCTTGTTTTCTTAAACAATTCTTCCAGTACTCTATAAGACTCTACTTGGAGGGTCGGGGGACTTAGTAACTGGTTATTTTAGGGACTTATAAGTACCATAACCCCAATTAAAGTCCCTTTTAGGGTACTTACAAGTCTACTTACTACCTACTTACTAAGTCCCGCGACCCTCCAAGTAAGACATTGATAGAATAATGTAAATCCCCTGAAGCTTACAGGCCCCGATACCCTATCCTCTAACAACCGCCCCGAATAAACTAGTAGAAGGCTCCATCAAGGTTTGTGACCCGTAGATGCTACACTCTTAAACCGAAACCCCCCGCCCTGAACCGGAACTCCTAAACCCTAAACCCTAAACCGGAACCCCCTGACTTGGTAGGCTTTGGCCCGTGCTGCTGCATCCGAGGACCCTCAACGTTTCAGAGTTTAGGGTTCAGGGCTTAGGGCTTTGGGTTTAGGGCTTAGGGTTTAAGCGTTTATAACAGGAATTATGGTCAAGGGCTTACTTTGAGTTCAGGCTTTGAGAGTGGAGGGTCTTTGGTTCAAGTTTGGGGTTTCGCGTCTGGGGTGGTGGTGTCAGGCTGGCGTGCGCTTTGGAGTTAAGGTCGGAGGGCTCAGAATGACCGCAACGGATGAAGGCAATTGTGGGCACAGTCAGTGAAGTGAAGGCTGCCCTAAACTACAACACCTAAACTCCCTAACCCTACAAATGGGTTTGGTGATGAAGCTGTGCACCGAAAGAGCTCCTCCACAGCACAGTCTTTGTTGTCAGCTTTCCAAGTGGAATGGTACAATTTGATCCCATGGTGTTAACAGCGAGAACAACGCTCCACCAACCCCGCTGGTTTCTGCCATCGGTAGATAGCTAGATAAGTAGGTAAGTAGGTCGGTAGGTATTGCTACACGTAGGTAGGTAGATAGTAAACATTAGTCTTGTATATTACAGTACCTACACATACATACTTGCAGTTTACTGGTGTAGGTATGTGTGTAATGAAGATAATATACAGGTATGCACCATACATACATACGTATATACATATTCACATATACACATATATCAGATATACATATATACACATATACACATATACAGACATATACACATATGTGCATATATGCATAACACACATATATATATATATATATATATATATATATATATTAACATATACATATATACACCTGCACTCATACAAGAAAATGGCAGTGCTTGTATTGTGCCTTCTGGTTTCAGACCATGCCGGACCTCGGATGTTCCCTTTGCGCCATCAGCGGCGCCCTTGTCATCTTGTTGTGGCATGGCCATCGCATCCGAAGAGCTGAAGCCCAGAGGGGGACTGAGGATGCTCATGCTGCAGAAGGAGACGGGTACACTTCGAAGACCTGCAACGAGGAACGTGGCAAGGCAGCAGAAACCCCTGTGTTTGAGACAGCATTTATCTGGTCCCACCCGCGGTCACTGAGCACCGTGTTGATGCGGTCCCTGGCAGAACTACAGTCGATAGCTACCGTTGTGGAACCGTTCATGTATCCTTTTCAAGTCGATGTGGGGGCATACCACGGGGTGGAAGAGAACCCTCCGACGTACGAACAAGCAATTGACAGTTTGAAGAGCGGACGGCTTTTATCGGAACCTGCTGCTTCATCTTCGTCAACTACCCCGCTTTTGCAAGTCGTCAAAGACATGCCTTGCCACGGCGGTTTGGTGACCTTGGACATGGCGCTGCGCTCTCTGCCTGGGGCGAAGCACGTGATCTTGTTCCGACATCCACTCCGAGCTGTTAAGTCTTACTTGAACATCGCCGACTACCCTGTGGAGCTGATGAGAGCCGACATATCCTACTCCGGACTCGTGGAATACTCGGAACATTTGAAGTCGCAGCTCGGATGCGACAAGGTGCGCTTCGTCTATGCAGATGAGCTCATCAGAGACCCGGAATCCGCTTTGAAGTCCATTTGTGGGTTTCTCGGTGTGCAGTACAGCCCGAGCATGCTGTCATGGGAGCGTGGTGCCCCGAAGTCCTGGGGGGACTGCGAGACTTAGTAGCTGAGTGGTTACACTTTTTGGGGATAAGATTACCCGCTATAAAACTGAAAGTGTACACTTTTGGGGATAATGTTACCCACTACAAATCTGAAAGTGTACACTTTTGGGGGCTTATGAACTCAGCAACTGAGGAGACGGTGTATGAAGGCTGGTTCGAGAGCGTGTTGCAAAGCACCGGTTGGCAGCAACAACCTAACCTGGACTTGGACCCAGTCCTCCCGGACGATGTGGACGGCCTTGAAAAGGAGTTTATTCTAGAGAACATGTCACCGTTCCAGACACTTCTCGGCTTCCATCGCCGCCAAAGACTGGGACAAATCTCGGTGTTCGGGTTAAGGTGATATAGGTGACTGACACTTAGTTACCAATACCATTACGAGGCTCCTTATTTTAACTTAGACTATTGCAGTAGACTAGAACCCAAACCCTATTCGAGTTGTCAAGGCCCCTGTAACAACTGTTGCTAGCTCGCATTGCGGCTTCAAGATGGTGGAGGGACTGTCTCGGGGCGTGTGCTTTCTCAGGCTGTCGAGAGCTCTCCAAAGACTCGTCACCTTCTTGTAATAAATATAGGGACCTAAATAATTGCCAACACTATTTCGGGGGTTCCTTGTTATAACTGTAGCATAATGGGCCCCAAAGCCCTAGTCTAATCATTAAGGCCCCTATAGTAAACTCCGAAGCGGTGGTCAACATGCTGCTTCTCTCAACACCAGCGAAGTCCTTCTTCCGGGTTTGGGCTTTAGGGATTAGGCTTACAGGGTTCTGTAGGACTTCTTGAAAGTCTGCATAGTCTAAGGGCCACGATGAGGTTTCAGTATTCAGAGTTTCATAAGGGAATGCTCCGCTCAACCCATCTAGCAAAGTCAAAGTTGGCCGCCGGAGGCTGAAGAGAAGCCCGCTCCCGAACCCTTCAGCCTGCACTCTGCTCTTAAGACTACCTCAATTAAGCAGGACATGGGTTTCCGGTTTCCGTGATAAAGCCCTAAAACCTGAACAATTAAAGCCCTACCGGTTCATCTCAAACCTTTGTGGGTCTTGTCTGCGTCATCCTGGCCCCGACCGTGAACCTGCATGCCCTGACTGACTCGTTCCATGTCCTACAGGAAGTATCCTATTGACCTAGTTGGAGGTACATCTTGGCGCCCCTTACTTTGAAAACTCCACAGTTTTATTTCTACAAAACGACCTAGTCAGCCTTCATTTAATCCCAATACCCCAAAACCCTAGATCCTATATCCTGGCCGATGCTCTTCAAAACAGCCTGCTGCGAGGAAATGCGGGTGCAGGTTGAGGCCATCTTACCCAAAGTATGTGCTTGGGTTTTGCGGGTAATTTCGTGGTTTAGGGTTTAGTAGGTGTTGTAGGGTGTTTCGATTCGAGGTTTCGGGTCAGAGTGTTTTGAGGATTAGGGTTGAGGTGCTGTAGGGTTTAAGTTAGAAGCTGCCCCCACCCTGTTATAGTGCTATAATAGGAATATAATAGGGCCCTAATATAACCATATATACTCCTTATGGTCACTATTACAGGGTGAGGGCCCCTTCTAAGGTTTAAGCATTCAGGGTTCAGAGTTTCGAGGTTGAAGGTCTGTGGGCGTTATGGGCTCAAGCCATGGTTGGGATGTCTCGATGTTCCAATGCGCTTGTGATTGTGGGCTTCGGAGTACCATACCGTAATACTTTTTCTTAAAGGAACCATTATGAAACAACAGTTTATATTTTTTCTCCCTGATTTCGGGAAGCGCGGTAGATCAATGGTAGCTACTTGGAGGGCAAGTACCTCACGGCACATATCGGTACGATGTTCTTCGTTGAACCCTAAATCCTAATCCCGAAACACTACACAAACCACAAGCACTTAAGTCGGGTGGATGGGGTTGAGAACATTGGAACTCGATCTCGCAGTTCGTGGCAAAACTCATGCCAAACCCTCCCAGAACCTGAGAAGCCTGCCTTTCTAGGGCTCCTTGTTATCATCCAAACCCTGACCCCAAACCCTAAACCCCAAAACCCCTACAGTAAACCCCAAACCCCAAATCCTCAACTCCAAGACCCCAAGCCCTAAACCCCAAGACACAGAAAGCAAGTGCAAGCATCGGAAGCCCTCGACCGGGGAGCTTCAGCTTGCCTCCGCGATATGTACAAGTGATACTCTTAGGGTTTAGAGTTTAGGGTTTACTTAGGGTTTAGAGTTTAGGGTTTGGGGTTGACAAAATTTCGGGCCCTAAGCCAGCCCGAATCCCACCTAGATGACCAAACCGTAGGGCTCCCACCCCCTCGCAGGTGCGTCTAGCTGAGAAGGACTCGGCCTGCTTCAGGGCGTAGGGTGGCTAAGGCTTACGTTGGGGTTGAGGTTGCAGAGTCTAGGACCCAGAGCAAGACCTTATTCCCTTTTTTGGGGTTCAGGTTCCCTTATAACAAACTTTAAACCAAAAAGGGCACCCTTTTTATTCCTGGGTTACTCTTGGGTCTAGGAGTTGAATGGTTTAGGGTGGAGGCTTTGGGACTTGTGGTTTGCAGTTGTGGAGCTTAGATTTGGCGGCGCGCCTCCGACAATTAAGACACCGGCTCGGGGGTTTGATTTCTGCAACCCAGAGACTCCAATATCCCTTCATTAAGGAATACACCTTAAATCATATGGGGGATCCTACTTAAGGCAAATTCCTTAAGTAAAAGATATTGGAGTCTCTGCGATTTGTGCGAGAAGGGGAGCTGTCTCTTTTGGGAAACCCTGCTGCGGTGGAGCAATGGTCCGGGATACAGTCAGTACGCAATGAGTCGGGCTCTAAGCGCATGACCCCAAAGTCAAGGCAGGTGCTTGCCCTAAACCCTAAACCCTAAACCCTAAACCCTACCCGCCTGTAAGCTATATCCCTGAGCCCTGAACTCGAACCGTAAAATCCTAAAGTCCTCAAGCCCGAACCCTAAACCCTAACCCCTACCCTAAAAGCTAAACCCTAAACCGAACCCGAAACTTGAAATCCCGAGCATGTCCTTACGGCCTTCTGCGGTTCTTGGGAGCCTACAAGCACAGCAAAGACCAGCTCCCACGATTGCCCGACGCTGCCCAAACCTGCATCCTTCAAACCTTAACCCCTCCAACCTAAACCCCCAAAAACCTCAACCCCAAAACCCTAAACACTCTAAACCCTCAAAACCCCCTGACCTAAACTTTCTAAACCGTGAAGGCCTAAAGGCCCTTAACCCAAAAACCCCCCACCCTGGGCTGCATGAGCTTCTCGGATCCCTAGTGCGAGGAAGCCTCTCTGGCTCCCTTACGCTCACAGCTCGCGAAGGTGGCGCCCTCCAGCCTAGGTTTAGGCTTTTAGGGTTTAGGGGTTTGGGGAAAAAGGGGTTTAGGGTTTAGGGCCTAGGGTTTAGGGTCTAGGGCCTTAGAGGTTTAGGGTTGAGGGGTTAGGATATAAGCTTGAGCCATCCCTCATGTTGAGTTTCGGATTCAGTCTGAAATCTCCCAGGAAAAGGAGATAGACAGGGCACAAGAAAACTTGCAACCGACTCTGAAACTGTCAGCCCGAGCTTTTGATTCCTCTAGCGATTTCAACCCAAGGCCGCCCCATGACGACCAAGCCACATGGGCGCTACGCGCACTGAACGCCCTGAGCCCTTCAACCCTAGGCCCTAAACTACTTATATAAACTTACTCTAGCTGAGTAGGTGACCTTTAACCTTCTGGGGTTTATATATTCCTACCATAATTCAACAGGCTAACTTTTTTGGGGCTAGCGTATTCAGCCCATAAGGCCACACCATTAAACCTACAGTAGAAGCCAGAAAGTTGGAACATGGCTTTAGGGGGATTAGTGCTAGGATCCCTTATACTTTACCTTAAGGGCATGAGGAGAATGATGCTCCAACTTTCTGGCTTCTACCATATATCCAGCGACCCTATTGGCCAGAGCCCTCGATCCTAGCCCTCACCCCGAAGCGGGCCTGGAAGCAACTCTGTTACGTACAAATGTAGATTTAATACAGGGTCCTAAAGAATTACTGATTGTGCCGTAGGGGTCCTTATATGATACTTGACTCAATCTTCATAGTAACCCTGATAGTAACCGTTTAAAGTATCCTTTTAGGAACCCTACTCTAAAGTATCAGGCCCCTCTATTAAGATGCTTTCATCGGTGATCAAGGATCCCTCTAAACAACCTATGAACCATCCTTGAACAAAGAAGGAGGGGCAATCTGGCTTTTGTCGTAGGAGGGCTCGAAGCGGATTGGATCACGAACAGCCATATACTCGGATACTCGAAGCCGATTCTCTGGACTTTTAACCCTACTTGACGGCCAGATGTACTGGCAAGCACGATTAGAATTATAGAAGCGATCGTCATAGGAAGGCATGGTCCCGATTAGGGTGCTTATGCGGTAGTCGCCAGGGTATATACTACTGGATGCTGGTTTCTGAACTTCTTTCGAGTTAATCTTCTATGTCTTGGTAACTTAGCCCTAAACCCTAAACCCTAAACCCTAAACCCATTCATCTCGGAATCGGCAAGTCGCCCTTGCCAAGGCCTCCCAGTCGGCCAATGAAAATCGAATTCTCTCCACGTCTCTGCAAGACCAGCTTGCTGTTGCGCCTTGGGCAGGAGTTTACACGTTAAAGGGAACTCCAGAAAGTTGGAATATGGTTTCAGGGTAGGATACCTTATAATTTGGCATAAAGGGCTTAGGATAATCATATTCCAACTTTCTGGCTTTTACTTTAGGAGGCTGAGATTTCAGGGTTTGGGGGTTCAGGGTAAGGGCTTAGGGGTCCAGGTATTTAGGGCTTAATGCTTTACTGGGCGCTGGAAAAAATTCTAAGCACTTGAGCAGCCTGCTTCCGACAAGTTTGGTGCTGAAAATTCAAGTACTCGGCCCCACAAGCCATACCCTAAATTAATTGGAAATGCACTTATACCTTAGTGTGCCATGCACGAAAACCCGAGTCTAATTACTTCGGCTCCTGTATTAACCCGCTCCGCGTTTGAACCAGAAGCTTTACAGCTTGCCAAACCCTGTGGAAAGAATGCAAATCACGAGGGGAGTCCTTCTTGGGGCGTCGCCTTCGCAACGGGGCTGTATGTTTTTGACTGTTAGGGTCCCTTGTTCTCGGAAACTCCCAATCTTGGTTCCAAAAGTCTTGCACGCTACATTCAGGCGAGCAAGTACATCCTACACCCGGAGTCCTAAACTCTAACCTTGGAGCCCTAAACCCTAACACCCTAAAGAAGTTCTAAACTCCCTACATCTAAGGTCAGCCTCGCCAACCCTCAGGGTTTGGGGGTTTGGGGTTTAGGGTAGGGTTATGGTTGCCGTCTTCGGGTTTACGGTTCCTGGTTTTAGGGTTTAGGGTTTGGGGTTTCGGATCCTAATCGGAGCCCTATTGAATACTTCTTAATGTTTTCCCTGAGCCAGCCGCTTCCCGCGCACACTCTAGGGCCCTAGCCGAAGCACTGACGACTCACCGTTCTATAAGTGGAAGCCCGCTGTAAGCCGAAGCCCTAAACCCTGAGGCCATAGAGTGCTGAATGCTACAGGTTTTAGGGTTTGCGGTTCTAGGGTTTAGGGTTTAGGGCCTGCGGTTTAGGTACCTGAACCAAAGTCGGTGGAGTCCCTCGCCCCTCTCCTCCAATGCAGATAGTTCGCTCACAATCCCAAGGAGAGGGTCAACGAAGTTGTGGAATTCGCTGAGATGAACCCGGGGTCGTTCATGCGAGCCGACACGTACAACCGAAATAAGACGAAGTACTGAGTGGACCAGTGGAGACGAAGGTGAGTGCTTCGATGGCCCAGAGTCAGCTGCTGCGAACGAGCGGCGCAACCTCGTACCAGCAGGACGTCACGAATTCACGATTGACAATGACAACGGCGACCAGTTTAATCGCTAGTTTGACATGCCGAACTGCCCCCACTTGCGCTTAATGCACATTCCCACGTTGACTGCGTTGCATGAAGTTTTGCAGCAACACGACTGGGAAGGATGGGTGCTGCTGGAGAGTGTGCTTTCAAACACCATGCAGCGCCCAGCACGGCTTTGATGGGCAGGCAACTTAGATTTGCCTGGGAGCCGATGGCGGCTTCGATTTGAGCCGCGTCCTGCAAAAATAACTGTAAACATGAGTTTTTCCAAACTACTAGTAGTCATCATAATAGTCACAATGACTGCTCACATTAATTATCCTTCTGATAATATGCATGGATGAACCAGTCGGTACGAAGAACGCACGTCCCTGCAACAGATTTTTGACTCAGCTTGAGCTTCCAATCACAGTATCCTTATTACCATGGTTGCAAAGTGAGTGAAAGCAAGCCTACAGTGTCTCAAATCTCAGACAGACAAGCCCAAACCGTAAACCCGCATAATCAGCAAGTCTCCCCTTCAAAGGAGAAAATCCAAATGCCTGCAAGCCTGAAACCAAATGCCCTAAATCCTATCGGAAAAGGCTTACAGAGCCAACGGCCAACAGCCAGAAAGCAAAGTTTGCACGTTGAGCCCCACAAAAAATATGCAGCAGCAAAGCGAAACACAACCCAAAAGCTTATGCTGAAACTCTAAGCTCCTACATCCTCATAACCTGAAATCCGTAACCTTAAACTAACTCCTAAAGCCCGTAAGCCCGGCAATCCTCCTCCCGTAAACGCTAGACCATCCCAGGTGGTGAAGACTTCGGAAGCCCGTGCTGCGGCCACAGCCGAAGCCAAGGCATTCCTGTTTGGGGAAAGATCATAAGAGGCCAAAAGGGGTTTTGGCCTATGGGGGTTTAGTAGGGATTAGTAATAATATAGGGTTCCCATAATGGGGTTCCTTGTTTATTGTAACTTTCCTGCATCAGGCGTCTGTGCTACTGGGTTCGTCGACCTGCTCATTGTTGCTATCTACACCCAGATCCCCCAGAGGGGCGTTGCGCTATCAGACGGGTGTTACGTGTTCCTTAAAGGCTTGGTAGGAGAGATTTCTTTAAGGGTTCCTGAAACGGTTGCGTACTATAAGAATCTTATAAGAGTCCTAATGTAGGAACCTGATTAAGAAACCCTGGCCCTATAACCCCAAAATAGTAGGATTCATACAAGGAACCCTAATAAAGACCAAGGGTTTCTTAATCAGGTTTCTACATGATTATACTATCCATATAGATCCCTTATAGCAGCCTTTATAGACCCCTTTAAAGGTTCTGCAGAAGGAGGTTCAGGGGGGATGAGGGGTTTAGGGTTTCTAGGAGCCTGCTCCATCGGGCTCCTTCATGGTTTGGAGTTTAGGTTTTGGGGTTTTGGGTTTAGGATTTAGGGCTTAGGGTCTAGGGTATGTATTTCAGACCCCGAACACCTATTGAAATGATTAAGGCACCTGGACTACGTGCCTGTACGTTCCGGCACTGTCGGGAGCTATGGCGACCGCCGGGCCAGCAGAATTCCAGCCTTCCAGAAGCCCTGCAAGTGCAGCAGTCTGCAACACCCAGCAACCCAAAAATCCTAAACCCTGAACCCTGCAACCCCTAAAACACCAAAAGCCTTAATATGCTTAGGCTTTAGGGGTTTAGGGTTCACTGTTGAGGCTTCACGTGTTTAGGCTTTTGGGTTTGAGGCTGTAGGCTGTAGGAGTGCGGGTCGAGGGGTGAGGGTTTAGGCAACCCCACAGGAGCCTTTAACTTAGATAGCCAATGGGGGAACTTTAAACTTTTAAGCCTTATATATCTGGTCTATCTTAGAAAGTTTAAACTTTTTGGGGCCCGATTATTGAAGGAGAGAGTTAATGAAACCCTTACGAACACTTTACTCAGAACTTCTCTATCAAAGGCGCACGCACCCGACCGACCCTAAATTTGCCCTCGAACCTGAAACCCTTCAGCCGGATATCGTTCAACCTAAAGCGGAAAGCTTTAAGACTTAAGCCTTCGAGCCCGAAAGCCTGAAAGTTCAAAATCCTAAACCTTCAAACATGAACCTCTAAGTCCCTAGCTAAACTACTATTTGCTTAAGAACCCCCAAAAAATGAAAAATATTTTCCTCATGGGGGTAATATAGGGAATTTTTTTTTAGTTTTTGTGGGTTTCTTAAGCAAATAGTAACCTTCGAACCTGACACTGGCAAGCCCTATCCTGCGAATCCTTTGTGGATCCCTTTCAGGAGACCCCAAACCCTGAAACCCTAAACCCCTAAACCCTAAACCTATGATAGAACACCTAGTCAAGCCTCGAGTGTGACAGGCCCGCTGTACCGCTGCAGAGGAGCGTTGCGCAGCGGCGCACAAGGCACAAGGTATTTTTCAGTGTTTGACCGGTCAATGTTATCGAGGTTCCTGAAAGGTTTCTATAAGGGTACCCTTTTGCCCTTTTGCTTCTTGGGTTTCCTTATCAAAACCGAGTATTAGGCAAAATGGTACCCTTATTATTAAGGGGTTACTCAGGAACCTAGGTTTGAAGGGTTGTAAGTTGAAGCTCTGATAAACCCTTCAACTTTGTAAAGCCCGCTGCACGCTTATTGTCAGAAGTTACCAAAGTAGGTTTGGACAGCCTAAAGATCCGAATCCAAATCGGTTGTATACCCGAAATAGTTGTTGTACTTGCGATGTGTACACAGGCACATACACATGCATACATACATCCGTATACACATGCGTGCATACACAACACACCTACAGGCATACTACACACACGAACGCAGAACCGCCAAAGATCCACGATCGCTACTGTAGGGGCCTAAATAATAGAGTATAGTATAATGGGCTAGGAAAAACAATTCTAAGTTTTTAAGGCCCCCCATATTACACGGGGTTGGGAGTCCATCAGGTTCTAGGGACCAAGTGTACCTGCAAGAGCTGTAAACTCTAAACACCAAAGCCCATACCCTGAACCCGGAATCCCCTCAGGTCTCAGTTCCTTCAAGACCTAAACATTGACAATGCTCCGAAGCCCTAATTCAGCCCTATACCCCAAACCTTCAAAGCCCAAGATTATCCAACAAAACCTAAAGCAGGAAGTGGAGATCTTCTCCGGGCGCATCACCGCGTTGGAGAAGGAGCCGTTCTTTCAGGTTTAGGGTCTGGGACACGGTTTTGGGGTTTGAGGTTTAATGTAGCGGCTTGGGTAGTATTGCTTCCTTAAAATGATGTGTTTGGTGTTTTGCAACGGTTTCGTAGCATAATGAGTCATAACATTACCAATTCAATCTGTACAAAACGCCCAGAACCTGTTCTAATTACTTAATGCCCTCCCATAATATTCGGCTATTCGGGGCATCTCAGGTTGACCCAGGCTTAGAGCATAAAGAGCCAAGGTCCTAAAGCCTTTGCCTTCAACGACGTACCTTAAATCCGACTTGGAGGTTTATGGGTAGTTAGAAGTGGTGTCATAAGTAGGGACTACAGTTATAACCCATATTAGGGGACTTATATCTCATAAGTACCCATGAACCTCCAAGTAAACCCCCTAAGCCCAAACAGTTGTCCACCTGCATCGCGTAAAGCCTTCGTGCGCTTGTTAGGGGTCTCTTTCATCTCTGGCTCTAGGCGCCTGAACCCGAAAGCCCGAACATAGAATCCCTAATAGTCACCCACATTTTCCTTATGGTGTATGTTTATGGCTATTCTTGTTAGTATGATTACTTTTGTTTAACTAGTCTTGTTGTTATTTTTGTTGCTATACTCCCATACACCTCAAAGCCCTGTTCCAATATCCAACGGCTTCTCAGCTAGGTCTCGGCTTAGGGCCGCGCCATGAAGGTTTAGCGTTTATCTAGGGGTTTCGGGGTTTCAACGTAAGCACTGTCTATAACACCGCATAGCCTACACCCCAAGACCTACGCTGCGGGGCTCAGCGTGCCGAGCCGAGCGGCAAAATTCCGCACGGTCCAACAATAAATCCGAGGGTAACCTGGAACCTAAAGACCTCCAGCTCTTCCCATCCCCAACCCCAAATCCTATAAACCCCAAATCCAACAAGTTAATAGCGAAAGTACTAAAGCCATAACGTGGATCTAAATACAAAACCCAAGAACTAATATGGGTGACAGTAGGGCTGTCAAAAAAAAAGCAGGAGCGGGACGACCTCCTCGAGGAACTGGAGGCATCGAAATGCGAGACCCGCGCACTGCAGCAGGCGCTGCTGGCATACTGCGGCCTCTAAGGTTCGATAGGTTACAGGGTTTAAGGGTTATAGGGTTTAAGGTTCAGGGTTATTGTTCAGGGTTAATTATAGGATTTAAGGTTTAGGGTTATAGAATTTAAGGTTTAGGGTTGTAGCATGGCCAATAATGGCTTTCTTTAGGTTCAGGCCCGAGTGTGGGGTTCAATGGTGTGTTGGCAAATCAGCCCCAAAAGAGTTCTATTTGGGTGTTGAGGTTTGGTCAGTGGTTATGCTTGGAGGTTCGTGAGGCGTTATAAGTTAGGTTGTATGTAGGGTAACTATAGTTACAACTCATGCTAGGGGACGTATAACCCCAGTAATAACTGCCGTGAACCTCCAAGTAGGATTCTCGAGTCACCACTTCGCGGAATCCGTGGTTGGGGCCAGTTTATCGGAGGCCTCACAAGGTGGGATGAAGGTAGGTGGGATTAAGGATCCCTTATATGAGGACTCTTAGTTGGGAATATCCCACCTACCTTCATCCCACCTTTTGAGGCCTCCGAGTTTAGGGATCGCGGTCAGGGCTGCGAGCTGGACGGCATTGCAGTGGCAGTAAGAGTCCACGTCGTTGTCGTGTGAGTAGGAGTGGGAGTAGGCCTAGGCGTAGTAGTAGCAGTAGTAGTAGTAGTAGTAGCAGCAGCAGCAGTAGTAGTAGTAGTAGGTGGTGGTGGTGATATGGAGCCATAGTTGGACGGAGGACGCAGCAGTGCCACATGGGAAAAGCAGATGGCCGCTTCGCGGAAGAGGCAGTTCATCCAAGGTGGAGAAGCTTCCTGGGCATGTGGTTGAGATGCAGGCCAATCCCAGACCCCCAGAAGGATCTAGAAAGTAGATCCCCTAATTTGGAGCCCTATACTACTAGGGGTACTTTGTAGGAACCTTCATTAAGGGATCTACTTTTTGGATCCTCCCGGGGGTCTGGGATGAAGACAGTTCTTCTTCTTGCCAATGAAATCATCCGTTCAGAAAGACCTGCCCGTTTGCCGAAGAGACCTTTGACTCGCTTTCATCCCTCACTTAGGGGGCCGCAGACTATGCGGAGAGGATCCAAGTATCATTATGTCATTATGGTATATACTTAGACCCCCAAAATACCCAAGAAGTATATATACTAGAATGATACTTGGACCCGTTGCAAGCAGGCAAAGGAAGTGAATCCCGAAGGTGTTGAAGCTCGGGAGCTGGGCGACGGATAACATGGGAGTTTCCGAAAATAGGGGAACCTAATATGGTACCCTAAATAGTAGGATCCTTATTATAAGGACCCCCAAATAAGGTACCCTAATTTTCGGGAAGCTCCCATATGGACTACAGGGTCACCTGTGGGGTAAGCAGTGCTCTTTCTCGCCCGCGACACCGGACCCAGACGGTCCTTCTGAGCAGTTTTCGAGTGTGAGCGGCGGGCCGCGTTGCTTCAAGATGGCTACCGGCTGGCGAGCGGCACCAGTTATGTATCCGCAGCGCAAACTGCTGGAGCCACCAATGCAAATTGCACGTTCTGTCTTGCGTCCTGTCGTTCAGCGGGACTAGGAGTAGGAGTAGGGGTGAGTAACGGCAGCGTTTTGGGTTTAGGGGTAAGGACTTAAGAAGTTATCGGGTGTAGAAATTTGCCAGGGCTGTAGCCGTTGAACTTGAGGGCCTCAAACACCAAGGATCCATTTGCTTCTTGAAATTCCAAGGTCAACTGTTCATGCCTACATTGCTCCACCAACAAAAAGGGTTAACCCCAAGGTCCATTGAATTCCACAGCTCAAAATAAACCCAGCTGCCCTAGCCCTTGAGACCCTTCTTACAAGTTTGCGGTCCTCGGTTGGAGTGTGGTTTAGGGTTCGAACCTGTAGGATAAGTACCTTGCATTGCTACGCCTACTGGCGAGACATGTGTGGAAAGGCATAGTTGCCTATACGAGTTTATCCAGGCACGGATATAGCTATCATACAGGGAGCTACTGCCTAGTCATACCTGTAGCTATCTCACAACATCCCGCAAGTACACATGCATCGTTGCTTGGGAACCCCAAATCCTTGGGGCATCAAGTTAGGGTTAACTCCCTGAACCTTAAACCCAAATCCCTGAACCTTAAACCATGTGTATCAACTCTTCCCCTATGTATAAACTCTTCGTCATGAGGCCTACGATGAAGCAGGAGGGGCTTTGTGCGAGCGCTACGGCGAGGTGGCGGGGTTGTGTTCGAATCGTGGCAGACCCTGGGTTTATCTAGGATGCCCAATAGTACCCTTATTCCCTTTTTGTAGTCCTAGGTTCCTTATAAAGTTACCCAATACCAAAAAGAGAGGCCTTTTTATTCTTAGGTCACTGGGTATCCTAGTTATACTGGGGCCGGAAAATCAGTAAGAGTATGAGAGTATAGTCCCTGTATGATGGCACTACGAGATACCCCAAAACCTTTATTCGAGTCATCACTGTTCCTAAGTTAACCATTACTTCAATGGGCCGAACTACTAACCTTAAAGCCCTCCACGAAGCGAACGGTCCGAAAAAGTCGCAATGCTGATCCTTGGGGTACTCTGTATGCAAGCTTGCATGAGACCCTGAACCCTGGAACTCGAACACGTTGAAGCCGAAACACTAAGTTTAGGGTTGCGACGTCACAGATACATACTATGCCTAAGTAAACCCCATGGAGTCCAATTTTTTCGTTTCAGGCTCACTCAACCCTAGGTCCATCGGCAGTTCAGTTGTTCATTCTCACGGTGTTGATGCTCTGGCTATTGTTTTATAGGCTGTAGTTATACTGCGGATTTAATGATGATTGTTGCCATTGTCGATGTCGCTGGGTCTTCAATGGCGTTTTAGTGGGGCCTCCGTGTCTATTTCACAAGCACATCATATTGGACACATGTATAGGTGTGCACGTAGACCCATGCACGCATGTGTGCACAACTGCGTGTGAGACCCGAGAACAAGTGAAGACGCGAGTGTAAGGACATGCATGTGGGCATGTGTCCGTAGACGTGTGTCTGTGTGCGTGTCCGCTCTGTGAAGCATCCTTGAACCTTTGCACACATGTAGTCGTTACATCGCCGGATGCCTCTCTGTCGTCTGCCTGTATAGTTGCCTAACCCTGTGTCCTCAATCAGGGAGCACTGTCGGAAGAAACGCATTAGTAGAAGGTTCGGGATAATTAGAAAAGCTACTTGATACCATTCCGCCAAGCTTCCTTAGGGCTCCCTATTATTATTATAACTAATACTATTACTGTTTTGTTAATTGGTATCCCTTGGCATCCGCCTCAGCCCTATTCCAAGTAGTGTCGCCCCTGCATTAAACCAGTGCTCCATTGTCGACTGCGGAGCTCGGAAGGGGTTCAGGGTGCGGGTGTTCGAAATTTGGGGTTCAGGGATTCACGGTTTGGGGGTTTAGGGGTTTTGGGTTTAGGGTGTCATAAGATCAACATCAGTTCGACGGGAGTTTTCGAGATTATGGTAGAAATATAAGCAGGAACTAAAAGAAGGAACACTTAACAGTGGGCTCTAACTGAGGTCTTGTACTCTTGCTTATAGCCTACAGGTGCCCTAGAGCAAAGCTCCCTCCATTTTAAACCCTAAAACAGAAGAAGAGCGTGTAAACAAGGCAACGAAATAAGCACCACAAAATCGAAATCCCTTCTTTAAGCCCTGCAAATTCCTGAGGGCCTAGGGGTGTTTCCTGCGCGGCCGCATCCCATCGCAGGCCAACCGTCAACGAGAGCTCGTGCAGTTCTCGGTTTCCTCCTGCTGCTTGGGGATACAAAAGACGGGATCAAAATGGTTTGGGGTTTTAGGTTTTAGGGTTCAGCGTTTTAGGTCTGGGTGTAGGGTTTACAGCTTTTCCGGTTTAGGAAAAAAGTGTATTCGTTTTAGGGTTGCGGCCCGTGCACCTACAAACAGGCCTCCAAGTCTGGCACATGGAAGATACAGGTCCGAATCGGGTTTAGGCTTGAGGGTTACGGTCCGAATGAAGTGTAGCAGTATTCCTTATGCTTCCCTCCTTAGTGATATAGTAGAATCGGCAGGTGTGCACGGGCACCGTGGTGCCGATAGTACAGGGACCGGAACGTAATCCCAGTATCCTGTAGTTGTAGGCATTGCAGGCCTTATAAATGCATATACGACAATTAGTCTATGTATGAATGCCTCCATACTACGCAGCAGGTTCCTTGAATCCTTCAGCCGAGATTGGCTCAGGCCGGGTGTACAGTGCGGTGGCGTACAGCTGTTTTTCGTGCTTGCGTTGGCTCCAAAGCATGATGACGGAAGTCTCCGTTGCGCCCGAGTGCTCGGCAGCACAAAGCAGCTTGGTAGCTGAGTGGATACACCTTACAATTTTGGGTGTATTTCTACCCACTATAAAACTGAAAGTGTACACTGTTTGCGGGCTTATGAACTCAGCAACTAAGGCAATGTCAATGTGTCGAAACCCAGCATAATGTCCGGAGATCGGTCCGGTGATGTGGAGATGGGGCCATCCATCCAGAAAGAAGCGGATGGCCGGCTGCAATTTTCTTTCCGGGACTTCAGAAACTGCGGCATCGCCTTGCACTTCTTTGGAATGGGATTCCTTCGCGCTGGCGTAGATGCCATTTTCTTCAACGTGCTGGAAGGATACCTGAACGTGCCAAGCAACGTCATGAAAAGTGCCACGAGCCTTGTCCTGACGCCCAGTGCCTTCACTCTGGCTTTCGGCATCCTCAGCGATTCTCGGCCAATCTTTGGCTTCCGACGCCGTCCTTACATGGGAGGAGGCTTTCTGCTGGCGTCGGCAAGCTTCGTTATTCTAATTATCCTTGGCCTGCCTGATCCTTACTTCTGCTTCGTGGATGGTCGGTACCTGGACCAGGAGGCCCCTTGCAACCCAGAAGCTCCGGATGCTTACGGTCCTTTGATGGTCTGCCTCTGCATGGCTAATCTGGGCTGTGTGGCAGCCACTGCTGCAGCTCAGGGGCTCGTAGTAGAGTATGCCAAAGCCGAGCCTGAGGAAATCCGCGGCCGAACGCAGGCCATGCTGCAGATAGTCATGTGTGCCGGAAGCATTTCTTCAGTGTTTCTTGCTGCCTTCGGGTTCAATGGCCGCGAGTTCACGGGAAGCTTCAACCAGAATGACCAGCTGAGCTACAGGCAGTTCCTTGTCATTTTTGTATTGATTTCAGGCGTGGTCGGGATCTCAGGCCTCTTCTGCGTCCGCGAAGGACCTGCATCACGAGCATCAATTCGGGCATACTGTCGGTCTTCCTGGCGCGTCTTTGAAAGCAAGGCGTTTTGCTCCCTTGCGCTCTACATCCTGGCCAACACGGCCGTCTTCTCAATCTTCACAAGTGCTGGAACTTGGGTGGGCCTTGAGTGGGCTGGGACCAAAGACATGCAGAGGGAACTTAGCAACTTAGTAGTAGAGCAGGTAACCTTTAACCTCTGTGGGGTTTTGTTACCCCATGTAACCCCTATATGAGAGTTTCCGAAAACAGGGGACCCTAATATAGTACCCTCAATAGTAGGATCCCTATTTTAAGGACCCCAAAAAATATGGTTCCTCTAATTTCCGGAAACTCCCATCTTATCCCAAAGTTTAACCTTTGGTTCCTCCATAATACTGCGCAACTCAGGCAATTTCCTGGGCATGATCCTTGCGATGCTGGGAAGCTGGCTCACTCAGAGGAAGGAGTTTCCGAAAAGTGGGGGAATCTTATTTTGGGGTCATTATAATAAGGATCCTACTATTTAGGGTACTATATTAGGGTCCCCTAGTTTCGGAAACTCCCAGGTAAGAACGGTAGGATAACCGGGTCACCTATTTTCGGAAACCCCCAGGTATCTTCTCAAAGTCAGCTGGCGCAAGACGGTCTTTGCTAGCATCATCCTCCCCGTCGTCCTTGACATGGCTCCCCAGTTTCTGACGATTTTCGATATCGTGCGGAATCAGTATCTGGGCTTTGGAGTACCATACTCTATTACTTTTTTCTTAAAGGAACCATTATGACGTGAAAGTTTACTGTTTCTCCCTGGTTACTTAAAAACCCAGGTATTTCTACCTCGGCGAACCGATCACTTCGTACGTTCCCGAGGCTATGGCAGACCTGATCTACCTCTTCATGGTGAACGAGTTTCTTATTGGCTGTACAGTCAACTTTTCAACTTTTGGGGCTCTTATAAGGTAGTCGATTCTGAAAGTTTCATATTTTATTCCTTGGGTTTTGGGCCAGTGAGGTTTGCGGACGGAGACAACTCTGCGCTTATGTTCGGCATGGTGGCGACAGTCAAAGCTGTGGGACAGCCCATGTCCGTCATGTTCTCGAATGAAATCTTCTCGTTCTTCACACCCGACCTGTTTTCGAGTGCGAACTACATAGAGGACACGCAGTCCTTTCGGTGGACAGTGGCTTCCTCATTCTTGCTGTCCTACGTCATCAAGGTTCTTGGCATAGGGACGCTTTTGCTGCTGCCCTCGCAGAAAGAAGACGCGCAGCAGCGAAAGACGGAATGGTCTAGACGGCCGCTGTTTGCCATCATCTCCATCGCCGTGCTCGGTGTCTGTCTGCTCTTCTCTTTGGTCGGAGACTTCCTCGTTCTGGACCCTTCTCTGACATGCTTGCACCTTCTCGGTGGAAAGGGCTGCTGAGTCAAAGGGGGGTTAGGGGTTTGAGGGTGTTTGGTAGTTGGGGGTTTGGGATGGAGCTTAACCCTCACCGTATGTTGAAGTCGCTTCGGCATTGCAGGGGACTCCATTGTCCTCACAAGGGCGAGGGCAGGTCGCGGCCAGAAAAACGATTGTACAGCTGCCGGTATCCCCTGCATGAGCCTATACAGTGAGAGCATGCGAGCCATTGCGAGCCAATGCTTCTCAATTACATTGAACCTGCTTCAGCAGGTCCGTGTTCCCTTATCTTCCATCATCCAAGACAGATTCCAGAGATAGAGTCAGTTGTAAAACTGAGCGAACGATGTTGAGCACAACCTAGCAACGAAAAAGGCTGCAGTTGCCAAGACCATCTTTGTCTGCTATGCTTTACTGTCCTTGCAAGTTCTCAATCCAAGCTTTTGCAGCTGTCTCTCAGCATGTGGGTGGTTGTCAAAATTAAGGTCCCTTTTTGGGTCCCTACTATAATACGGCACCTAATATTTAGGGTACCCAAACAGGGACCCTAATTTTGACAACCACCCATGTGGGTCGCTCTGAGGATCCTCATGGTCAAAGTGACATGCTCCTAAACCCTGAACCCTAAACCCCTGCCTACACCCCGCCCCACAAGGACCTCAATTTAGAGCAGCCCCCCTCACCAAAAGCTAAACTCGCGGTTGTTCGCGGATTTTCAGGTAGAGTCGCTGCAGAAGGACATGCAGGACATCCCCGGTTTTGAATCTCAAGCGTGCGGGAGTATTTGGGCAGTTCGCCACATTAGCTCTCTCTTTCGAGGGTCATTGTTTTTATGGTAGAAGCCAGAGAGTTGGGACATCATTATCCCTGTGCCCTGAAGATAAAAAACTAGGCCATCACTGCACTTTTCATCTTTGTCCGATGTTTCAACTGTCTGGTGCTATCGATAAAGGTTCTGTATTCTGAACGCATGTACTTCGGGCTACTATTCTACGGATTACTGTAGAGGGTTGCCTAAGCTGATACTAGAAGCGTTCTGCAAGGGCCGTTTTCTAGGGTTCAATTTCAGGGCAGGGTTCACACCATCACCCTCAACCGCAGGGCTTGGCATTGACTGACTGATCATTGGGCGTAGGCTGCAATACGAGGTTCATGGGAATTTTAAGATGGCATTATAAGCCCCTCACATGGGTTACGGTTATGGTCATAGATACCCTACTATGATAGTTTATAACCACCAAGCAGGGCCACTTTGTCACACACACACACACACACACCCAACGGGCACACGTAAACGTGGAGGGGTAGGGGTAGGAGTAGGGGTTGGGGGGAGGGAGGTTCCATCTGCGTTGCAGGCCAGCCATATAGTCGGATTGTGTACGTGCGCCGGGCATCAATGTTACAGGACATGAAGACAGCCCGGAGATGGTGGAGGTGGCAAGAGAAGAGAAGGGATCCAAGCGACGGTCCTTTAATCTACAAGCTGCAGATTAACGTCGTCAAGGACGGCACAGGTGGAAGTTCGCCACATTTTCGATTGGCCGGCAACTGGATGCGACAACAGCAGACCAGCAAGCGGGAGAAGCGCAAGGGCCCACCATTTCGTTTCTCCAAAGTTCGAGAACCCGACGAGCCATTGCTTGTCGACTTCATCTCGACGGCCCAGTCGATCAACCGGATCTGGCCTCGGTGGTGGTCTGGGAGGGCTTGGTGGCCAATCCTGCTGCGGCGTATGGCATTTGCTAATGTGCGAGACACTCTTGGCCAAATTATTGAATCAAACATCGCAGCCACAAGCCGTATCCAAGGTCTAACCTGGTCTAACGTTTCGGGGTTGTGGGTAATCTAGGTCAAACGGGTTGAAATCATGTGTAATAATGCCCCAACCCTACTCAATGGCTCTTCAACAGTTCCAGGCTCGATAAATGTGCCGGAGTAATTACCGGAGTAATTAGTACTACGGTTCCTTCGTGCGAAAATGTACCACCCAACACCGTATTCTGATTATCAAGGTCCCGGTTTTGGGGCGTAGGGTTTCGGGTTGAGAGATTAGGGGGGATCTTTCAACCTTCAATCATCTACTGAAAGGCTCACGAGTAGGTATTCTCTGCGTTCAAGGTCCCTCTACTCAGGACGAAGTCTGGTCATCGAACCCCCACCTGTTCGTGGTTTCATATCCTAGGATGCCCAGTAGTACCCTTATTCCCTTTTTGTAGTCCTAGGTTCCTTATAAAGTTACCCAATACCAAAAAGAGAGGCCTTTTTATTCTTAGGTTACTGGGTATCCTAGTATCCAACCAGGATGTTCAACTGATTGAAATCACTGATGCCTTTCGCGCTAACCAAGGCCCCAATTTCATTATTCGCCTTGAATAGCAGACCAGGGGTTGAACCTAAACCCTAAAACCCCAAAACCCCAAAAACCCTAAAAGACCCTGAAACCCCAAACCGTAACCCTATACTTTTGGGGGGGTACTATGGTCCCTATATAATCTCGAACGTTAACCTTCAGTTGCCCTAGGAGCACTCAACCCTAAATCCTGCAAGCCCTATACTATCCTATACCATCCTATACCCTGAACCCTACACCCTAACCCTATACCCGAAACTCTACACCAAACCCTAAACCCTATACCACAAATCCTACATAGTGCGCAGGACTTAGAGAAAGAGTTGGCCGATGTCCACCTTGAGCTGAAAGCCACCAAGGCGTAGATGCCCGCAGCAAAGTCTACTATAGGGGCCTTTCTAAGGTTCCTTAAAGGGCTCTATAAGGGTTTGTATAAGGGTACAAAACGGGTACCAAAAGGGCCTAAGGGTACAAAGGGGCTTAAACAATTACCTATATACGTTTTTTAGTTTTTTTTTTTTTTTTTTTTGTGGGGGGGGGGGAGTCCTTTAAAGGGTTCTGCAGGTTCCTTAAAGGGGTCAATAAGGGATCAAAGGTATGGTTCTAGGGTATAGGGACCTAAATACTTATTTGGGGAGGTTCCTTATTATAATTCTAGCATAATGGGCCCCAACACCCTATTCTAATTGTTGATTAAGTCCTCTACATTATCAACTCGGAGCCTGGCAATTGCTTAAATCCTCAAGGGCAAAGGATTGAGGTTTTAGGGTTTATGAGGCTTAAGCTTGTAGGGATTGGGGTTTGTCAGGGTTGAGGTGTTGGAGGGTTTTAGGGCCAATATATAGGGTTAAGGTCAAGGTGTTAGGGTGTGGGGGTTAGGCAAGTCTTCAAATACCGTCATGATAAGTGTTGGAGCATGTAGTAAGGGCTGTCCAGGGCATTCGGAGCTTCTCCTGCTTCTTCTTCTTCTTGATTCGTGTAAGTCTTGTTGCTGTGCCGACGGTTGCAGTTGCTGATGCTGGCTCTGTTGTCGAAGTCGTTGAGTGTTGCTCGTGTTGCTGGTGGTGATGATGCTGGGGCTGGCCGTGCTGCTGGTGCTAGTGATGTTGGTCGGCGGTCGTTGGTCGGTGGTGGCGGCAGCGGTGGTGGTGGTGGTGGTGTCGGTCATGTCGCAAGCTGTTGGACAATCTTGGGGTTACCTCACCAAAGCGCCATAAAAATTCTAAACGTGTCTTCACCACATGGCTGTCTCTCGAGGTTTGTGTGAAAGGGCACAAGCTCATCCACCTATTCTGTGAAGCCACTCCTGCCGCGAGGCAGAAAATGCAGACTGGTGCGAGAGAGCCCCGGGCTTAGAATCATCCTGCCGTCACGTTTAGGGTTTAGGGTTTAGGGTTTTCCCTTAAACCGTACACCCTTGGCGGCTGAGACGACAACTAGTTAGTCGCTGTCCTGTGAACTTTCGGCTGTTCTATGACGGATATTCGAGTTTGGGGCTTGGTTTGCAATCCCTCGGATATGCAGCAGAAACATCATGGAATTTCATTATAGCAGCTGGGCAGAAAAATTATCGGGCAGCTGCTTAGAGCGTTAGGGCACTTGGCAGCCCAGGCACGATGATGGCAGTGCTCTTCACATCAACCTAGATGGTAGCTGGTAGTAAGGAAGATGACCAGTAAACCGCAGGATAGTACTCATGGTCATTGTTACAGCTTCGGGATCCAAGCTTAAGGCCTCCGTGGCAGCAGACCAGCTGGCACAGGGCCAGAGCAAGGCCAGTTTACCTGAGCTCGGCTTTTGTGTCGTCGTTGAAAGGACTCGGGAAAGACTCAGTAAGGCAAGAGGTTTGCTGTCGTCTTTGAAAGGATTCGGGAAAGACTCAGTAAGGCAAGAGGTTTGCTGCAGTGTTTGAAGGCTTTGGGTGTCGGGCTGTAGGTCTTATTGGCTGTAAGCTCAACTTTTCAAGTTTTTGGGTTCTGAAAAGGAAGTCGATTCTGAAAGTTTCAACTTTTGTTCCTTGGGGTTTTGGATCAGTGAGAGGATGATTAGGATTCGATGGGTTTCGGATTTGGCACTTCGGTATTCGACTGCTTGTGTTCGAAGATCTGGGGTGGGGCTTCCGCTTTAGGGAACTGCCTTTGTGGCTCTCGGGTGCTTTGCTGTTTCTGTTTGGGTTGAGTGGGGTTGAACTACAACAATCCACCTTGGAAGTAGGTTACATTAGGACCCTGCATACAGAAAAGCAGCATGTGGAGTTTCAGGTGGGGTGTAGGATTTGGAAATCAGAAGTGCGGCTTAGAGTTTTCAAATTGCTCTCAAAGTTCCGGAATGAATGTTCCTGAACTACAATGGGTTCCTCTGCACGCACCATCCCGAAGAAAATGTATCCCAAGTATCCCAAGCTGAGCGACAGAGATACTTTAGGGGCTTAGATAATTGCCAATACAATTTTAATCGGGACGTCCTTCAGAAGAAAAAGAGTACAATTTTTTTGGTTCCTTGCTACAATAAGTATAGTATAGTGGGCCCCAAGACCCTTCTCTAATTATTAAGGCCCCTATATTATAGAACCCTACTATAGGTCCCATACAGAACCCCTTTAAGGAAGCCTTTAAAGGAATCCCTATTCTTATTGTTAAGGCTCCTATGTTATTCCCAACACTCTGCTCCGACACAGTCGACTCCACTTGTGTCAGAGGCAGGTCGCAGAGTGAGCTCTCGCCTGCTGGCCCGTGACGGGTTTAGGGTTTAGGGGTTTAGGGTTTAGGGGTTTAGGGTAGCACTTTAAAGACAAAACCGAGGTTCCTCCTAAACACTGAAAGCCTCAACCCCTGTAGATGACCTGAAACTATATAGCCCTAAAACCCGAAGCCTAAACCCCAGGCCCTGAAACCTTATCCTACACCCAAAAGCAGCAGACCAGAATCCCAAAAACCCAAAACCCCTAAACCCGTGAACCCCAATCCCTGAACCCCAAACTTTAAACAGCCCGGCAAAGTCAGAGCCAGGCTGTGTCGGCATTCCTCAGGAAGTTTCCCGCCGCAGCGGCTCTGGCGATTCTTTTCCGTGGCTCGCCGCGGTCCAGGGTTTAGGGTCTAGGGTTTAGGTGCGCTGTTCTGGATTTGTTTGCGCTCTGAGGTTGTAAGTATGTCACCATCTTGGCAGTCCGAGTCCATACCCGACATATACATATACACACACATACATACACACACCTGTATAGATGTGTGTGTATATATGTTATACTTATATTTACAGTCGTTTATTATGTGTATCGTCTTATGCATACAAACATAGTTGTAAATAAGTAGAAATATATATGTATATGCATACATACATACATACATACATATATATATATATATGTGTGTGTGTCTGTGTAGATATTTCAAATGGTGCATACATAATCTTTTTATGTTTGTATTTATATAGATGTATTGTAAGTACAAACTTCGGTACACACACACACACCCATCCACCCACGAACCGTTTCCGGGAGCACCCATGAGGTTCCCGAAGCTGTCTGGGGCTATCGACCTTTTGCTAGGAGTTTTGGGGTTTAGGGTTTTTGGGGTTTAGGGTTGGATCCGTTAGAAGGGGCCCCCACCCTGTAATAGTAACTAAAAAGGATTATTAGGGCCCTATAACTTTATACCACTAATTACAGGGTGGGTGCCCCTTCTAATGGAGGAGATCAGGGTACCTGATTTGAGCCCTAAACCCTAAACCACCGTCTTGGTGATCCATACGTGTACACACACATATGTGTATGTACATATGCTTACATATAAATATAAATATGTATGTATGTATATATATATATATATATATATATGTATGTGTATGTGTGTGTATGTGTAAATATGTAATTCTTATGTGGTTTCCATTTTTTGCATTGTAACTGTTAATACGAGTGGTACCATTCATTGTCATTCGTACTACGGTTGATGGTACAAATCCTGCATTACCTTAAGGACCCTAGACTATGGGAATTATGGTATATTCCTCGTTATGGGTAATGCAGGATTTGTATCATCAACCGTAGATCTTTCGGAAGGCCGGGCCTGTTTGACAACTTGAGGCTGCGGCCCGACAACGAGGAAGCTCAAGCTCCCCCGACACGGGGGATCATACTTTTTGCTCTAGGTTCTCAGTATAAGCTTAATATGGACTTTATAGGGAGCCTACCAAAAAAGCACGTTTTGGTAGGTTAACTAACCATTGATATTGGGGGAGTTACGTAAGGAGCCAGGGATGATTATAATCCCTTATTGCCAAAGAGCCAGGGGAACCCCCAAAACCACTGGTTAGTAGCTTTTGGGCTAGGGTTTAGGATGAGGGGTCTGATGAAAGCGGGCCTCAACCCCCAAACCCTGTACCCCGAACCGCCAGCCCCCAAAAAAAGAAGCTAGCAAAACCCTAACCCTTAAACCCAAACCCTTTGTTCAGGGAGTTATTTTCCGTGCAAGTTTCTTTGATTGAAGTACGAAGCCAGTCATTTCGAATCTGGGGCGCGGCGGATGCTTTGAAGTTTGGGTTTAGGGTTCAGGATTCAGGGCTTAGGGTCTGTCTACTTGGAGTTTCATGGGTGGAGTCAAAAAGTCCCCGAATATGGGTTATAGCTATAGTTACCCTAGCCATAATCCCAGTTACAGCTCCCCCATGAACCTCCAAATATAGGTGTTTTGTGAAGTCGTCTTTGAAGCAGAATCTCAGGGGAGCCACAGTGAATAAATCTTAATATAGGGGCCTGAATAATTAGAATAGGGGTTCCTTTGAAGGCTTCCATGAAGGTTCTGTCAGGGATCTGTAGGAGGGTTCGATAATATAGGGGCCTTCATAATTAGAATAGGGTTTTGGGGCATGTTATACAATAACTATAGTAAGGAGCCCATAACATAGTAGAGGTGATGAAAATTTAGGCCCCTATAGTTGTTTTGGGGTTGTAGGGTTTGGGGTTCAGTGCCGTTTAGGGGTTTGGGTTAAGTGGGTGGGGGGGGTGTCGAGCGTGTAAGTTTGAACATGTTTGTACACGAGGTCACATCCTGGAAACTGCAGCTGACAACGTGGAGGCGTCGCTGAGAAAGCTGCGGTCAGCTTCGGAAGGTTGTCAAATCTTGCGATGGTTGTTGCACTGGCTCCTTCAGCGGGATGGCTGGGTTTGCTGACATTTCCTGACCGAGCGCCTAGACGGTTCTTCCTCACAAGCACGGCAGCATCATGATTATGACCACGATGAAGTTTGATGTGACTTCCATGTTGTTTCTCCTCGCTTGTAGAGGTGTTCGCCTGCATTTCGAAACCATCCCGCACATTCAAACCACCCACGGCATCCAGGAAGAGCTTCCTCACCGTAGCTGCTTTGATAACTTCTGCGGCACGCCCACTTATTGAAGCTCGTTACACATGGTGTCCGGTTGATGAGTCTCCCAGGAGCAGAGTAGGTAACCTTTATTCTTTTTCTGGTAGTATAGTCCCTAACAGTCCCTATACAATCCCTATAAAACCAAAAAGGTTACCCTTTAGTTCCCCATGATACCCGATAAGTAGGGTCTTCGTGGCCGCTAAGACGGGTACCCACCCAAAACTGTCCTGAGATCAAGAGCTTCAACCACAGGGTGGGGGAAACCTGTTTTTTGAAGCAGGCCGCCGTGCGACAACGCCTGTGCCTACATGGCGCGGTAGGGGAGGGGGGGCGGGGCTTGAGTTTTCAATGTCTCAGAGTTGTAGAATTAGTTTATGATACTCTGAAGGTTCTAGCCGGATTATGCCGGGTTTCAGGTAGTTTTTGTTAACTGAAGCCTTAACCCCAATCCCTCTGAGACCGCAACCCGTTCGAGAAAAAAATAGGGGCCTTAATAATTACCTATACTGTTTTGGGGGTTCCTCCTTATTATAGCTATAGTAAATAGACCCCAAAACCCTATTCTACTTATTAAGGCCCCTATATTACGACGGAAGGGCTGAAGATTCAGCTACTCTTGGATCGTTTACACAGGCCTGTGGGTAGTTGCTGAGGGTATGGTTGGGGTCCCCCCGATCTGTAGCAGTTGGACAATATCTCTAATAGAATTATGTGCAGCCCTTACTATGACCCTTGACATAGACTATTACCCAAGGTATGGTTTAGGTTAGGGTTCAAGTTTGGGAAGCAATCAATCCTGTGGAAGGCCTGTTTCCATGGTTCGGCGATTCTTGCGCCACAACTATGTCAGAATGCCTTCGTGCAAGAGTTGTTGATTGCTTCTTGCAGAGTATTGCTGGCGACGCAGTGTCTTGGGAGAGCAGACCTTGCCCAGCAGACAATGGCCGAAAGCAGCCTTCTGTCGTTTATTGGCGACCATGAAGAAGGTACATCGTATGGACTAACAGTGGCAGGATGGAAAAACAGTCCAGCAAGAATCGAACAGGCGACGGAGCCCAACCGAACCCTCCTTGTTGGCCCGGGTGGCATGGCAAGTGCGACAAAGGCCGAGACAAAGCCCAAGGCAGCGGCAGTGACCGAAGTGGCAATCCTGCCTAGAGCTCAGTGGCAGAGCACACAGGAGAGAGAGAGAGCGCGAGGGATAGAGAGAGAGAGAGAGACAGAGAGATAGCATGCTTTTGCTTGTGAAGGCCGAGCAAGAATCCCCCCTCCAAGTGGCGGCGGTCCAGCAGCTGCAGCGAGAAATCGACAGACTGAAAGCGGAATCTGAAGAGGCTCGCAACAACACGGCACACTGAGACCCTATTGGACGTGCATCGGGCCTGAGTTGAACGGCAGTGGCCCACTGCAGTAGGCCCGTAGATTCTCCGAAGGCAGCTCGGGCTTCATTGATAAACATTACTCTCATGACCGACGCCGTGCTGTGGCAAACAGCCATGCGCTTTGCAGCGCCGCAGCTGTGTCGCAGGAAAGCTGGGCCTGCTTCAGGTAATGCTTTATGTTATTATCGGGAAGCTTCTCGTGGTAGAAAGCGGGAAGGTCTGGCAACAAAGTCGTCTTGTTGGTGAATGTTTTCACCAGGGTCTGAAGCTGTGCTCCGTGGCACTTGGCTGTAAACTGCTGCGCCGCAAACTCCGAACTTTATCCAGTGGTTTCATGCTCGGCAAGATTGGCATTTGGCATTGCTTCAACATAGCCTGCTGAAGTGACTTCCCAAGCGCAATGCCAGGGATGCTTCTTTCGGGGAACGTGTCAAAAATTCTCTCTTTCTCCGCAGTGACGATCATCCAAGCACCATGCTCATGTTTGGAGGACTTGTCCGTGATGTGAACTGCCAGAAAATCATTTCGGCATGTCAGGCCTATTTGGAGAATCCAAGCTTGTCCTGCAGAAGGTATCAATGTTGTTCGAGTCTTATTCGAAATTCCAGTACGTCTTCGGAGACTTTCCAGCTATTTGGCTGTGATATCAATCCCAGCGGCGGGAACTTCTGCTTGGAGGCGGTCTGTTCTGTTCTTCTTCGGTAGCCGCGGCCTGCTGGCTCGAAGTTGGGTAAAAGCCTACGGCTCTTGAGGAGGGTCAGGCCGGGGTTACCGTGGAAAGTGGAGCAAACATTGAAACGCCTGAACTGTGGACTGCGATGGGAACCTTTGCGGCTCGAATGTCGCCCTCGTCCTGCCCTTGCTGCGTGCGCTGGCACGGATGGGCAGCTGCGCTGAGCATCTGCATTGAGGAGTTTTAAGCGTGCCTCAGGCTCGTGCGCTGTGCGCCGGCCGGGCTGCTGCTGCATCAGATCTAGGGGGAAGGGGGGATGGGAAGTGAGGTGTGGGGGAGGTTAGGTGAATGTTCATTTCGAGGTTTAGGTTGGTGGTCTCCTCCACAACCTTCAGCTTGAGCTCCTGCACTCGAAACCCCGCCTTTCCGACACCCGTTAGTTGGGCCCTGCAACCACAAAACTTGCAACCCTAATTCAACTTCAAGCCTTAAAGCCCCGAGCCCGAACCTCGAAGTAAGAACTACATCCTCAGCTGTTTTGCCAAGCCCCCCGCGGCATTCTACACAGGAGCTTCCACCCAACTTCCTCGACGCCCGGCCCCCCCAAGCAAACTGACACGGAATGAATAACAACTTGTTTGAGAGGGGGGGGGGCTCCTCTACGTACGGCCGGGCTGTTGGGCTCTAGTGTACCAGTACTAAGACTAGTGCTGGCAATGGTGGTGGTAGTAGTAGTAGTAGCAGTAGCATTGTTCACAGATCGGGCCGCGAAAGCTTTTGCATTTTTGGGGAGGATGCTGGGCCGAAATGAGAAAGCTTGGTGTTATTGGGGACCAGCGAACTGCCGAGGCTGCTCAATGCTCAGATACCTCAGGAAAATCTTGATATTATTGGGTACCACCAAAAATAGTTAACAAAATTGAAGGCGGAGAAAATGCTTGTAATTAAGGTTGGCCCCTGGTGAATTTGTTTTTCTTAATTGGGGTCCCCCTAATCCTATCTTCCACAGAACCGGGGGTTGCAAAAATGTTTTCCCTTATTGAAGTACCCCAAACATTTTCAGGGCCGGAATAAGGGCGAAAATGTTCGAATTGTTTCCTGTTGGGGTACCCCCAAACAATCACCTGCTCGGAGAAACCCGCACGAAAAAAAAATATTGGGGGGCCGCCCCGTCTGCACGCGATCTTCGGGCGGCATGATGAGAGCATCTACTATGCCGCCACGCCGCTGCTGTCATCACCTTCAGCGGCCTATGTATTGCGCGGGGGTCAGTGCAAGGAGCACGCTTGGTTGTGGATATTCGCTTGTCTGTGAGCGCGTTCATGGACACATTTCTTGTGAGAGGCCAATGCTCGCCTGCCGCTGTTGGCGACCCCAAGCCTTAAAACAGTCAGCGTGGATGACTGCACGGTAGAGGTCATTGAGCGGCGCAGGTGTCGCAACAAGACCATCAAATTATCCGTCTTGTTGAGCTTTGTTGCTTGAAAGCTCGAGCGGCCAGCAGGTGTAGGTGCATCGGGTCCCAAACCTGATGCCCTAATTCGTTAAACCCTGTCTGTCCTCGATCGACCCTAGTCAGTCCTGGCAACCCGCTGCGAGTGTCGCGTTGTGGATTGTTGCACCTCTGTGGTTTCTAGTGGACGTCCTTGTATGAAAGATCGTAATTTCCTCGGGTCGACATTCGCTTTAGGGTTTAGATGGGGTTCATAGTAAAACCATAAAGTTGGAGCATGGGCTTAGGATGATCAGTCACGGGCTTACCAGAGTTTGATAACTTTCCGTCTTGCGCTCTAGGGGATCTTGTTATCCTGGTCCAGATCATTGGGTTTAGGTGTAATGTAGGGTTTAGGCGGATCCTGCTATTTCCCGGATAGTTGCGAATTCCAGAACCTGAGGCCGTAGAACCATAAAGCTCAACCCACAGCCCTTCAATTGAAGCCTTGCAATTCAACCCCCTGTGATACCCATTTCATCTGAAGCCGTTCACGGGTTCAGGGCTGACTGACACAGAATTAGGTGGGGTTTTTGGACCTTCCATTTTTCGGAGATTTCCACGCAAGCCGCGAGAAGACATTGCAATTCGGCCTGCTTGTGGGTTCAGGAATTTGTGTGCATCGGGATCTCCGGGTTGAGGATGATGGAGCTTGCGGGCGGTTGTTGTTTAGAGAAGCCTTGGCAAACCAAGCATCGTTTAGTCACCATTTGATTGCAACTGCATGCGACAACGAAGGGTCTGACTTCGACGATTGCTGCTGCCGCAGCTATTCGCACAGCTGCTGCTGCTAGAGACATCCACCAGCACCACCAGTGAGACCTGCTACATGCCAGCTTCCAGCTACTGGGATAGAGTCTTTAGCAACCTGTTGCTGAAGTCAGGCTCTTGGGTGTCGCGGCACGAAATGACACTTGGGATGCAGGTATGTCTGGTCGCTTCAGGTTTTCGCTTGAGAGTTTTTGGGTTGAGGACGGTTCAATGTGCGATCTTTTCGCATCAAGTTTGATCAATTAGCTGACCAGCGGGACGAACTGACCGACTTTCCTCGTGATACGTCCGCTTGCTCAACATATTCTGTGCCGGCGAGAAGCTGGTATGACTTGTCCTAGCACCAACACCGCTACTGCTAGTCCATTGCTGGCCGCAACTTTTGCCATCGTTATGTTTTGAAAACATCAAGGAGCTGTCATGAATGGTTGCTTCCATCAAGAACAGAAGTCGAAAGAGTGTGTGTGTGTGTGTGGTAAACTCCTAAACCTTAAACAGCCCAGGAACAACTTCTTGACGGAGTTTCTGGGCTTGAGGCCCTTGGTGGGATTCGGGATCTGTGGCTTTGGGATTCCCAGGGCTGTGATGAGGAAGCCTAGGAATGATTGTGCTTGTTAAGGCGCCTGTATATATTAAACCCTTATCATACCCATTCAAGAATCTGAAGAATCCTAGGAATAATTTCGTTTATTAAGAACCTTTTATCTCTTAAACCCTTCTAATACCCATAAAGAACTGACGGGGGTGCAGCGCTGCCGGGCTTTCTGACTTCTGGGTTGCCCTCCGTGGACTTGGGCATAGGTCTGCGACGTCTGGATCGGAAGGAGTTGCGAGACCATTCTTGCAAACTATCCCCACATAGTAGGATTATTGTAAAATATCCCCAAATAGTAGGATCGCTTTTCAGGGACTTCAAGATTTTGCGAACTCCGCAAATGAGGGCTGAAAGACCCCAATAGACGAGCAAGCACCGAGCTGCGTCATGGGTTTGTTATCCCCAGCCAGGTAGGCTCGTGAGGGGGCTTCAATCGAAAGTTTGCAAAATCAGGGTGAGCTTTCTTAGGGATCCTTACAAGAAGGATTTTGCCTTCTAGGGTCAGGGTTCAAATCAGGGTTTGCTCACTTTCTAGACATCCCATATACTAAGACAGGACATCGCACGTGGCTTGTCAGAGTTGTTGGTTGAAGTTGCTTGCGTTTGGAGCCATGTATACAGGGCGGATATGGTTATCCAGTCTTTCGAGAAACTGCCCACGTGCAAGCCATGTGTGCCAGACCCGTAGCCTCAACCCCCAAGTCTTAAACCAGTCCCCACAGCTCCGAAGCGCTCATCCTTTACCATGCCTAAACCCGGAACTTCGAAATCCTCAACAATCCTACAGTAAACCTTAACCCAAACCCTTAATTGGACAGGGGCCTTGAGCTGAACATGGTGGCGCAGGCAAGGAACGGCATCCTCGGTGTCGACAGGGCTTCTTTGGGTTTTACAGTTTCGGATCTGAGGGCAAAGTGAATGGTTATGGGTTTAGGGTTTAGTGTCGAAGGGCTTGGGGTGTCGTTTTGGATTTAGGGTTCCTGTTTGATCTTTTCTCCCAGCCGCCACGGGCCATAGCGGCCGTCGCTTTTCGGCTTGCATGTGGCCCGCTTCTGCACGGGACCTCCCTTAAGCGGCGTGAGCGAGTGAGCGAGTGAAAAACTGTTTGAGGTTTAGGGTTTGTTGATTTTACACCCTAGCCGCAGGGTTTCAGAGGTTTGGAGGGGTTGCAATATTCGTGCCGACCCCATTAAAGAACCCTATAAGCCTCATATACCCTCTATGGGCGTCCTATGATCCAAAGTGTCAGCCTTGGATCTGAAGCCCTGAACCTGAACCAGAAGCCCGAAACTATAGACATTAATACAGGGGCCTAAATAATTGGCACTAGTATTTTAGGGGTTCCTTATTATAGTTATAGTATAGTGGGCCCACCAACTCTGTCTAATCATAAAGGCAAATAGAGTACCCGCACCCCTAGACCCCCACGTCCTTAACCCCAAACGCGAGACTGGCGACATCCCTCAACCCTAAAGCCCTAAAGGCTTCATCAACCCTGAACTTAAACCTTTCCAGACCCGCAACCCCTTACTCCCAGCTCCCCTACCCCAACACCCCTCATTACACCCTCAACCCCGCAAACCCCAAATCCCGCCCTAAACCCCAAACCCCGCATCCCCAAACCCTACACCCCAAACCCCCAAATCCCATACTCGACAATCTAAACACACCTGAAACCTCCATTCGTGCCCCAAGCGTCTCTCATGTCCATGCACAACATAGCCGCGATGGCAGGCCCTCTTCGGCACGCTCGACCTGGAGCCCCGGCTGCTGTTTGTTTGGTTGTGTGTTTGTGTTTGTGTTTGTGTTTGTTTGTTTGTTTTTTGTTGTGTGTGTGTGTTTGTTTGTTTGTTTCAATTGTGTTTTGTTTCACGTGCATTAGTGCATGCTGTTGGTTTGTTTTGGTGTTGTGTCCACTTTGCCGCGGCTTTGTTGTAGGGCATTCGGGGGTTTAAACAAGATGAGGTTCAGGTTCAGGGATACTGCAAGCATGACGAGTTAGTCGAAGGCTGTGGCAACACTACAAGTAGTTCCTTCTGCAACTTGTGCAGCTGGTTACTGTGCCAATACCTGAAAGCCCGACGGATGAACTCCCATGCGCCTCGAGCGCCAGGGGTAGTATGAATGTAGGGGATTAATATAGGTCTCCAAATAAATACCAATGCTATTCTTGTTCTAGGGGGTGTTCCTTACTAGAACGATACTACACTGTCCCCAAAACCGTATTCTAATCATGATTAATGAGGCCCTTTACGATCCCCTTATAATGGTACCCCTTATAGAACCCTTTTAAGGACCTCTTCGAAGGAACCCTATTCTAGATATTATGGCCCTATATTAGAATCACACAGTTGATAAGGCATCTCCTTTAGGGTTTAGGGTATAAAACCCCGTCCAAAACCTCATAACACGTATGAAGCCCTTACAAACCGTGTAAAATGCCCATAGAAGCCCTGACTGACGGCTGTCTAACACTTCCTAGTTGCGTTTCGGCAGTTAGGTGTTCTACAGGACTGTCAAGCCCTACACCATTAGAGGGGTAAGGGGGAAGGGTGCCGGGCCGTAATCGCCCTAATAAGGACTTGAGAATACTACAGTAGAGACCCACCCGCCAGCAACCAAAATAGCAGCAGCGAGTAGAAGATTCGATTCCAACCTTCGCAATTAGGTTCCTGAGTAGTACCCGTTTGCCCTTCCTAATTTGGGGGTCGCACGTTTAGTGTTTAATTTAGAGGCCACTCAGGAACCTAGACAACAGCCTTAGCACCTCACCTGAAGCCCAACAGCAATGGATCCGAAACTCTGAAAATGACGAACAAGAAAATCTGAACAAGAAGAAGAACGATTGTAAGCGGAATATAGGGCCTGAATAAGTGTAATAAGGTTTGTGGGGTATCTTACTGTGTAGCCATATTAATTAAGATTATCGAACCCTGCGGAGTAGCATTGCTAACGATTTGCACCTTTTTAGACCTGGCTGCTGAATTTCCGTCCCAAGGAGCGCGAAGGCCAGATCTGTCAGGTGCACGCCTTGCGACGGTTTAGGGTTTAAGGGTTTAGGGGTTTAGGGTCTAGGGTTTGGGTTTAGGGGTTTAGGTTTAGGGGTTTAGGTTTTAGGGTTTAGGGGTCCGGGTGAGGGCTCGGGGGGCTCAGAGCTAGGCACGGCGGCTTACACCGGGAGGAGCAAGGTCAGGTTGCATCCTCTACTTACACCTTCTACTTGGAGGGTCGGGGGACTTAGTAACTAGTTATTCTATAGAGTTATAAGTACCATAACCCCAATTAGGATCCCTATTAAGGTACATATAACTCTATATACTAACTACTCACTAAGTCCCCCCGACCCTCCAAGTAATCATCCCACATGAAATCCTCAACCTTAACCCTAAACCCAATATTAGATCCTACAGCACAGCCTTAACCCTAAACCCAACAATATCCTGATGCTTTCACCCTGAACTCATCTGCGTTTCTTGTATCTTGGCATTCGGACCAAGTGAAGCATGGTATTTGATTTTCCTGCTTCGCTACTTGACACATCCATGTTAGCAACATAACAGTTCGATACTGGCAGCTTTAGCTTCGATGTTGGCCGGCAGAAAGATCAAAGGACCTTCATGACAGCCCTACTTGGAGGATGCGTTGCTACACCGTCTGGAAGAACCTCCTTCGATGAAGGCCCGGCCAGGGCTCACAGGGGACTTCGGCTTACCTAAGCGAAATGTTGTTTAGAGCCACGGTTTAAGGGTTTAGGGTTTAGGGTTTAGGGTCCGGGTTCTATGCAGGTCACTGGAGACACCCTAAAAACCCTACGCCCCAACCCTAAACCCTAAACTCCAAACCATCCCAAACCCGAAAAACTCCAAGCCCTAAACCCCAAACTCTAAACCCTAAACTCCAAACCCTAAACCCCAAGCCCTAAACCCCAAACTCTAAACCCTAAACTCCAAACCATCCCAAACCCTAAACCCCACCCCAAGCCCCAAAACCCCAAACTCTAAACCCTAAACTCCAAACCATCCCAAACCCTAAACTTTAAACCCCAAGCCCTAAACCCCAAGCTCTAAACCCTAAACTCCAAACCATCCCAAACCCTAAACCCCAAACCCTAAACCCCAAACTCTAAACCCTAAACTCCAAACCATCCCAAACCCTAAACTTTAAACCCCAAGCCCTAAACCCCAAGCTCTAAACCCTAAACTCCAAACCATCCCAAACCCTAAACCCCAAACCCTAAACCCCAAACTCTAAACCCTAAACTCCAAACCATCCCAAACCCTAAACTTTAAACCCCAAGCCCTAAACCCCAAGCTCTAAACCCTAAACTCCAAACCATCCCAAACCCTAAACCCCAAACCCTAAACCCCAAACTCTAAACCCTAACCCCCAAACCATCCCAAACCCTAAACTCCAAACCATCCCAAACCCTAAACTCCAAACCATCCCAAACCCTAAACCCCAAACAAAAATTCCTAAACTCCAAACCATCCCAAACGCTAAACCCCAAACCCTAAAACCCCCCAAACTCAAACCCCAAACTCCAAACCCCAGACCCTCTCGGTGCTTTTGGCCCCGGCCACTCGCACTTGGTTCCCTGGAGCTGATGATGGAGCAGCGCTCACGTGGCTCGTCGTTGTTGGCGGGGTTGCTGCAGTCCACCTTAAGGCTGACATTTGAGCAGATCCGTGAACTGCTACGAGCCAGAGCAAAGGAATGTATGCTCTCCTTGGCACGGTGGCTTTGCTTCTTCCACTCAACGTTTGGCGCCATGGATACCCACCCACCCACCCACCCACCCACCCACGGCCCATGGACTCAACTAGGGTCCCTTTAAGGGTGATCTAAGGGCTCCTTTCAGGGGTCCATAAGGGTTCTACATGGATTTAGGGTATAGCGGTCCCTGGACTCAAGGGGCTGGTGCAAACACTTCTGCCATGCCGACGGGGCATCCTTGAGTTCGTGCACCGGTGCGAAGCAACGTGGTCCTCGTACCGGTCACCTGGTATCTGGCTCTGGCGACCACTCTTGTGATGATGTCGGTTTAGGGTTTAGGGTTCCTTTAAAGGGATCTATAAGGTTTAGGGTTTAGCGAGCTTAGGTTTATGTTTAAAGTTTCAGGGGTCGAGGGCACAGGGGGGTTGCTGCAGAAGGATCGCCGCACTTGCGGAGCAGCCGGTGCCACGGGCACTACGCTTGCATGGAATTAACGAAGGGCTATCTCTGCTAGGAGTTTTGGGTTTCACATAGAAGGTGCAATAACGAATAGCCCTTGCTTTTTGTCCCAAATCATAGTGTCTTTTAACCCCATTCTGATTATTCAGGCCCCATTTTTGAGGGCGATTTAGGGTGCATGGTTCAGGAGTAGACGATGAAGCAACGAGAGAAGTGCCGGCGCCGTGTCTAGCATTAAGAGAAGTAATAACAGTAGTAGTAGCAATAATAATAATCATCATAATCATAATAATCATAATAATAGTAGTACTAGTCATAATAGCAATACTAATAATAGCATTTAGGCCATAAGTGCGTAGAAGCTTAGGGCCTGGAAGGCTCTGTTTTGGAAGGCAGGTGAGGCTCGTAAAATCATGGATGCTCATAGCGGAGGGTTTAGGGCTTACCTTAACCCTGAATAACCTACCTTTTTTGGGTCCCCTATTATGATTTCCTTTTCTAATCCTGAAAAAGGTAGGTTCTTCAGGGTTAAGGTAGGGTTTAGGGTTTAGAGACGTTAGTAGCTGACCAGGTATGAACATCTTGGGGGTTGCAGAACCCCGCCGCAATTGAAAGGTTAACCTTGTTGGGCCAGGGAACTCGGCAATTAGGTAGATTACGAAGATTCCACTGCCTGCCGTCCTGGAGTCAGTTCTAATGGGGGCTTGAACTAACAACACAATATACTTCACGCACAATATTACTACTTCACCCTCCTTATTATTCGCATACTAGGATATAGGCAAAACCCTTCGTTGCCCGCATGTTCACGGCAGGATCTTGTCCACGAGCGCTTGAACGGCGAACCTCCAAATCCTTATTACGCTTACCGCTTGAAACCGCAGACTCTCCGCACTAAAGCCCCCACATGCCCCCACAGAAGTTGATCCGAAAATCCTACACGGTGTGGGATCTTCACAGGTTTGCTGCAAGGGGCCTTATCCAGTTTTGGACCCCCAAAGCAATGTACCCTAAAAGCCTAAACCCCTAAAACCGTACACCCAAGAGTTCCTAGACGGCTGAACCCCAAAGCCCCAAACTCCTCAATTCGTTGAGCCTTTCAACTTGAACCCCTCAACCCTAACCCTAAACCCTAAACTCCTAAGCCCTATACCCCTAAACCTATACCCTAACCGCAAACCCTAAACCCCTAACCCCAAACCCTAAACCCCAAACCCCTAAACCCTCAACCAGCCTGACACCCTGAGCCTCGGAAAAGGATGTTTGGCTGGCCGACCTGGAGAACATTTGGCCGGGTAGGCAGGAGGTGGTACGGTGCGCCGCGCCTTAGAGTCACGAGAGGCTTTAGGGGCTTAGGGTTTCAGGGTTTAGGGTTTAGGGTTTAGGGGTTTAGGGTTTAGGGTTTAGGGTTTAGGGTTTAGGGTTTAGGGTTTAGGGTTTAGGGTTTAGGGTTTAGGGTTTAGGGTTTAGGGTTTAGGGTTTAGGGTTTAGGGTTTAGGGTTTAGGGTTTAGGGTTTAGGGTTTAGGTGTTAGGGTTTAGGGTTTAGGGTTTAGGGTTTAGGGTTTAGGGTTTAGGGTTTAGGGTTTAGGGTTTAGGGGCAGAACGCGTTTTAGGGGTCGGGCGGTTTAGGGTTTCAGGGTTTAGGCTTTAGGGCTTACCCGGCCGGGTTTTAGTGGTAAGGGTTTACCTAGTGTCGGCCCCTGATCGTTAAACCCCCTTGCCTAACAAGGATTGTAATGGGGATCCGCATCAGAAGTATTGCGCAACCCAGAATTCCATTCTAGCTGTAAGGTGCGTTGTTTCGGGGCTCTACGGTTTGGTCTGACACTATAAATGCATATACCAAAACTCCCGGTGAGACGGTTTAGGGTTCGGGGATGCGGTTTAGGGTTCGGGTTCTTAGGACGGGGCCACGTCTACGAAATTCAGGGCTCGGATCCAGGTACGCCCGGCGAACCGACCGGTCGAATTCCCCCCCACGCGTATCCTTGCCGACGGCCAGGCTCGCTTGAATTCAACCGGCTGGGTGACTTAGATTCGGGGCAATATAGGCGTCAAACAATTAGCCCTAAAATGTACACTCCTCATATTTTGTATTGTACTTCAAAGAACTACCTAGGAGCTAAATGTCCTACCTTGTTAAGGACATGTATAAGGAAATCATACAAAGGAAACCCAAGAAGGTCTAAACTCTGAGCCCGAAACCTTACACCCAAAACCTTAAAACCTAAACCCTAAAGCTTAAACCCTACCGAAAACCTTAAATCCTAAACCCTCGCGACCCTAAACCCTTAACCGAAAGCCTCAAACCCTGGTTTGTTGCAGGCTCAGGGGCTGCGCGCGAATAGACAGAAAAGGAGACAAACAAAGAAGCACCTTCGGATTATGGGTTCGGTTTTTAGGACTTCGGGTTTAGGGTGTTAGGGTTTAGGATTTTAGGGTTTAGGCTATTATTAGGGTTTTAGGGTTTAGGGTTTTGGGGTTTCAGGGTTTCGGGTTTTAGGGTTTAGGGTTTTACGATTTAGGGTTGAGGGTTTTAGGGTTTTATAGGTTAAGGGTTTTAGGGTTTAAGGCTTTAGGTTTTTAGGGTTTAAGGTTTTAGGGTTTAGGGTTTAGGCTTTTAGGGTTTTAGGGTTTTAGGGTTTAGGGTTTTCGGGTTTTAGGGTTCAGGGTTTCAGGGGTTTAGGGTTTAGGGGCTGTGGCCTTGGGGCGGATAGTTTTAGTTGGGGCTCTCCAGCATGTTTGCAATATCAAACACTCTTCACAACCCCTAGTACGCAACGTCAAGGTCGTGTTCCCTGACTTCTTGTTTCTTCAGTGGATTCCGTTTGGAGGTTTAGGCAACTGTTATATAGCTGCGATCAGTTCCAACCCCAACTAAGTTGATTTGTCTACCCCGCTCTGTGGAGATCTGCGAACGCAATCCCAGGCAACAACACCAAACCCACGAGCCAGACTGCTGATAGACACAACCCTGCATGAAGTGAAGCAGCATAGCCTAGACACTGTGAGGTATGGTATATTGCGTACAAGGGCAATGCAGGAGTTTGTCCATCAACCGTAGAAACCGACATTGAACCCTTGACCCTGAACCGTGAACCAACCCAAAACCTAGGTGGCAATTTGGGAAACTGTTGAATTTCCTTTAGGGTTCCTATAGAGGTACCTGTTCGTAAATACTTTTCAGAGCCCCGAAACCACAACCTAATCGACATTGAAGTCTCTGAATGTCCAGGCGACCCCGTAGCGGCAGTCGCCCAGGCCAGGGCAGTCTGTCCAAGTGCTAACAAAGGGGTCGGAAGAATTACTAAAAGGATTCCCTTATAGCAACTCTAGTATAAAATCCCCATTCCCGCAGAGCAACTACGGACGATAATATACGATCCCCCAAAACCCTATTCTAAAAATTAACTATCGTACAACATCCTCCAAAACCCTATTCTTTCCATTAAGGGCCCCAGATAAGCTCTGAAAGTCATTTCAAAGCTGGACCCGGGGAAACTGCTGGCTCCTGAACAACTACCGCATCTAGGACTTAAACCGGTTTAGGGTGTAGGGGTGCTCTAAGAGAGGGTAGAAATAAATCCCCATAGTAGCCCTGGCAGTGACCCTTATATGGAACCTCAAAAAGCGCCAAAATGCTTCTCAGGAGAAGATCCTTTTCCCAAGGTCTCTCTCCTAGTCGATCATTTGTAAGATCCCGACTTGGGGCGATATGGGAGTTTCCGAAAATTCGGTGTTACCTTATTGTTTTGGGGTCCTTATAATAGGGATCCTATTATGTAGGGTACTACATTAGGTTCCCCTATTTTCGGAAGCTCCCACAACTGTTTAGGCTTTAGGCTTACTCAGCTATTTGCGAAGCCTGATCCTTAGAGTATGAGCCTCCCTAAACCTCTAAAGCATGTTCCATCGGAGCAGTGAGGGGCTTGCTGTGAAAGCGTCCGGCTAAAGTTCCGACCGCTTGGTGCTCCTTTCCGTATGAGCTCGCAACCACTCCGCTATGAACGGTATGCGAAACTCTATGAAACCCACACTCTTGGGCCCTGCCTGTTAAGGCTTAGGGTTTTCGGCAGATCCTACTTAGGGATGAGAGGCTGAACTTTGGGCATTTTGGGTTGTGCACTTATAGTTCGTGCAGCATGGCAAAAAGCCGGCCTTCTCCGTCTGAGACTCGCAATGGTTTTGACGAAGCGTGAGCGCGGAGGCACAGAGATGTCCTGAGGTCTCAAATGCGAGAACCTTCGTCGTAAGAACCATTGTGATCCCAGTCCCCCTTCTGGATTCTGCTAGTCCACACTAATGCAACCTGACTCTGGACGGATCTTTCGTCCGGGCACAGGTAGCAATCACGCCTTGGCGTCATCGGCGTACGTGCACATACAGGAGTTTCCGAAAGTTAGGGTACCTTATTTGGGGGTCCTTATAATAAGGATCCCACTATTTAGGGTACTATACTGGGGTCCCCCATGTTCGGAAACTCCTATACCTGCAGACATTGTAAAGCAACGCAAGACCCACCAAAGTGCCCAAGCCTGCTCCGAGAGCTTCGATCCCCCAAAGCCGCGAACCCTAACCCTTGTAAGCCCTTAATAGCCCGAATAACCCTAAAACCCTAAAACCCCCAAACCCTAAACCCCTAAACCCTTAACCCCTAACCGTTAATCCCTAAACCCCTAAACCCTTAAACTTTAAACCCCTAAACACCTAAACCCTTAACCCCAAACCCTAAACCCTTAAACTCTAAACCCTGATCGTCCAAAACTGTGCAGGTTCGGCCTCTACCGCCCCTGGCGCTTGTAACCGGGCTGTGCGCCGAAGCTCCGCCAACTCCGCTGACTTCACAGGGTGGGCGTTTGGGATTTCTGGGGTTCCTGTATATAAGGTTCTATAAGGGTGAAGGAACTGGGGCTTCACGGTTGTGGGGTAAATGGTTGATCGGGGTACTGTAAGAAAGGTTCCATAAAGGCATTATATGGGTTTTGGGGCTGCTTGTACAGGCTTGGTAGAGCTTCAACAGGTTTTCGATGTTCCAATCATTTTGCAGGTTGGGTATTTGGGGTTGAAGGGATTTTAGATTTTGAGAGTGTTGGGTTAAGGGGTTTAGGAATTTAGGTTTGGGGGGTTAGGGTTTTGAGCTTGGGGGTTGCGGATAAAGACAATGAGGGTTTCGGGTAGTTGGGCTGCCGGTTCGGTGACCGCGGGGGGCCGGGGGACCCAGCGCCCAGTGGCCACGTCCCAAAGTTTGGTGTAAGGCTATGGGGGGTTGCGGGATTTCGGGCTCAATCAATGCGTTCACTGACGGTCAAGGGTGAGCTTGTGAGATAGAGTAAGGTTTAAAGACACATGTTCATTGTCACCTTTGGCCTTCGTGTCCCGAAACCCGAAACCCTACACCCTATATGCTTTATGGCATGATGTTTACCCTAAGCTGCCCTAAACACTCAGCCATCCGAAGCCCAAATCAAGGGCTCGAAAGATGGATGGGATTAGGGTCTAGGGGTTGAGGGTTCACGGGTTTAGGCCCTATTGGCATAGGTGGAGGTGGAGGGCTGGAGTGAGGTAGAAACCCCTCCAGCCCCTCAGAGCCTAAGCCGCAAATAATAGAGGATTCGAGTTTCGGCGGTTGGAATGTTGACACCACAAGCAATTTCTCAACACGTAGACAAACCATGGATGGACACGGAAACTCTGCATTCCTGAACCTTACTGCTGTAAAAGTTATAATCGTAGCCTTTAAAGCCTAAACTCTCAGCCTTAAACATTTAGTCTTAAACCCTGAGCCGCCAAACCCCCAAAACCCTAAACCCTGAAACCCTAGATTAGATCCTGAATAGTACGTCCTGACGAGGTCTCACACAGCCGTCCTCGCCAATGGGCGGCCCCACACTGCCCGGGCTTCGTCTTCTTTGGGGGTGCTTTTGGGGTCGGGCGTTGGAAGCCTTGGGTTCTCGGTGTTGAATGTAGGGGCCTTCTTTTAATTAGCAATATGATTTGTGTTTTTTTTTTTTTGAGGGGGGGTCCTTCTTATATCAACTAGTATAGTAAGTATAAGATACCCCAAAACCCTATTCTCATAGTTAAGGCCCCTACATTAGATATTTGTAGGGTTTGTGTTGCAGGGATAGTCGCTCCCCGAGCCCACCTCCGCCCACGCGGGGGATGTGTGTAGCGGCCGCAGTAGTGGCGGTGGCTTTGATTGCAAAGCCGGCGTTCATAATATGGGGGCCTAAATAATTACCTATACTCTTTTGGGGGGGTTCCTTATCATAATCATAGTATCATGGGCCCCAAAACCCTATTCTAGTTATTAAGGCCCTATATTACGTCTTAAGCCAAATCACCTAAGGTGCAAATGCTTGGCTTAAGCTTGGGCACAACAACCGAGCAGTTTGGAATTGGAGCCCAAAACCCTAAACCCCAAACCGTGCATGCGGTTTGAGTGTCGGTCTCTGGCAGAAAGATGCATTCTACTCTTGGAGCACAGGGTTGGTGGACGATTCCGCGGGACACTTCAAGCTTTTGTAGTTTAACAACTGAGAGAAAGAGAGGTGATTGCCTGCATGTGGAGGACGTCGTGTTTTGTTGCCTATCCTGCCGTCACCCTAAACCCTATGCACCGAACCCTTAAATCCTAAACCTCCACATGCCAAGGTTCATCTGAACCGGAAACCATAATCCAAAGCTCCCCAACCCTACAAACCCTACACCCTAAGGCCTCAGTGCCCTGAACCCTACACCCCAGACCCCCAAACCCTTAACAGTCTCCGAAGCAGCTGCGGCAAACAATCCAGGCCGGTTCCACCAGGGGCAGTCGAAGGAGCCAAGAAGGCCGCAAGAAGTTCTCAGTTTCATGCGGTAGCATACACCGCTCTTGGTGGCCGTTTAGTTGGACCTTTTTTGCGCATGGTTCTTCTATAGGGATCTCCCAGAATTGTGTTTTCCCCAAGGGGAGTAGGCTTGAATAAGTAATCAAAGGCTCCAAGTGGGAGTTTATGGTTTGCGGGTGTGGGATGGGGGTCTGAATCATTAGTAACGGTATCTGCTTGCAGCCCAAATCCTGTTTGTGTTGCTTTTGTGTCGAGGGGGTGCTTGGGATTGAGGTCCGCCGCTTGAGAATTCTGAGACAACCTGACAAAGGATTGAAGGTTCATAGAATGCAGAGAGTCATAACTTCGTAACAGGTTTAAGGCTTTGGGGTTTCAGCGTTGCCTTTGGAGCTTCCCTTTGAGCAGACCCCTGCAAGGCTTCGCGTACACTGCTCCCGCTGCGGACAATCGCCGCAGTCGCCGCTCGTCTGATTTTAGGCTTAGAGCTTTGGGTCTTAAATGGTTCAGCGTTTAGGGATTATTAGACCCTTGACCCTCAACCCTGAACACGAAACCCTGAGTCGTGGTGGTTCGATTTTAGGTTAGGAGCGGACGACGTGTCACTCCCGGAGGCTAAAGCGAGCCTAGAGCCTAGGCATTTGTTAAGGCCTTTATACTGGGTAGCAATGTCGATTTGCAGGTGCCAAATCTAGGCTTCTCGTGATTCTTGTCATTCTGCTTAATGTCATACACATGTGTATATATATATATATGTATATGAAAATGTGTGTATGTATGTATGTATGTATGTATGCATGTATACACGGACTGACATGAAAACAGAAAGCATAGGTAAAGATACAGATATAGATGTGGATATGGTCATATCCTGTCATAGATCCAACATAGTCAAACTCGAATATGGCCCAAACCTCATGCACCTCATTGAGACCCCTTATTTACAGCACTTGAAGAGACTATTGCAACTGAGGATCTCATTGTTAGGGGCTGGGGTTGGTTAGGGTCTCGAGCTGTTTGGGGTTTAGGGTTGAGGGCTGTTTGGGGTTTAGGGTTGCGGGCTGTTTGGGGTTTCAGGGTTCAGGGCTGTTCGGAGTTTAGGGTTTTGGGCTGTTTGGGGTTTCAGGGTTGAGGGCTGTTTGGGGTTTAAGGCAGCTTGAGTCTTAGGGTTGTATTTACTCAAGTTGAAGTGCTCTTGCAGACGTATTGAAGCCGAAGCCCAAAATGTAACACTCTGCTACGTACGATGCCTAAAGGCGAAGACCCTTAAACCCGACACCTTGAAGCCTAAAATTTCAGACCCGTAAACCTTTACCCAACTGGATATGAGACCAAAGCATGCGTTGCTCGATGGGTTGAGCGAAAGAGCTGACCCAGGTGCGACTGGCGACTTGCCACACGCAGAGGCACCCTGCCATCTTTGCTTGTTGTTATCGCGTTTTTGTATCATTGCTTGTTTCTGCAGGTAGCAGCTACGACGAGGGCGGATTTAGGTGTTGGGGCCTAGGGAGGTTTTCGGTAGGGCTTTGAGTGCATCTGTGTTAATGTTGGTTTCTATTGGCGTCGTGCTTGGTTCATCTGAAAACGGTTATTTGCATGATAAGTCGTGAGATGTCCGTGTGTTCTATCAGTATCCCCAGAACAACGCCCAGAACGGAAGCTCACCAATACAATTCCAAGGAGCCCAACATAGAGCCACCAAAACCCTAGTACAAACCCTACTTGGAGGTTCATGGGTAGTTCTAAATCGAGCTATAAGTCCCTAATATGGTTTTTAAGTATGGCTATCCTACTTCTAACCCCACTTATAACTGCCCATGAACCCCCCAAGTACTGCAACACAACCAAAGCCTTCCAAACCAGAACCCTGCGTTTTCTCGGTGAGCCGTCCTCCACAAACCCTACCTGGACCTTAGAAAGCCCGCAGATTTTGAGGACATGGTCCACAGAAACAGAGGCGAAAACCCTCCAGGTAAACACTAACCAACAAACTTAGCCTTCAGCCCGAATTACCCCTAAACCCTAAACCCCTAAACCCTAAACCCCTAAACCCTAACCCCTAAACCCTAAACTAGCCTTCAGCACGAAACCTAGTCCTCCTACCTGAAACCCTAAATGAGCGCTCAATGCTGCGAGCCGCAGCGCCACAGCCGGAAAGGGACCCCTGGCCCCTTTGAGAAGCCTTGTATGACCCCACGAGACCTCATGTAACTTTGAATAATTCTGAAAGATCCCCGACCTTCCAAATTCCTTGAATCCTTAAAAATGGTAAGATCCCTAATATGATTTGGCATATTTATTAGTGATTGGGTTTTGGAATCTGAGAAACCCTGAACGACGGACCTTTTTGAAGAACTGCCCAGAAGCCTCGATGAAACCCCATAATATGGGCAGTTCTCTATTTTCGGGTCGATCTTAGAGTCGTGTTTAGGATTGTGCCGTACCAGTTTGGGGTCCAAAAGAAAGTACCCCTATATTTCTTCCAGAACCATGCGGAGCTTTCTGTATGGGGCCTAAAAAGGACCCCTCATATAATCCTTTTACAGGCAAGGGTTTGTTGATCAGGTCTGGTCCCCTGGCCCTAAATCCTACCATGGCCCTAAAATCCCGGATGCCTAAACCCCTAAAGCAAAGATGCCCGAAATCTTGAACCCTTCGAAAACTGGGTCAGAGAGGTACAAGATCCCTAAAATCCCAAAACCTAGATGCCTGAACCCCAGAAGCATAAAGAAATTGAACCTCTGGGTCAGAGAGGTACAAGATCCTCACTGGCAGAGCACCGGTCAGCGCAAAAAAGAGAGCAGGGCTTTGGGTTTCAGGGCTTCGGCCAAATTTGGGCTTTGAAATTAGTTTCAGGGTTTTAGTGCTTCAAGCTTGCAGCGCTTGAGGGCTTGGGCTTCAGGGCTTTGATTGAGGGGTCAGGGCTTTGCAGTTTGTGGTTTAGGCTCTGCTGCAAGGTTGGATTGATTTGTTTGTTTCGGGTGGGATTTGGCTCATAGCTGTGTGCAAGGATGTCAGGCAATCCTTTTCGATTCGAGTAGTATTGTGGCTGCATTTGGCGTACCCTTGTTATAATGTTATAATATTGGGCCCCCAAGCATTACCAAGATCCCAAGCACTTGAACCGCTCGTAAACCCCATGCCAAAAGTCCCCAGCCCTAAACCCACAACCCCTTGGCCGAAACTCCAATACAACCCCAAGCCCTATACCCTATACGTCGATCTCCTAAATTCTCTACAAATTCTATGGCCTCTTAACTTAACCCCCCAGAAACCGAGAGCTTCAAAGCTTCCTAAGCTACAATATAGTAACTCCGAGCCACCTCCTCCCCCCCCTCCCCGCAAGACAGTGCAAAGCTTTCTTCAACCCCAAACCCTAAGCCCCAAGACGTGTAATATGGTACTTACCATACATATTCCCTTCTTCTCCCTGCTTGTAGTAATTATGGTTATACTATTACCTACCCCAAACCCGATTCTCATCATCGAGGCTCCGCTTACCTGTAGGGCTTAGGATCACTTGTGCCGGCTGCTGGAGAGCTCAAGCCAGTTACGAAGGGGCCGTGGGGCCAGGTGCTTGAGCCCAGGCCCGCCACAGTATGCTGAGGAGTTTGGGTCTTCGGTTTGGGGTTTAGGGTTTAGGGTTTGGTGCGAAGTTTGGGTCTTCGATTTGGGGTGTAGGGTTTCGGGATTAAGGTTTGGTGAGGTTAGGGTTCGGGGTTTAGGGTTTAGGGAGGAGTTGCGGTTCTCGGTGTTGGGTTCTCCGGTTTGGGGTTTCGGAGTTTGGGGCTTGGGGCTCTAGGAGTTTGGGGCTCTGAGGTCCTTGGGGCTTAGAGGTTGCGGGTTTAGGAGTCTGGGGCTTCAGTTTTAAGGTTTAGGGTTTGGGGTTTAGGGTTCTAGGTGCTTGGCGCAGTTTGGGGCTTGAGTTTCGGGTTGTCTAGGTGTTTGGGGCTATAAGGCTTGAGTTGGTTGATAAATGTGGGGGTTTGGTTTGGGTTCTAGAGGGGGTTAGGGGCTTGGGTTTGAGTTGCGGAACTTGGGGACCCCCCCACATTACAGCAGGAATCTGATTCTGGCTCTACAGACCCTTGAGAAACCTCATGAGACAGAGCCCTTCCTCGTTGACACCCGGCTCTACTGACTAACACCCGTGCAAGCCTGAGCCCCTGACTGCTTTCATCAATGCTCAACCGGAGCCTAAGCCCCGGACTCTCAACCCTTGTAAACCTGAAACCCCAGCCAAGTGCCACACACCCCGAAAGGGTGTGCACCGAACACTTCTCAACCCTAGCTACAAAACCTGCGAACGGACTGTGCACCCGAAACTTCTCAACCAAAACCTGCTATCCTTAACTCCACCGGGCGTCGTTTGACGGAGGCCGGTCCTCCTCCGTTCGGTCTTCATTGCCGCCTGAAGGCATCCTGGCAGAATGTGCCGAATGCACCAACAAGGTTCCGATGTATGGGGTTTTATCTTCAGAGTTAGCTAAACTGCCATGCTACAAAGACGCTGCCGTTCTCACTGGGAAGATTCGCATAAGCAGCGAACTGTGAGATTCATGGAGGGGTTTGCGACGCCAGGAGCGGTATTCTACAGCACCTACGAAGCCCTACGCGATGTCACATCATTATGCCTTCTGCTTCCGCACTGTTTCAATTGTATAGTCAGGTGTGGCCACTTAGCACCTGCTTCAGCCCCGTTCGCATCTTCATGCATCAGTAGGTTAAAAGCTCAACCCCAACCCTAAACCCAATACCCTAAACCCTAAGCCCTAAACCCTCAACCCTAAAACCAAACCTTAAACCTAAGCCCTACACCCGAAACCCTAAACCCGATACCCTAAGCCCTAAACCCTCAACCCTAAAACCACACCTTAAACCCAAACCCGAAACCCTAAACCCAAGCCCCAAACTAAACCCCAAAGCCCTGGACCCTAAGCCCTGAAGCCCCGTAGAACCCAGAGACTCCAATATCCCTTAATTAAGGAATATTCCTTAAATCATATTAGGGATCCTACTATAATTTAAGGCATATTCCTTAATTAAGGGATATTAGGCTCCCCTAAACCCTATACCCTATAGATCCCTTTAAGGATCCCTATAAGGAACCCTTAAGGTATATTCCTTAAGGGGTATTGGAGTCTCTGGGAAGCCCCAGGAGGCGCCTTTGCAAGATGAGCTCGGGCCCGAACAAGTGGGGCTTTCCGAAAACTAGGGGTCCCTTTAAAGGATTCCTTTAAAGGGGTCTATAAGGGTTCTATAAAGGGTTTTTTTAGGGTTTAGAGTTTCCGAAGGTCCGAAAACTAGGCATTCCTTATTTTGGGGTCCTTATGATAAGGATCCTACTAATTAGGATCCCCTATTTTCGGAAACCCCCAAGTTGCAGACGTGAGGAAACCTGCGAGGGTTTAGGGATTTTGGGGTTTAGGGGTTCAGGGTTCAGGGTTTAGGGTTCAGGCTTTAGGGTTTAGGGTTCAGGGTGTAGGGTTCAGGGTTGGGTTTGGGGTTTCAAGGTTTAGGAGTTTCAGGGTTTAGGGCTTTCAGGGTTTAGGTTTGGGTTTAAGCTTTCGGGTCGGTTGAGGGTTTAGGGTTTTAGGCTTTAGGGATTTCAGGGTTTAGGGCTAAGGATTTAGAGTTAGGGGTTTCGGTGGGTTTTGGGGGGTTTCAGAGGTTTCAGGGTTTAGGGATGCAGGGCTGCATTTAGGGGTCACATGTCGACGGTACTTAGGGTTTTCGTGTAAAGCCGCTGAAGCAAGTATGGCGACGAGGACTTCTCATGATGAGGATGCGACTACACTAGCTAGTACTACTGCTCCTACCTTGGTTCCAGTGCTACTCGTAACTCGACTATAACTATCCACACCTATGTTCGTTCGCCTCATCTTCCCAGTGTAACTGGAAGTATGAACATGAGCCGTATCTTTCGAGCCGTGTGCAACTTGGTTGCTGCAGTTTCTGCAGTCATTATCTATCGCCAGTGGCAGCATCACTACGAGTGCTACCATGATTTGCTTTGCTAGGAGGTGCCAGCACCATTAAACTTTCCACATAGTCATCACTATTGTGGGAACCTTGCACAGCTGTTATGTCCAGACGTTCCGTGTGACGGCTACCTGTTACGATTTGGCTTTGAGTAGTAGCATTACTGTCATTGCTCTATGGTTAGTCGTGTTGCTGCACTGTGTCACAATTCACAAGGACAATAAGGGGGGAGGGGGGTACGGGGCCTCAATACCTATAGTAAGGATGTAATAAGGCCTATGTAAGGAAGTATAGACCCCTACCCCCCTCCGCCCTACCCCGAGTGTCATCAGGTCAGTCTTCCCGGACACCGTACGACCACCTGCGCTACAGCAGGAGCCTCAGGGCCTTGTCGCTGCAGCCAGGGCGAAACACATGGACTGTGAGCATTTTGTATACCCTCAACCCTTCGTAGTGGCCTGCTCAAAATTAACTTTTGGTGTATCTAAACAGAATTTAGAAAAAGAGCAAGGACACTCCCGAAGCTTGAGCGTGTAGATCCTGGCAACCCGACCACTTTTGCTTGCCAAGGTTTTTTCGCTACTGGTTTATCACGTGTGTGGATGTATGCATGTATGTACGTACGTATTTATGTGTATGTATACAAGTATGTGTATATAAATGAGTATGAGACTATAGGAGTACACAACATATATATATATATATATATATGCACACATATCCGTACCAGTGCGCGCTTTTGCATAGCACAGGCAAGCAGCATTGTCGCCCCAGTGCTGAAGTATCGGACTCATTTCATGGTTCAGAGGTTTGGGGAATTTGAGGTTCTAGGGTTCAGGAATGTTGGGGTGCGGGGCCAGAGTCAAGAATAGCCAGCCACCAATGGCAGAAGCATCCTGAGGTGAAGGACTCTTGCAATACCGGGATTATGCTTACGCCTGTTACCTTGAGACATTGAATTGAGCGGCAGAATCGAGTGGAAGCTTTTGCAGCTTCGTTGCCCCCTGTACTATCTACACACCCCAACACAAGTATCATTGCCATCCAATACCAACACCCTACTACGACAGGTACTACTGCTGCCACTGCTACTGCTGCTGGTTCTGCTGCTGCTACTGCTCCGGCTGCGGCTACTGCTACAAGACTCACGATATGTTCCCTGAAGCACAACTAGGAGACTCTAAAGCCGTCAACCCCACACCCTCACGGGTAGTTGTCAAAATTATGGTCCTTTTTTGGGTCCCCAATAATATTTAGGACCATTTTGACAACTACCCTCATGGCACCCTACACGCCCGAGACCAATGCGCAGCGCAGGTTATCCAGAAACCTGGAGGACCCGGTTGGTAGGATATATATATATATATATATATATATATGTATATGTATATGTGTGTATATATATATATATATATACATATATATGTCTATCTACATATATATGGGAGTTTGCGAAATAGGGGACCGAAATAATGTACCCTAAAGCGTAGGATCCTGTCTATATGGATCCCAAAACAAGGTACCCGTAATTTTTGGAGACTCCCATATGGGACATACAGAAACTTCGTCAAATTTAGTTTTGGGGATCAATCAGGATCTCATTCTTCATCAGGATCCCCTGTTTGCGAAACTCCAGAGCTTCGGATTTAGTAAGAGTTCCGGGAAGCTCAGATGAAGATCGCGGTGGGCTCGAGAAGATTGGTGGGCTGTCTTAATGAATTAAGGGTTCGTTGTGTAGGGGTTCTTCATGATGCGGATTCCAGAAATCGGCAGAAGATCTCGCGGTCTACCGTAGCGTCCCATGATTGTGCAGCTTCCGTTTTGCCTGGGGAAGAGGCTGGTTCCTGCAAGGTGTTCAAATTGGGCATCCATTGCACAGAGTCCGGGAGGGTTTACCGCTTCAGGGTTGGTGGTAGGATGTTTGGCTTTGACTTACTAGGATGCCCAGTAGTACCCTTATTCCCTTTTTGTAGTCCTAGGTTCCTTATAAAGTTACCCAATACCAAGAAGAGAGGCCTCTTTATTCTAGGTTACTGGGTATCCTAGCTTAGGTAGTAGTATAGTATGTCGAGCAGTGCAGTGAGACAAACAATTTGCAATATGATTCTCATTCTCTGTCAGGCCTTCGGGATTGGCATTAGTTACCCAGAGATCCCAATACCCCTTAATTAAGGAATATACCCTAAATTATAGAGGCCTTAATATTATGATTTAAGGTATATTCCTTAATTAAGGGATGTTGGGTTCTCTGGGTATGGACGCAGAAAGCACATACGCATAAGCATTTTATAGGGGTATCCCTATCTCATTTTTTGCCTATGTGCTTTTTTGGGGCCCTAATGAGGAGCCTCGGGTAAGAGTACAAGGCTTCAAGGTTTTTCGCAAGGCTTCAGGGTTTCTCGCGGGGCCGGGGTGGGTCTTTGATGGAGCCTTCCGGTTTGGAGGAACCCAGAGACTCCAATGTCCTTGAATTCAGGAATATATCTTAAATCAGGTTCGGGGATCCTACTATAATTTCAGGTATACTCCTTAATTACGGGATATTGGAGTCTCCTGGAATGAGGATGTCGGTTTCGGTGAAGATGGGGCTGAGCTTCAGGGTTTGCAATGGCTCACGGCTGGCGACGCGGCCCTGGCGCTTCAACCCTGAACCTTCTCTAGTTAAGGGTTTAAAGGGTTTAGGGTTCTGTATACCGATTTAACAAGTAAGTCAAACCAGTCAAACCTTAAACTCCCCAGTATGACGTATGGTATAGTGCTGAAGTAAGAAGGTTGAGCCTGAATCCGAATCTTTATGCCTGAAGCCAGTCAGCTAGAGCTTAGGGTTTATGGTTTAGGATTTACGTCTTTAGGGCCTAGGGTTCAGGGTGTAGGATTCACGCTGATTCACGGTTTGGGGACGATCTTGCCCAGAAGCTAAACGCGCAGCACCCGCTGAAGCTGGAAATCCTTGAACGGCAGCTCCGTACACGCTTGAAACCTGACGTCAGTTCCTGAATTAACCCTGAACCCTAAACCTGAGACCCACTGCACCTTAAAGCAAAAAAGCCTTAGACCACTGCGCCTTCTAAAAAAATCCTGAGAGCCGCCACCACCAAAAGCGCATGTGCCCCAAAATCCGACAGCTTCTCAGAGACTCCAATATCCTTGAATTAAGGAATATACCTTAAATCTTGTTTTTGGATCGTTCTATCATTTAGATATATTCCGTAATTAAGGGATATTGGAGTCTGTGGGTTTGCATTTGGGAGGAGACTTGTAGCCATCCTCGACAAAGAGGGGGTCCAGCCGGCATGTTTCCGGTGCACCTAGCACCCTGAGGCCTACCCCCGAAACCTCAACCACAACACCTATGATCGTTGGGGTGTGGGACTCCCAGCACGAAGCGAGTTTAGGGCGGGGCACTGTGAGTGTTGAGAATGACTCTTTTCAGGGCGAACCAGCATACATGTGGGTTGCTGAGAACAGTGACACTTCAGCCTCAGTTTACAGTTCTTCCGTGTACGATAAACCCGACCAATTTAGGGAAAGTCGTCGTTGGTATTACTCGTACACTGAAATGCAAGGCAGTTCTCAGCCCGTTATGCATAGAATTCGTAAACCCAGAGCCCCAACCCCAAACGCCCAAGTGTTTGGGCAGCAGAAATTTTAACCTGCCATGCTTACTGCCGGTGCTGGGGTTCCTCAGATCGAAGCCCTACCGGGCGGCATTCGGAGCTCTAAAACCTTAGGCCTTAATGCCCTGAAGCCCAAAAGCCTAAACACTCAAGCCTGAAAGCCCTAAAACCTCAAATCGTTGAACCCTAAACCATAGCCAACGTTTGGCGACTTGCATGCCTCAGACTACAGAGGCCATGTTTCGAAGGTTCTGACTCGACACGAAGCAGGGTTCGAGTTTCGGCATTAGGGCATGAGGGTTTAGGGTTTAGGGCCTAGGGTGGGTTTAGGGTTGAGGGTGAAGCAGCTGTGGCGGTCCTCATGCAGCAGCACCTCCTGCGACCGCAGGCTTCGTGTGAGGGCCCTCCCTGCGGATTCTAGATCCGCAGTTTTTTGCTCATTCGGGGGGAGCTCCCCGCATCCAGTTCTGACACTGCAGGTTTTGCACTGCATGGGGTCTGACTCCGGTGTTGAATCAAAACGCCTAAGAATGTAAACAAAAGCCTGGTCACTAGGAGTTAACAAGGTTTCATTTTTAGGTCTGTGCCTTTTTGGCAGGCTCCCGTGTCGATGCGAGGAGATGGGCTTCGACTGGCCTGTTTTGCAGGGGGAGAGGTTGTCGAGGGTTAGGTTGGGTGTCTTTAAGCTGCAAACTTCCTCGTTTCAGGCGGAACCCTACCGCTACTACTACTACTACTACTACTACTACTACTACTACTACTACTACTACTACGACTACGACTACGACTACGACTACGACTACTACTACGACTACTACTACGACTACTACTACGACTACTACTACGACTACTACTACTACGACTACTACTACGACTACTACTACGACTACTACTACTACTACTACTACTACTACTACCACCACAAACCTAAACTCTTTGGTTTTGGAGGTTGAGGTTCACGGCTTCGGGTCGGGAAAGTTCGGAGGAGATCCTAAATGTAGAGGTCCGGTGCTGGAGTTTCTGCGCTGGTCTTGTCTTTCGTCTGCTGAAGGAATTAGGTTCCTGAGTAGTACCCTTTTGCCCATTTCTTTTTGGGTTTCCTTTTTGAAACTGAATATTAGGAAAAAGTGTACCCTTATTATTACTCTATTACTAAGGGTTTACTCAGGAAACCTAGGGAAGGCATGCCTAACCGACCGGGGACTCAGCAAGTAGGCGATAAACGGGGTTGTGAGTGTCCCAACTGGGACTATCCCACTTTCGCACTTAGCTAAACCTCTCGAAACTAGGGGGCGTGACCTGGCAATTCCAGAGCCTGAGGAACATGAACTCGTCAACCGAAACAGGGGCTAGAATCTTGAAACCTTCATTTTAGAATGACCTTGTAAGAGCTTCCGAAAAGTCCACAGAACTTATACTTCCGACTCCAAACTCCAAGCCAATACATGAATATATGAGAGAGAGCCACACTGACGCTTACCCACTGAAGCCTTTAAGCCCTTGGCCACAGACCTGCGACGGCAAACGGCGCAACTCTACTCATGAAGCCTGTGAAGTTCTAAGAGGTCGTGGGCCTTGAACCTCCAAGCTCTAAACTCTAAACCTGACATCTCTAAACCCTCCCTCAAGCATCAAAGCCTGAATCCATATCCGCTGCTAGTCCCTGGGAAAGTCTAAACAAAAATTTACCCCGAAAACCCATTCCGAATCATAAAGCCCTAGACTACTTGTAAAACGCCCAAGCCCCTATCCCTAAATCCTAAACCCCCCAACCCCAAACTTTAAATCCCCAAAGCCGCAAGAGCAAGCACTGCCAGGCTGGTGCGCACCCCAGGAGGCGGCAAAATGAACTATCTTGGGCTTGCGACCTCGGGGTATTCCTTTAAGGGTTGCCTTGCGGGGTACTAGACAGGTTCCTTTAAGCGGCACTGTAAGGGCTCCACAACGGTCCCTCTGAGGGTTACTGAGGCTTTGGGTTTGTTATAATCATCGTGTCTGTCCTGTACTCCATGTTGATTTGGATTTTTGAGCCCTAAACCACCAGAACCCTAAGCCCAAACCAACATTTTAGGGCTTTGGGCTTCAGAGTTTTTAGGATCAGAGATTTTGGCCTGTGAGGATTTCGGGCTTCAGGCTGTAAAGATAACCTTTGGCTGCTTCTGCGTTTTTATGATATAGATGCTTAGGCTTCAGAGCTTGCGTGGGCTTTGCGGTGTGAGGATGTCAGTTTTGGAGGCTTGCGCATATAGTACATGTGCACTTGGGTCGGGGTTGAGGGTTTTACGGTTTAGGGTTTAGTGTCTTTGAGGGTTTAGGATGTTAGTCTTCTGTCAGGCGCTTGTATGTTTGTCACCCTTTGGTGTCTCCTTTTCGGAGCACCACACACAGGAGAAGGCCTCGTCGAGTAACCAGCGCCCTTCGCTGCTTACTTGGAGGTTCATGGGGAGTTATATGAGTGGGGTTATAAGTGAGTTAACTGTAGTTATAACCCATATTAGGGGACTTCTAACCCCACTTATAACTACCCTAAACCCTAATCCTATTAAGCCCTATAGAACCCCACTTGCAACTACCCATGCATGAACCTCCAAGTACGAGCCGGGCCGAAGACGAAGGACCAGTAGGAGTCCAACCGGGCCTCGTGGCAGAAGGCCCGGAGCAGGGTAGGCCAGCACGTGTCATCCGCAAGAATGGGAGGTAAGAACAGACAGTTCTACCAGGAGCACGACCGTCGCGAAGAAAAAAATGAAGGCACCTGGCGGCTGAAGCCGCTTTGCTAGCGCTTGAGTGCGCAAGTCCTTGACGCAAAAAGTTTCAGACAGCTGGCTTCTCCAGTAGCCTGGCGGGTGGGCTTGGTCCGGCAGTTGTCTTGCTTACCTTTGGTTAGTAGGGAATGGACCGGAATGGAGGAATGGGGTACAATTATAACTACTATTACTACCATTCTTCCATTCCCTACTAACCAAAGGTAAGTTGTTGATGATCGTTTCTCAGGCCCCTCAGCCTTAAAGTAGCAGCCCCGGAATTTTAGGCAGCCTTTTCCCTACAAGCCCTTAAAAATTGCATAAACCCTTTCAGCAGCCCTCACAGGAAGCCCAAAGCCCAAGAGACCTACAACCCTAAGCCCTAAACCCCAAACCTTTCTGCAGCATGGCGAACGGAAAAGGGTAGAAAAAGAATTAACCCCCCCCCCTAAACCCTAAACCCTAAACCCTAAACCCTAAACCAACAACCGACAGCTTTGGGGAGCTCCTGCGAGTGAGCCGCAGGATTTCGACTGGAGGGCTCCCACCTGGGGCCCAATGGACGTACGCCCCAGGCACCGGTTGGGCTTCGGGGTTCTTCCAGACTCCAATATCCCTTAATTAAGGAATATTCTTTAAATTATAATAGGATCCCTAATATGATTTAAGGAATATTGCTTAATTAAGGGATATTGGAGTCTCTGGGTTTAGGGACTTGAGGACTATAGGGTTTAAGGAATGAATCTTTGGGATTAGGGGTTTTGGGGGACTTAAGGACTCTAGGGTTTAAGGATAAGGTCTTAGGGGTTTAGGGACTATAGGGTTTTAGGATTAGGTCTTAGGGGCTTAGGGACGAGAGGGTTGAAGGATCAGTATTAGGTCTTAGGGGTTTAGGGGCTATAGGGTTTTAGGATTAGGTCTTAGGGGTTTAAGGGTTTGGGGTTTAGGGATTAGGGTTTGGTTTCTTGCAGGGCTTTAGGATTTAAGGATCCCTTTGCAAGGGCCGGGCTGCAAAAAAGGCTCTGTTTTGCTTACGGGGTTGACATGTTTTTGGGGTTTTGAGCTTAGGGCGGGGCTTTGGGGCTATACGGCTTTCAGCTGAGCATGTTGGATTTGTGGAGTTTGCTTTGGGGGTGTGAGCTGATTGAATCGATTTGGGTGTGGGGTTTGAAGGAGTGAAGCTTAGTGGGATGGGGCTGCTTTGATACTGCAACATGCGAGGGTTTGGGGCTTTGAGTTGAAAAGTCTGGGGTGTAGGGTAGACGGTTTTGGGTTTGGAGTTGTTACTGGTGCGTTGTGAGGTTTTTGTTTTAGAGGGTCTTGAGTGTCTTGTTGTTTCGGTTAGGAGGCTGCGAGCTGTAGGACCCAGTGTGTAGGACGACCGAGAAGTGTTTAGGGGAGCCCCTTTGCCACTTGCGGAAGTTTGCAGAGAGATCTACCACACGCAGGGCTTCGGGAAGCATCTTTGCAAATCCCACACAATGCTGGCGTGGTGGTGGTGGTTTTCTCGCAGCGAAAGCTGGAGGAGGAGCAGACGGGTCGCGGGAGGTTGCGTGGAGTTGCAATGTTGGAGCTGGTGTTCGTCAGCGTTGGCATGTTGGAGCGATTGCATTGCACTCTGACAGGGAGAGCACGGACATGCCTTCTGTAAGATGATCGCGTTCAGCAGGGCGTGCCGGGTCAGGAGAAGATTGTCACGATGCGTTCTGATGGGAGCCTGCATTGGCTAGAACGTTGCTGTCGTGAGTTGCCGAATGCACTGCTTGAGCAAGTACCTTCGAGCGCCCAATGCCGAGCGTTCTGGACGCTGAAGGATTTGTTCAACATGTGGGGATTTGGGCAACGGAACGGAGGTTAAGCTTCTTTTTTTCTGGTGGGAGCTCAACCCTAAACCGGTACCCTTGGGGCCGTTGAAGAAAAAACTGTACAGAACCCTTAGGCGCATTAGTCTTTGACCTTTATGAGTTCCTTTCCGCCCTAAGTTAGAAGGGAAGTCAGGCATTGCTTTGAGGCTCGAGGCAAAATCATTTGGGCTGAGTCTGGGAGGCAACGGGAGCACGAAACCCCTAAACAGCCGTACTGTAGAAGCCAGTATAATTGCCTATACTATTTGGGGGTTCCTTATTATAAGTATAGTATAAGATACCTCAAGCCCTATTCTACTTGTTAAGGCCCCTAAAGTACTGCGACCCACCACCGCTAAAGACAAGACAGTCCCGTGGACGACCACAAAGCGTTGGTTGCATGTACCAGGAAAGGTATTTTCAAGCATTACCGAAAACATGATACAAGTCAGCAGGTAAGTTATAAGACAGCTCGCTGCAGTAGGGTTCATTTATGGTACTTATACTCACAGAGCCAATACCGATTATACCTTGGGTTACCGAGGGACGACCTTGCATTTGGTTTAAGGTCATTTTCATAATTATGGGGGATTGGCTCTCTCTGCACCCTACATCCAAGCAAAGCCCTTTACGCACCCGTTATATTCATTATATTCAACCCTACAAGGCAAACCCGCTTATAAAAAGCTCTGAAAACCTAAACCCTAAGTCTTGAGCCTACATACCAAGATCCGAGTGTGCACGAGAAACATCCCCCAAGGATTCTGCATTGGGTCGCACGAACTCCGCGACTTGGCTTTCTGTCGCAGCTTGGGGTTTAGGCCAGACCCTTTTGCCTTAAGGTTGAGGGTTTAGGGCTTAGGATTTTGCAGGCTCTAGTATTTACGGCTTTGGAAAGGGCTTTCAGTGCTTTTTTCAAGGGGCTGTAGAGGGGTCTTAGTGTCCTGACCTCTTAAACCCGACGGGTTTTGGGGTGTAAGGTCGAGGGGACAACCCTGAACCATCCTTAGCCCTTCCTTATATACTTAAACTTATACTATCGTCGACCCCAACACCCTATTCCAGACTCCAGTTGTCGAGGCCGGTCATAGAGGCCAAGAAGTACCAAGATTCCTCCTAGGATTCCTTCCTACTGTACTAATAATGTGCCCCAAAGCCCTAATTAATAAGGCCCCATCTTGGAGGTTCGTGGGTAGTTATAAGGGTTCCTTTAGGGGCCCTTTAAGGGATCTATAGGGAATCTATAGGGATTCCATAAGGGTATAGGGTTAAGGGTCCACTTGGAGGTTCATGGGGGGTAGTTATAAGTGGGCTCATAAGTAGGGTATCTATAGTTATAGCTCATATGCGGGGACGTATTACCCTACTTATAACTAGCCATGAACCTCCAAGTAGACCCTAAATCCTACACCCGTATAGAATCCCTATAGATCCCTTTAGAGGAACCCGTAAAGGAACCCTTATGAGTTTAGCATCTTCTTTGGGTTTTTAAGGCTTTCAGGGTTGACGGCTTCAGGGCTTCTCTGTCGAGTTTTGGTTTGAATTTACGGTTTAGGGTTTAGGGCTTACTTGGAGGGTCGCGGGACTTAGTAAGTAGGTAGTAAGTAGACTTATAAGTACCCTAAAAGGGACTCTAATTGGGGTTATGGTACTTATAAGCCCCTAAAATAACCAGTTACTAAGTCCCCCGACCCTCCAAGTATGGTTTGGTTTAGGTTGTGGTTGCGGGTCGCAGGTTTCGGATGGAGGTTTAGTTTCAGCAGTCTTGTGCCCTGTGACCTTTGTGCGAACGGAAATGTCTCTGACCCACCCACCATTCATGCATTTTGAAGCTGCCTTGATGTAGATCCGTCCTTTGAGCGGGAGTGTTGTCTATGTTGCGGGTGAGGTACTAGATCCCCATGTGCGAAGCCGCAGCCCTACGCCATCAAGCCCCAAATTAGAATAGAACTCTCAACCGTAAACCCATCCTGCACTCCAAACCCTGAACCCGATTTCCAGGTTCATGGATAGTTATAAATGGAGCTATAAATCCCCCTACTATGGGTCATAACTATAGCTACCCTACTCATAGCCCCACTCATAACTGCCCGAGCACCTCTGAAGCCGCAGTGCCCTACCCAGAGAGCCCAATACCCCTTAATTAAGGAGTGTGGCTTAAATTATATAGGGCTTCATATTATGATTTAAGCTATATTCCTTAATTAAGGGGTATTGGGCTCTCTGGGTACACCTACCCAATGAACCTCCAAGTACTCCCCGCGAGATCGAGCCAGGATCCGGCGTTCCTGAAGTGGAAACAGCAGGATCAGGAGAACGTCCACGCCCTCAGGCATCGCAAGGGAGGAAGAAATTCGACGTCGTCGTAGTAGTGGCAGAAGTAGTAGTTGTTGTTGTGGTAGTAGTTGTTGTTGTGGTAGTAGTAGTTGTTGTTGTTGTGGTAGTAGTAGTAGTAGTAGTAGTAGTAGTAGTAGTAGTAGTAGTAGTAGTAGTAGTAGTAGTAGTAGTAGTAGTAGTAGTAGTAGTAATAAGTAGTTGTTGTTGTTGTTGTGGTAGTCGTAGCAGTAGTAGTCGCCGTCGTTTTCGTAGTCGCCGTCGCACGAGTAGGTGGTGATGGCGACCGCGCAGATCGTCACATGACGATGATAGTGATAATGAGGATGATGATGGTGATGACGATTTAGATTACATCGGTGATAGTTGTAGCCATACCCACAGCCCATAGGCCGCTTCGTGGTAGCTGTGACTTGAGCGCTCTTGGGTGCCCCAGACGCTGAACCCTATGTGGGGTGCTGCACCCCGAGGTAGTATTGCATCATATCCAGGTTTGCCATGTGCCTGCGCGGCGCATGGCGCATGTTAGGTGCTGACATTTTGTCGAGGTGTTGAGCATTGGGCGTCTCAAGCTGACAAGCTTTCGAAGGACCTTGAGATTCGTAGCTCTCGCACTCGGAATCTGAGCTGCTCTCTTTTTCCTCTTTGAATTTCGAGTATGACAAACCTGCGACCTAACTCTGATAATGCAGGTCTCTAAAAGCATCTTCAACAACCCCGGGAAACACGTGTGATGCGGTTTAATGTAGGAACCTGATTAAGAAACCCTGCGCCTACAACCCCAAAATGGCAGGGTTCATATAAGGAACCCTAATAAAGGCCCAAGGTTTCTTAATCAGGTTCCTACATTATTATAGTACCCTTTATAGATCCCTTATAGTAACCCTTATAAACCCCTTTAAAGGAACCCTAAGAAAGGCTCAGGTTTCTTAATCAGGTTCCTACATTATTATAGTACTCTTTATAGATCCCTTATAGTAACCCTTATAGACCCCCTTTAAAGGAACCCTAATAAAGGCCCAAGGTTTCTTAATCAGGTTCCTACATTAAATTTAGGGTTTAGGATTCCTCCATGAACTTGTTCTGTCCGGCGAGGATGATGAAGCGGGAGAATCGGAACCCTTTCGGAAGCTGGTGGGAAGGGTCAAAGGCCCGACTCTTCTTCTTATTCTTGTTCTGACTGTTATTACTATAATTACTATTGTTACTATTATTACTATTATTACTATTGCTACTATTATTACTATTACTACGTGTTTGAAGGGATTTTCCAGGATTGCTTATAAGGTCCTTGAACGAGTTCTCCAGGGTACTACTAGGCTTGCGGGTTCGGGAGTTTGGGCGGCGGGTGTGGGGTCCCATGGCGCTTTCGGGCTGTGTGCTTAAGATTCAAGACGTCCTTGGTTTGGGGCCTCAAGGAGCCGGCTTAGGGTGTAGGATTTAGGGAATTTAGGGTTTAGGGGTTTGTGGCAAGGACCTTTATGTACTATTTGACGGGTCTCTCTTTGTATAGTATTGAGTCTAAATTATTCAGCTAGGGCTCAGGGTTGAGGTGTCGTAGCTGCTCGGGCTCCTCGTCGGGTTTAAGATTGTGCAGCCCAAAGTCACCTGCAAGTTCTCCTATTCCTACTACCCTACTCCTGCTTTGTACCACTCTCACTCTCCAATTCGCGCCTTCCTATTCCCATTTGCCTAGTCCTACTCACTTACTCCCATTCTCATGCTCCTCCTTTCCTGTTTCAGTGATCTTTCATTCTTTATTTCCTATCCTCCACTCCTCACCCTCTTACGCCCTTACTCCTGCTCTTCTACTCCCACTCTCCCACTACTGCCACTCTCCGACTACTCTCGTACTCGTGGCTTCTTGCTCGTACTCTCCTGCTGCGACTCTTCTGTGCCTTTGCTTTGATTCGTATTCTCCCGACCCCTAGTCTCCTTCCTCTATTCGATTACTCGCCTTGCGTCTACTCCCCCTGCTCTCCTATTGCGACCATTCCATTCGTATTCTCTTACTGCTGCTGCCTTCCTGCTACTCTTCTTTTCCCTCCAAGGAGTAGGCATCGAGGTAGGGCAGTAGGAAATACAGTGGTGGGAATCGCGCAAAACTAGGAATAACTAACACGCGTGTAGGAGAGAGTACCAGGAATAGCGGTTAGAAATAGCCCTAAGAGAAGGTGCATGGAGGGCAAGGAAGGAGGACAGGAATATGCGAACAAGAGACGAAGAGTTAGACTAGGAGAGGAGGAGCCACATATTAGGAGTAAGAGAGTAGGAAGGCAGGAGTAGAATTTAGCAGAAAAGGAGTAGAAGAGACGTACCAGAAGAATACGAATAAGAGAGTAGGAGCAAGATATGACATCTTACTATCCTGTTATGCTACTCTTCTAATCTCTTTATCTTGTACTCCTACTCACCTAACCCTATTCTCCGATTCTTGCAGTTACCTTCCTGCACTGCCTAATTATTCTCCGACTATTTAAAAAACTCTTTTGAAACCGTCTACTTACCACTGGTTGAAAGATCATTTCCCTTACACTACTTTTGTCGTACCCCTGGTGTGGAATTCATCCTACTAATCGGCAGGAATAGAGGAATAGGAATAGGGAAGTACAGGTAATGGGGTGGGAATATGATGGGAATCGGAGTCCATCTCATACTTTGTTCAATCCCATCATGTCACTCCTACCTTCCTGCTTTTTGTTCTCTTACTCTCCTACTCCTACCCTCTTGTTCCTTTTCATCTACTTTACCTTCCTGTTCTTCTTATTATCATACCGCTGCTCTCCTATTCCTGCTTTCCCACTCCTGCTCTCGGCCACTCTTAGTCTCCTATTCGTACCTTCCTATTCCCATGTTCACAGTCCTACTCTCCTACTTCCATGCTCATGCTTCTGCTGCCCTTTGACAGTTTCCAATCCCCCGGAGGTTTTTCAATTCCCTTCTTTCCTATTCTCCACCCCCCATTCTCCTGTTCTCCTCCTGTGCTACTCTTCTGCTGTCCTGTTCTCTTGCTTTCTGCCTACTCTCCTACTCCTGCTCCTCTAACAACACACTCTCCTCTCCCACTCTCTTACTTCTACTCTCTTACTCCTGGTTTCTTACTCGTTTTCTACCGCTCCTACTCTTCTATTCCTTCGCTGTGATGTGATTCGTATTCTCCCTGCCCCTAGTCTCCTCTTTCCATTGGATTACTCTTCTATTCCTACCTACTCTTTTCCCATTTGTTCTCCTACTCCTACTCTTCTTTTCCTCCCCTTCACGGAGTAGGCATCGAGGTAGGGCAGTAGGAATAACAACAGATGTAGAGATTGGGACAAGCCTAGGAATACCGTACCTGTAGGAACAAGATCAGAACAAAAGTAGCGGTAGAACATGGTAGAACCTTAGAAGTAGCGCTAAGCGGAGGTGTAGTGCGGGATGGGGGGTGGTAAGGAGCGGGAAACAAATTTAGAGAGAGTAGAAGTAGAAGAGTAGGACAGGTAGTCTAGAAGTAGACATAAGAGAGCTGGAATAACAATAAGACAGTAGATATGGTGGTGGGAATTGGGAAAACTAGGAAGGCTCAAGATGTGTGTAGGGGAGAGTCAGGGTAAGAACAGGAATAGCGGTAGAAGTGGGCGTAAGAGGAGGTGCAGGGCGGGTAAGGAGTAGGACACTAAATTGAGCGAGTAGGAGTTAAAGAATAGAACAAGTAAGTAGTCTAGATTGGACATGAAGGAGTTGGAGTAAGACCAAGAGAATGGGAGTGGAACATTAAAAGTAGGAGGATAAGGGGGTGGAGGAAACAGGAGCTTGAGTAGCGGCATGGGACGGTAGGAGTCGGGGGATGGGAATGTATATACAAATAAGAGACGGAGAGATAGTAACAGTTAGAGTAGGAGAGGAGGAGTCATACATTAGGAGTAGGAGAGGAGGAAGGCAGGAGTAGAAGTTGAATAGGAGAAAGAGAGTCGTAACAGGAGAAAGCGAATACAAGAGAAGGAGTAGCAGAATGTCAGTGGGAGAACGGAAACGGAAAGGTAGGAGTAGAAGAGCAAGAATGCAAGAGCCTGTGCAAGAATCTGCTATTGCTATTCCTACTGTCCTGCTATGCAAATCTTCCAGTGCTTTTCCCGTACTCCTACTCACGTATCACGTATCCACCTATTCTTACACTTACCTTCCTACTCTGCCACTTCAATTCTCCTACTCTTACTCTTACTCTCTTGAAAATCAATACAACTCATTGAAAATCATTTCCCTTTCATTGCTTTGTTTTCCCACCCCCAGGGTCGAATCCATCCTACTCCCTACTCCCAAACATGCATCGCCCATTCTCTCCTGCCCATGGCCCTACGCCTATTCTCCTATGGAGAAGAGAGTATTCCCATATTCCTATTCAAAGTCTCTTGTGGTTTTCTCCCGATCCTACTCTTCGAAATCTATTTGAAAGGGCCCTTTACATTTTTAGAAGGCCCTTTAAAATTTGAAGAGGCCTTCAAATTCCTTAATTAAATTGTTCCGAGGTCAGGCACGGCCCATTTAAAATTTTAAAAATCCTTAAAATCCTTAAAATTTTGAAAGCCCTGTGTCTGGCTTTCAAAATGTGAGAGAATTTAAGGAGGCCTTTAAAATTTGAAAGAGCCTTTTAAATTTTAAAAGAGCCTTTTAAATTTTAAAGGGCCTTTTAAAATTTTAAAAGCACCCTTACATTCCTTAAATTTTTGCCAGACACAGAGCGTTCAAAATTTTAAGGATTTTAGGGATTTCTAAAAATTTTAAATGGGCCGCGCCTCGCCCCAATATAATTTAGTTTCTTTCAAAATTATAAGGAGTTTTAGGAATTTGAAAGAGTCTAAGGAGCCTTTTACAATTTTAAAGGGCCGTTTAAAATTTCAAAGGGCCGTTTAAAATCTTAAAGGGCCGTTTAAAATTTGAAAGGGCCGTTTAAAATTTTAAAGGGCCGTTTAAAATTTGAGAGGGCCCTTTAAAATTCTAAAAGGCCCTTTGAAATTTTAGACGGCCCTTTAAAATTTGAAGAGGCCTTCAAATTCCTTAAATTTAATTGTTCTGGGGCCAGGCACGGCCCATTTAAATTCTTAAAATCCTTAAAATCCTTAAAATTGTGAAAGCCCTGTGTCTGGCTTTCAAAATTTTTGAAAGAATTTAACGAGGCCTTCAAAATTTTAAAGGGCCTTTTAAATTTTAAAAGGGCCTTTTAAATTCTTATAGGGCCTTTTAAAATTTTAAAAGCACCCTGAAATTCTTTAAAATTTTGAAAGCCAGACACAGGGCTTTCAAAATTTTAAGGATTTTAAGGATTCTTAAAAATTTAAATGGGCCGCGCCTCGCCCCAAAATAATTTAGTCTCTTTCAAAATTTTAGGGATTTTCAAGAATTTGAAATAATCTAGGGGGCCTTTTAAAATTTTGAAGGGCCGTTTAAAATTTTAAAGGGCCGTTTAAAATTTTAAAGGGCCGTTTAAAATTTTAAAGGGCCCTTTAAAATTCTAAAAGGCCCTTTAAAATTTTAGACGGCCCTTTAAAATTTGAAGAGGCCTTCAAATTCCTTAAATTAGATTGTTCTGGGGCCAGGCACGGCCCATTTAAATTCTTAAAAATCCTTAAAATCCTTAAAATTTTGAAAGCCATGTGTCTGGCTTTCAAATTTTGAAAGAATTTAACGAGGCCTTTAAAATTTTAAAGGGTCTTTTAAATTTTAAAAGAGCCTTTTAAATTCTTATAGGGCCTTTTAAAATTTTAAAAGCACCCTGAAATTCTTTAAAATTTTGAAAGCCAGACACAGGGCTTTCAAAATTTTAAGGATTTTAAGGATGTTTAAAATTTTAAATGGGCCGTGCCTGGCCCCAATATAATTTCGTTTCTTTCAAAATTATAAGGAGTTTTAGGAATTTGAAAGAGTCTAAGGAGCCTTTTAACATTTTAAAGGGCCGTTTAAAATTTTAAAGGGCCGTTTAAAATTTTAAAGGGCCATTTAAAATTTGAAAGGGCCGTTTAATTATTTAAAAGGCGTAAGAAATTATTGGAAGGGAAACAGACCCGTCAAATAATACATAAAGGTCCTACGTACTTAGGGGTTTAGGGTTTAGGGGTTAGGGTTTAGGTAGGGTTTATGGTTTAGGGTTTGGGGTTTAGGGGTTTAGGGGTTTAGAGTTTAGGGGTTTCGGGTTTGGGGTTTAGGGTTTAGGGGTTTAGGGTTTTTCGAAATTGTATAGGGTTCAGGTCCCGGGTTTCGACCGAGTTTTGAGCGAGTTTTGAACGAGTTTTGAGCGGGTTTTGAGCGGGTTTTGTTTTCTGCTTTTGCATTTTGATTTGGGCAATCGGCTGGGCTGGGCTGGGTCGGCTGGGCGACCGTTGGGCTCTGGGGGCTGGGCTGGGGGGCTGGAAGGGAGTTTGCTGGGGGCTGGCTGGGAGGGATTGCGTCCGGTCGACGGCGGGAGTTGGCTGCTGGGAGCAGCCGCTGGCGGCTGTTGGCGGCTGCTGGGCTGGGATAGGAGGGCGAAATCCAGCCAAAACTGGTTCCGGGGTTTTGACCGAAAGCTTTGAGCGAAACGTTTTGGGCGAAAGTTTTGGTTTTTGACTTGTGATTTCGCGCATTCCGGGGTTTTGACCGAAAGTTTTGGGCGAAAGTTTCGAGCGAAAGTTTTGGGATGGTTTTGTTTTTTGACTTGAAAGGGCCAGGGGGGTGAAATTGTATAGGGTTTGGGCCCGGGGTTTTGACCGAAAGTTTTGGACGAAAGTTTTGAGCGAAAGTTTTGGGCGGGTTTTGTTTTTGACTTGAAGTTTTCATTTTGGGCCGAGCTGGCTGGTGGGGGCTGGGGCTGGGCTGGGAGGCTGGGTGGGCTGGGCGGGTCGGCTACTGGGCTGGGCTGCTGTGGCTGGCTTGGGCTGGAATTTGGTTGGACACGTTTAATGAAAATTTGAAACTAATGCAACTGCAGTTCGGGACGAAAATCACACAATTTCTATTTATCCTGCTCTTGAGGGGTTTAGGGTTTGGGGGTTGGGGTTTAGGGGTTTAGGGTTTAGGGGTTTAGGGTTTAGGGGTTTAGGGTTTAGGGTTTGGGGTTTAGGGGTTTAGGGTTTAGGGTTGCTGTGAGAATAATTACTGTCTCAACTTCAGGAGAAGATGTTGCCCTACTGGGAGGCTGCAGGCTCTTTCCAAGATCGTCAGTTTCAGGGATTGTACAGAGAAGCGGGTTCACTCCATTAAAGGCCCCAGTAGTACCCCTTATGGTATCCCTTAAAGGAACCCTATGAAGGGTACGCTTCAGGTGTTTTATGGCTTGTATGATTCACCATCCCGAATTTTAGCATCCTGGATACATAGTCGGCCGCCTTAGGCCCTTAATGTGAGTTATGACTATAGTTACCCCACTTATAACTCCCCAGGAACCTCCAAGTAGGATTAAGGGTCCCTTATACAAGGACTCTTACTTGGGAGTATCCTACCTACGTTCATCCCACCTTCGGTGCCCTTTGAGAGAAGTCTCGCAAGCTTCGAGGTTTGGGGTTCAGGGTTGGGGGTTTGCGGCAGCGTCGTTCTGTGAACTTCACTATCACTTTCAAAGCTCGAGAAGCTGGCTTAAAATTTATGCCTTTCACGCGAAGGTGTGTAGTGTCAGCGGACTTGACACCGATGGCAGCTATGCCGACATTGCTTAACAAAGCGCGATGCAACAACTACAGCGTTTCCCAAAAACCTTGCCTTCCATAGTTATATCACACAAGGCCTACCGCTGCAAAATGTAAACTTACGTAGGTCTCGCCCTCACGAGAAGGAAAGCGGAAGCACGTCTCCACGAGCCGCGATCAGGTCGTCGAGAAGATTGGTGGGGTCGCCACCAACGACCCCATGGCCTTCCCTAAGTGAGAAAATGAGGACTGACGGTACTGGGAGGTTCACGGACGGGGTACTTGTAAGTAGGGTTTATAATAGCTTATAAATCCCACATGAACTATAGTTACCCTACTTATAGCCCCACTTACAACTCCCAATGAACCTCCAAGTAGACCCTAAACCCTATACCCTTATAGATTCCCTATAGATCCCCTTAAAGGGACCCCTAAAGGAACCCTTATAACTCCCCATGAACCTCTAACTAGGGTCGAATGTGCTGGATGGAAGGCTCTAGGGCTTTGGGCTTAGGGTCTCAGATGCATTGGGGTTTTAGGGTTTAGGGTTTTGACGCAAACCCTAAATCCGAAACCCCCCGTATAATGCACCTAAACCCTCAGCCCGAAAGATCCAAAGACAGGCCTAATATTGCAAGGTCCGCGTCAGGAGCAATGCATATGTCATCTTCCGTTGCTGCGTCCTTGCTTCTCTGTTTTGCTTTTCATTTGGTCAAGGCCTTCCGTGCTTGCTTCCATGGCGTGTTTGTTGATCAGTTCCGTTCAGGCTTCCATTCAAGGTTCCATCGTCGGTTTCGCTTCAATTCTGCTTCCCGTTTCTCCTGCTGCCGTGTTCCGCTGCAGAGCAGGCTTTGAAACGAGACCTGTAACGGAAACGTTTCGAAGTAACAGCGAAAGAGACACACACAAACCCGCCCCTCCCGAAACGGAGAACACCTGGGACAGGGGGGCTCCAAGTGTTTTTCGGTTTTTCGGGAGGGTGCCGAGTTTTTCCGATTGCTTTTTTGGAGGCTTCCTATCCTAGGAGGCGCCTGAAGCCTCCCAAAGTCTTCCATCCCTCTAAACACCAGATACTGACTACGGCTGCGGGTTATCCCACTCTTCAGGCTTCTAAATGGGTGGTGGTCAAAATTTGGCCCCTTTTTGGGTACCCTAAATAATAGGTGCCGTATTATTTTTGGGACCCAAGAAGAGACCATAATTTTGACAACCACCCAGATGCAGCACAGAAGTCCCTTCAGGGCTTACCTAGGGGTACTTGGACATACTTTTTAATTTTTGGTTATATATTCTTGCCAGGGTTCTAAGTTCAGTATAGATAACCCTAAACCCCGGAACCCTTAAATCAACCCTATACCCTACCCTAAACCCTAAACCCTATGACTTAGGGCTTTAGGGTTTCAGGGCAATGCCTGAGCCCTTCCACTGCTCAGGAGCTCGATGAGGGGACCCTCCGGAAACGAGGTCCACCCAAAAGGGCTGGGCGCTTGGTGGGATTTGAGCTCTACCTTAACCTACCAAAACCTACCTTCTTTTGGTAGGGTCCCTAAAAATTCCGTCTCAGGATTTATACTAAGAGCCTACATAAAAGTAGAGTTTGGTATATGGGTTAACGTATGGTTCAAGTGCCTTCGGCGAGGTTTCGGGGACAAACTGAGGGCTCTGATTGTGCTTCTGAGATTTTGAAGCCCTCACTCAACGCGCGAGAATCTGCGCTTTGCAATGCTGGTCTTTCCTAGCTGTCTTCCCCTGGGCTTAAGACTTGCTGGGTTGTCTAGGGCTTCGGCAAGGGTGTTTTGAAGACTTCTACAGGGTTTACGGTGGTCTCGTTAAGCAGGGCTGGCTGGATCATGCTGCTGGTTTTGCAGCAGGCGTACCCCGGAGCCAGAGATGGAACCAGATTCCATCGGCTTAGAGAGATTCTAGAGGTTTAAGGTTTCGTTTCGGGTCAGTAGCTTCAGTGTGCCTCGGCACTTTGCAATATAGCTGAGTCCTTGCTGCACCTTCCAGCTTAAGTTTCCGAGGCCGTGAACCCCGAACTCTTTCTTCGGCTCCTCTCCAACAACTTGAACCGGAAAGGTCGGACCTTCGCCAGAGTGAATGGGCTCTCCTGGTTTCCGGCTGCAAGATATCCCATCATCTGACTCCACATCGATTGGGCTTAGGATTAGCAACGGGTAAGTCGGAGCTAGGTCAAGCCACAAGCAAGTTTCGGCTGCATGTACTGCGGGCGCTCAGGAAACGACAAAACAGCAGTACGAGTATTTACAAGCAAGACGAGGAATGGGATATAGCTGTCAGAATCCAAAACGACGGAGCACTCCCCAGGTGTTTCTAAACGCTCGCTGAATGATTTTCTGTTGTAGAGTTCAGGGTTCGTGCTCCTGCATTGAATCCCCAAGAGATCCCAAGCGAGCGCGTCACGCACATAGGAAGGGACCTAGGACCTAGGAAGGGAAGCCCTAATTTAGAGAACCTGCCACATTCCTTGAACTGGTGAACATGATGGGATGACCTGCAGCCTTAATATAGGGGCCTAAATAATTGCCTATACTATTTTGGGGGTTCCTGGTCCTTATTGCCATTACAGTATAAAGGCCCAAAACCCTATTCTCATTGTTAAGGCCCCTATATTATCCCGGTGCTTCTTTCCGGCGATGGCCGGTTACTGGCGGCACACGGGCAGAAACATGCGCTCAGGGCTGGGGCAGTGCCAGCTTGTAGATGGGGGTTGAGAAGCTGTCTTTTCATCGATGGCTGAACCCATTCTTTGGGTCCTAGGGTCTTTATAGGATTTAGAGTTTAGTAGGGTTTGGGGTCTATGGGGTTAAAAATGCTAACTAAAGCTCTAGACTAGGGTTGAGGGCTTCAGAATTAGAGTTGGGTTTCGAAGCGGAGCTTACCATGGGGTGTCGTTTGGGATTTGAGGTCGGTGGCTTCTTGTTCGGGCATACGGTTTGGGCTTGGGGTACTGGTGGTCTGCTTTGGAGAGTTGTGCAGACCTTAAAGTTGGAGGGCCAAAGTTTGAAAGGGTTCGGATGTGGTGATGTAAGCTTCGAGGGTGTTACATTCAATCATACTGCTGCTTTTGGCCAGGATTTGCAAGAGCCGTATGTTGAGGATCAGTCGTACTATTCTTAGTGAACAAAACTGTACGAAAACCCTAAACCCTATTCCGTAAGCCGTAAACCCTATGCCACCAAAACCCGCAAGAACACAGAGGAGACGCGGAGACTCCCGCAGACTGGTCCTAGCCTCCCGAGGCATGAAAGCTGACTTAGTAAGAACAATAACTAGTGGTGATAAGGAGGCAAGGCATCTTACTGAATACATCTCATTGTTCAGTCCTCTGTATTGGCCCAGTTCATCCTCAAAAGTCAGCATGGGCGGGGCCGGCGCGCGCGAGCACAGTCGGATCCCCACAGATGAGGATGAAGAGACCCTGACGGATGCGGAATCCTACAATTCCTCAGAGGTGGGACATGGTGTTAAATGGGTAGTTGTCAAAATTATGGCCCCTTTTTGGGTACTAATAGGTGCCGTGTTATAATCGGGACCCCCAAAGAACCATAATTTTGACAACTACCCAAATGAGAGTTGCCGTAGAATCCTGTGTTGCTTTGTGTCCGGTAGACCGGCGTTTTCCACATAAGAAAGTGCTTGGAGATGTCGTTGTAGAGATGTGCCTTTCCGCCCTTTGAAGACATTGCCGGCTCTTGTGTTCAGAATTTGGTACATAAGAATGAAAGCTTGCAGAGGCCAGACTGCGGGCTGAGAGTTGGGGGTGTAGGGCTCAGACCCTACTTCGAGGTTCTGGGTTCAGCCTGGCTGGAGCTTCCCTTCAAGGGAGCCGCAAGAATTCCCATCTATACTTCCAGCCGTATGTTTAAGTACCTCTACATATTCGAGCAAGCCGCAAACACCAAAATTCAATTCCATCCCCTGAAGCCCCCTATGCTCGACATTCCCGACAATCCCAAACTCGAAAAAGAAGAAGAAGCATGAACAAGCAACCCCGCCCCGAAAAATCCCAACGTTAAGCTTAGCTTCAAATGCTCCAAAAACACATAGTTTAAGATGCCAAGAACTAAGATCACTAAGGGCGCAAGATCCCCAAAGGCCCTGAAGCGCCGCTTTAAACCATGCAAACACCCTAAAACCCTAAATGCTCAACAGGGCTTGTGCTTAAACCCTCTACTACACCCTATGAGTAACCCTGAGCCTGGCGGCCTCAGACCGGCCACGACCAGCCAGTGACCATACCCTGGCTGGACCTTCTCTCCTCCTCGTGACTCGGCTTTCAGGTTTCTTGGGGGAGTTTTAGGGTTTAGATTGGAGTTTAGGGTTTAGGGGGATGTAAGGGTTTCCAGGGGGATGTTAGGGTTTGGGATGGGTTTGGGAGCCAAGGGGGGGGTGAGGCTCTAGTGCTTTAGGGTCTGTGTTTGTGTTTGTGCTTCTTTGGAGGCCCGGTTAAGGTTCGGGTTTTGGAGGTGAGCGACTTTGGGAGTTTGGGCGCTTCTGGTTTGGGGCCCGCAGTGAGGCCCGGGGCTGCAGGGCTTTCGGGTTTAGGCTAGTGTGTACCTCTTTGGGGCTCCTTATCAATATGATTTCCTTGTATAACAGTCTTTAAACAGGGTAGCTTCTTTAGGTTGCAGGTACGGCCTAGTGTCTAGCGCCATCTTCTTAACTGGGCTTGAATATTGATTGTCACGGTGCCCAACATGCTACTCATGAAGTGGGCGGCATATGCACCCTATGGGGCTGTAGCACTGGGGGTAAAGAGAATCGCTTAGTGTTCCCCCGCGGCATGAGCGGGAAAAGTATTCCCCCACGCGCGGCTTCCTTTGTAGCACAGGGCATGTTTTGTGCTCTCGTCCTTTTAATGACAGGATCGTGGTGGACCGGGTCTCCAGTAAACCGGATTCAATAAAATGGATCCCACTTTTGCTCACGGGCTCTCCCGAGCAAACCGATCACGCCAGCGGGCACGGGTCCAATCAAACGGGGGGGGGGGGGATGTTCTGGGTTGTTGGAGTTTTGGGCAAAAGCTTCACTTTCAGCGCGCGTTGAGGGTTTCGGTGGAGCGTAGCATGGCAGGGATTTTTGTCTCTTTTCATGAGCGTCGTGGGACCAGGTCAAGAGCCTCACATGACAGTGTTGGATCCTCCGCGACCAACAGCCGTGAAACACCAAAACGAACACGTTTCACTGATTCACTGTGGACACCGAACAGGAGCATGTTTGCAAGTATCGCATCCTGGTTGTTTGTCCCGTCCTCGTCGCCGCCTTCCCAGGTAGTCTTGGTCGTAGTCGTAGTGTTGGAGGTCGTCATGGCCTTCCGGGTACCATCGGGGTGCATGATCGTTCGTTGCTTGGGGTCTTCGCTGACATACTTCTTTCGAGTCTTCTTTCGGGTTAACGGTTTAAAGGTCTCGGTGTTCGTTCATGCTGAGGACGCAAGAGCTCCACAGTTTGGAGTGAAGGGTAGCGGGTGCCTCCTAGTCTGCATACATCCCAACCTTGGAAGCAACCTTCAACCGTAAATTCCTGAACCCTTAAACCTTCACCTTAAACTAACTCGAAAACTCTGAGCCCTAAACCCAGGCTTCGGCGGAGTGAAAGGGTCCGACACACTAAAACAAAACTAGGCTTACACTTTAACCCGAACCTGCCGAAGCTCAAGGAACGCTGGCGAGAAGATTCGGCAAAGTGCCCGCGAGCTGACGGGATGCTGGGTTTATCTTTAAAGGCACCCTATAAAACCCTAAACCCAATATGAACCTAAACCCTAAAACCCCAAAAACCCCAAAACCCTAAGACCGTATAAACCCTAAACTTCTAGGGCTTGGAGAGTTTTGGTTCTGGGTTTCGGGTCAAAGAATGCTTGAAGGCTTCGGGTTCCCACATTCAAGATCCGGGCATTACCTCAGGCGGTATTCAAACTTTCCAAAATCCTTTAAATAAGGAGTATACATTAAAATGTAACAGGATTCCAAATATGATTTAAGAATGAGCATTCCGTCGTTGACTAACATTGGGGCCTCTGAGTACTTCAGTCGACGCAAGGACCCGAATCCAGATTGTTCTCCCGCTCTGACACCTTGCCCCCACCGCCCACTGCTTCTTTCCTTAAAGGCCTGATTACTGATCCATCCTTACTTGGAGGATCATGGGACTTAGTAAGTAGGGTTATAAGTACCTTAATTACGGCTATATGTAATTATAACTGTAGTTACCTTACTTATAACCCCAATTACTAAGTCCCATGATCCTTTAAATACCCAGGTTTGTCGTCCATGGCCCACGGGCTTCAGCTTCGGGTTGAGAGTTTTCGGGTTCGCCGCTGGCTTCAGGTTCTGCAGCGCCGAAATCATCCAATATCCCTTAATTAAGGAATATTCCCTAAATTATAGTAGGATCCCTACTATGATTTAAGGCTTTTAAGGTATATTCCATTAAAATCAAGGGATATTGGAGTCTCTGGGGATCAAGGAGATCGGCTCTAGATCCCCAGTCATCGGCTCAAGATCCCCCAGTCCTGCACCTTTTCAGAACTGAACCCTATACCGCAAGCCGTGACCCCAGGAGAGTACTGCTACTTGCATGATGGCGCGCAGCAGTACCATACCACGAAGCATCTGGAGTGCATCCAGGAGGAGATGCATCCCGCAGACTCGCAAAGTCGCACCAGCAACAACTTGGAGGTTCATGGGGAGTTATAAGTGGGGTTATAAGTAGGGTAACTATAGTTATAACCCATATCAGGGGACTTATAGCTCCATTTATAACTACCCACGAACCTCCAAGTATCGATGCTACTTGTATCGTTGCTATCGTCATCATCATCGGCGACGTTGCCATTGTCATCAACATCAGCACCCGCATAGCCATAGTCTTCATACAAAACAATAAGATACGAGAACAATCAAGCATCCAATAGCCGTAGAACATGTGGGGGTTTCCGAAAATTAGGGTTATGGGGTCCTTAGAATTAGGATCCTACTATTTCGGGTAATGTATTGGGATCCCCTATTTTCCTGCAACGCCAGTGCTGAAACGAGGTACTCCTTTCTTGTGCGGCTACCACCACCTCTACTGCCGGGGCTACTGCAGCAGCCTCAGCACCACTAACAACAACAGCAGCAAGGGCAGCAGCAGAAGCAGCAGCAGCAGCAACAGCAGCAACAAGAAAATAAAATAAGCGCACCATTGGACCGAACACCAAGCACCAAGGAACAAACATAGCAAACAGCACTACCATTAACAGCACTAGCAGCAGTAGCAAAAGCGACAGCAACTAAACCTACAACTGCCAGCGAGAGGAGCTGAAGCAGATGGCAAAGAAGCCGGTGGGGCTGAAAGAACGACAGCAGCTGCTGGAGTTCCAGGAAACACAGGGTTTAAGGTTCGGTGTATTTATGTAAGGTTTAGCGACTTTGAGGTTTATGCCCAGGGCAGGGGATGTGGAGCGGGCTTTAGATTCTTAGAGCTTAGGGCTCAATGGTTTGTGTTTAGAGTCGTTTCTTGGGAGCCTCAATGCTGGATTTTTCGGCTTACTGCGGGCTCGTGAGAGATCCCTAGGGTAACTTAGGGGTGCCTTCTTGGGCGGCGTCATCACACTACAGAAAACTAGTGTTTACTTGTTCCAAACGGAGCTTCGAGTGACGACTCTGTTCTGTTGCTTTAGAGGGCCTCGATGGAGCAAAGTCCTCGTAGGGTGGGAGGAATTCGCCACGGGGTCCCGCGAACGGCTAAGTGACTAAGCACTTCTCAGACTATCATCTTGAGTTGCGTGCACAGCTTAGACTTACAGTAGCTGTTTGAGCGTCGCAAACAAAGAAGGAGAAGGAGCAGCGGGAAGTGCAAAGTTCGATTTCACAAGACCCTGGCACTCCCGGCTTACGATGCCTAACCCCTGAAACCCCTCTAGCTCCCTTTAAAGGAACCCCTGTAGCTCCCTTTAAAGGAACACCGGGATCTTCCAGCCTCAGCATCGTCAGATCCCTAAGCCTTGTACCGTCAGTCCCGAACTTCGAAACTTCACCGACACCGGCCCAAACGCAAGGGTTTATTTAAGGTAGCACCCTGAATAGTAGGATCCGTATTATAAGGACCCCAAAATAAGGTAACCCTACATTTCGGAAACTCCCATGAGGCTTTAGGGTCAAGGGTTCCCCAAATCCCGAATTAATCCCTGCACTGCTGTTCACGAGGAGCTCTTGAAAGAGCATAACAAGTTGCAAAAAGCGGTCGATGAGAATCCTGCTACTCGTCTACAAAAGTGGGGGCTGAGTTCAGGAGTGGTGGTGAAGCCGCGTGAGTCTATGTTTGGGGCTTTGATCAGGGGATGCTGTTAATAAGACTCAACATAACATGTCGGGGCCGAAGCAATTCGGGTTGCAACCAGACTAACCCTAAACCCTAAATAGGGCTTGCCAGCCTACGAGTCTTCCTGTTTTCTACCACCAGCAGCACGACTCCCATGATTGCGATCAGCCTTTCAGTCATCCTGATGACTATCATCGCCAATTCCCATGGCCACCATCGTTCTCCATCATCACAACACGTCGGCGACGACGAGCACAACAACAAAAACGAAAGCGAAAACAAGAAACACAGACAACCAAAACCACAACAACGACTACCACAACCAAAGCCACACTAACCACAGCCACAAACACAGCCACGGCAACGACAGCTTACAAGCGCAGCCGGAAATGTGTCACAGAAATACAACGACCCGCAACGACAACAGCAACTAAAGCAGCAGCACAAGCAACTAATTCAAGAGCACAAGCAAGACTCAAGTGCTACGACGATGGCGGGCATGATATGGGAGTTTCCGAAAATTAGGGTACCTTATTTTAGGGCCCTTATAATAAGGATCCTACTATTTAGGGTGCTATCCTAAGGGTCCCTTATTTTCGGAAAGTCCCATATCCAGATCGACAGTTACATTCGCAACCTTCGAATTCTGTAGCCAGCTGCTCCTCGGCCCGGCCCGGTGCATTGATGGCTAAATGCAAGCAAGATACGGTTGATGATATAAATCCTGCATTACCCATACTAAGGAATATACCAAAATTCCCATACTTTAGGGTCCTTTAAGAAAGTGCAGGGCTTATATCATCAATTGTACCACGAACCGTAACTTGGGGGAAACTGTAACTATCCACAGTTGCCTTGACCCTGCTGTTGGATTTGAGATTCCGCGAAGCTTCTCATAGTCTCTTTTGGAATTAGGATATTGTTTTTCATTATGGTTCGAACGGTTTAGGAATTAGTTTTCTTATTGTTCTAAGGGTGATATGGTATAGCTTCATGCAAGAAGGAGTCGCTGGCCCCAGCGCTGGAAATGCTGGAGGCCAAGGGACCCCTGGACTTGCAAGAGGCCGGGTTCAGGGGTTTAGGAGTTTAGGGTTCAGGGGTTTAGGGATTTAGGGATTTAGGGGTTTAGGGGTTTAGGGTTTCGGAGTTAGAGGTTCAAGCTGCAGTTTCGATTGTGTCTTGGAAAGGTTTAGGGCCGCCTCCTCAACCCCTAAGCCCAACCCGCCGGGATCCCGAGCAACTTGACATGCACAAGTAGGGCGTAGGGTTTAGGGGGTAGCAAGTTGGGACTTGTGGTTCGGATTCGTCATGCGAACTCTCGGCATGTTCGCAGTTTTGTTTGCTGTTGCTGTTTATCCTGAACCCCAAGCCATGACCCTAAACCATGAACCCCAAACCATTAACCTTGCCTACCCACATTCCCCAACAGACCCAGGAATTTCCGTCGAAAGCAAAGTCCCAGCAAGAAGCAAGCTGACGCCCTAAGATGGAGATGGGGGGCCTAAACTTAGGGGTACTTACAAATAGTTTCTAATTTTTGGTTATTATAATGGGGGGGCCTAAATACTTGCCAATACTATTTTGGGGATTCCTTCCTAGAGCTATAGTAAAACATCCTCCCAAACCCTACTCTAATTGATTATTAGGGCCCTTCATCAGATTCAGACGCGCCTGAGCTTGGTTCTGAGGGTCCCGGCCATCGATCTTGCCAAGATTCTTGTTCAATCGAGCCAGCCCGATCTGTTGCTCCAGAAAAACATCACAGAAGCAGGCTCTAAGCTTGCAAAACCCCTCTGCTTGCCTGTACAGATTCGCGAGATTCGCGATGTGCTGACATCGCGACAGTTCCGGGCGGAGTTCAGTCTCAAGAACCGCTTCGACCACTGGGTGCCTAGATTGACTGATTGATGGAGGGTACAAGTGGGGCTTGGACGAGGGCTTTGGGGTTTGTTGTGGTGTTGCCGCTTGAGGTCTAGTGAGCACGAATATGTCTCGATTGAATATTGGATTGTCCTCGTGGGGATACGACTCTTCGAGGTTGTAGTTTAGCGGTTGTACATCTGCTTGCAGCCGTAGCTGTCGGTTGCCTTCGTCCCGGTCGTCGTCTTGATCGGGCACTGCGGTTGTGATGGTTGTAGTCAGCCGACAATTAGTCGGCATAGCAAGTAGTAGTCTTCGCTGCAGTGGGTCCAGCAGTAGCAAAAGCAGAAGCAGAACGAGCATCAGCAGGCAAAGCATGCAAAGACGCTTTGCTCAGGACTTGCTGTCCCCACGAGGCCTAATACAGGGGCCTTAGTAGTTAGAACAGGGTTTGGGGGGTATATATTGTACTATAATACTATAATTAAGATAAGGAACCCCCGAAACATTATTCCGATTATTTCGGCTCCTATATTAGTTCGAAGTCTTCTGGACAAGTACCCCAAGGCCCAACGGGATCTCGCGAAAGCAGGCTCATGTTTCCCGAACTGCGAAAGAACCTTGGGCCAGGCAATGCTTAAAGCCCTGCACTCCACCAGCAACACTATAATACACTATGATCGAGTAGAAGACAGCTTTCCATACTGTACTACAACTTAACATATCCAAACACATGATAGCATAAAATACTATAACCTATTGTAATATCTCATGGAAAGACTACGTGCAGCATTCTCTTGTTCAATATCTTGGAAATCCTATAGTTTCTTATCGTATAGTATAGTATATTATGCTCTAATAGAGTATCGCATGATGGGTTATACGATAAATTCGTATGTCATGGGTCCCATCCTCAAAAGGCTTTGCGCCAGCATATGCAGAGACCTCTGCATTTGTCTCGAGGTGCGGGAGCTAAACCAGATGAGCCCCATGCAGTTTGTGCAGATCACCACAGTGCTCAGCGTGGAAGCCGGGAAGGAGAAGTTGGATTCCAATCTGCAACCCGGCATCAGACCAAATTACTAAGCCCCTTCCCCCTTTGAATCCTAGAGCCTGGATATGATAATTAAGAAGGTGTTGGTATTGGTATGACTCCCATTATTGGTGGTGCGAACAGTGCAACATTGTTAGTGGTATTGCTATTATGATTGTAGTTGTTACTGCTGTTCTTACTCGTATTGTGATTATGACTATCACTGTTGTTATTACGCTACTATTACCTATTTCTACTGTCATTATGAATCTTGTTATTTTTCTTATTGTTGCTATGACTATTGCTATTTCGACTACTAGTAGTATTACTGCATCATGCATTATTTCCGTCATGTTTAATAACAATAAAAAGTTGAAGCACGCACGAAATCCCACGTGCGTGTTCAAGGGAAGGCTAGCTCGAGCGCTCAGCAAGACAAGGCCCCCGGGCGGCAAGCGAGAATTTAACCCGGACCTGCTGCCCTAAAGTCATAGGGACCCGTAAGGGGGTAGGGGGAAGCAGGGGTAGGGGGCCTGAATGCCCATAATAAGGACCCAATAAGGCTGATTGAAGGAGGTATAGTCCCCTACCCCATTCCCCCCTAAGGGTCCCTTTGATAAAGGGTTCCAGGTTTAGGCCAGAAGCCTAAACCCTTAAGCCCTAAACCTTTCAGGGTTTAGGGCCGGTTGAGGGTTTAGGCCCCAATCCTAAAGCCCTACACCCATGGAACCGAGACCAATGGGGCACGTAATTGCCGTGTTGAAGCCGCTGCAAGCCCGCCTTTAAGTCCCAAGACGAGGAGATTTCATGCCTTGCAGGGTATTTCTTCAGAGCCTCCGGCGCCTGCCTGCACATTTCAGGTTTTGCGGTTCGGGGGTTTTTAAGGCTTAGGATTCAGCTGGAATCACGGGGCATGACTGTCCAGAGCATGCGTCGCATAAAGGCTTAGGACAAGCTGCTGAGATACCTAAACCCTAAACCCTAAACCAAAACCCTACACCCTAAACCTAAACGCAGCGCAAGGCACCGATTCATCCAGAGCTTGAGCCTGGAATTGGAATGGCCCAGCGTCCGGGAACGCCTTGAGCATCTCATGGGCTACCCAGGCTGCTGGGTCGAAGTCGTAGGTCTTCATGCTAATCCTAGGTAGTATGATTAGGGAGGCCCCTTAAAGGGTACCCCTTCTGAAGCCTACTTCTGGCTCTCTTAAAAGGGGCCTTATTGAGAGGGTCTATATCCCCAAGGGTCCCCCCAATCCTAACTCCCAAATCCCGGCTCTGAAAGCATAGTTGATTCAGATGCAGCTGAGTTTTGGTCAGGAGGGTCCCAGCCATACGATTGTGGGGGCTCCGTTTTAAGAAGTATAGTATAATCTACCCCGAAGCCCTATGAACCCTATTCTAATTATTAAGGCCGCTGTATTCGAGTGCGTAGCCTTGCGGCAGTCGGGTCTGACAGGAACTGGAAAGAGGGTGCTGGCTTTAGGCCTTGGGATACACAGTTCTCCAAATGTTGAAGAAAGCCCCAACTAAACTGCCAAAGCTCTTGACCCCTAAACTCCTAAACCCGTGAACCCTAAACTCCTAAACCCCTGAACCCGGCCTCCTAAACACTACAACTACTCCTAAACTTGAACGCTGACCCCCAAAAAATCTTGAACCCTAAACCCTGGACCATGACTTGCCACGTCCCACGGAGCTTCCGTAAGGCATTGTTTAGGGTTTAGGGTTAGGGCCTTTTCAGGGTTTAGGGTTCAGGGCCTTTTATGGTTTAGGGCTTAGGGCCTTTTAGGGTTTAGGGTTTAGGTTATTGTAAAGCCAAAGAGAATCAATTCAGCAGGACGTGAGGTCGACAACAATGGATGGAAGCGGCAGATGGGACAGGACTGGATTTTTGGGCCCAAGGGCGTGGAAGTTCAGGGTGTCAGGTTGTGTGAGCCTTGTTGCAGCCCAAGTGGGTGGTTGTCAAAATTATGGTCCCTGTTTGGTACCTTAAATACTAGGTGCCGTATTATAATAAGGAGCGCAAAAGGGACCCTAATATTGACAACCACCCAAGTTGCTTCAAGATAGCAGTCTGGAGACTAAGTCATCAACAGTTCCGACAGTGCCTATATCACTTTCGTAGATACACGTACAGTTGAAGTGTCCTACGCCACCACAAGAATGTAAGCAGTCTTTACTTAGGATTTGTAGCTTAAAGTGTTTATGGCCTTTGGTGCCTTTTTGTCAAGGACTTTCACCTTCTCGGATACGACCCTGGCTGCACTGCTTCGGAAATCTATCCGCGCAGGGGAGACAAGTACAAGTTCGATGGTATTGTGATGCTTGGTTCCCCAATATCAATTTGTTGAGCTTTTGGTGGGTCTGATGAGTTATCAGCTCTTTTAATCTTCTACTTCCTGGAGTCCATGACGAATTTGGAAGTAAGGATGGAGAAGGCCGAGAAAGCACAGTGGAAGGCGGCCAAAGCACGGCTCACCTTCCCTGCGGAGGTCTTTTCACTGACGCTGATGACGACCCACTTTTTCAACAGGCTGTTCTTCGGAGATGGCAATGCGGTTTATAGTGCTTCTTTTTGTGCCCCCAGGCCGAAGAAAGTAGTTTTCGGGTTTATACTGAGTCTCATGCCACGAGGCCTTCTTGCACAGCGAAACTGCATGTTTTTGTGCTTCTGCTCACCACTGGCTCGAGGTTCCAAGAGCATACGCTTGCAGTATCAAGGTAAGTTTTGCGAGAAGACCCGCAGATGGCTAAGCCGTAAGCCCCAAACTCAAAACCAGAACTCCACACCCGAAGCCCTGAGCCTTCAAACCCTTGAATCATAGCCCCACAACCCTAAGCCTTATCCCTAACCCCTAAACCCCTAAACCCTAAACCCTAAACCCCTAAACCCCTAAACCCCTAAACCCTAAAGCCCGAAGCCCAAGGCAACCCCGGCGGTGCAGCTCCTGAGCGACAACACATCAGATTATGAGCTCACCCTTGTCCTGAAGTCCCTGGTGGACAGGGTTTAGGTTTTAGGGTTTAGGGTTTAGGGCTTAGGGTTCTGGCGGACACGGGCTTACTTGGAGGGTCTTTAGGGGACTTGGTAAGTAGGTAGTAAGTAGACTTATAAGTACCCTAAAAGTCCCCCGACCTAAACCCTTGTCCTGAACTCGCTGGTGGACAGGGGCTAAAAACAATTTGCATGAGGGGTTGTTTAGCCTCGTAACATGCATATCTACATTGGCATGCATCTGTAAATATGCATGTGTATGTGTGTATATATGTATATGTATGTACAAGTACACACATATATATATGTATGTATGTATGTATGTATGTATGTATGTACGTATGCATATGCACACCTTCTCAAACCAAAATCTCGACAGGCTGCCGTGCAGTGCTGCTGCACTCATAGAGCTGACCAGTCCCGCAAACACATGCACCATGATAATAACCCTCGACATGAATGAGACTAACACTACCAGAATGCAATTGAGCACCAAAGCTGGAAGGCAAATAAATGCAGGGATGCTCGTACATGAAACCTGAAATTGAAAGCACAAGTTTCCAATCCTCGATCGCCACGGGTCGTAAGTCGTAGAACTTCTCCGATGCACGGTTGCGTTTTGGCGGGTGCTGTCCTCTGCCGTTTTCAAAGGGTGGCTTGGGATTGCGGATGGATATTTAGTTTTTGCATCGTGCGGTTTTGTTGAAGGCACCACATCCCATCTCCGTATTAATTTGCCTGTCCAGGCTGTGATTGTTGATTTCTCGGTGTTGATGCGTACTATTTGTTCTTCGAGCTTTACGCATGTTTGCCGAACCTGGGCACAGACCGCGCGCAGCTGTTGACCCCGCCGTTGTTTTGGTCATCGTGTAGTTACTGATTCTGCGGTTGATGGCGCAACATCGCCAGAATGACGACCATTGCGACCACGGCCTCCACTACACATCTCGTAGTGGTCGTAGTACCGTTTCGGTATGCCTACGACTACGTACGGTTACTCCTCCTACTGCTGCTTCTTATTCCACTGCCACGACCAGCTTCGCCACTTACTCCTACTCCTACTACTATTACTACAACCACTACGACTGCGACTACTAGTACTACTACCGCCACTACCAGTACCAGCACCACTACGACTACCACTACTAGGCAACAAGCAATGGTAGAGCATTACGAAAGTACTGTAAATACCGAGCAACGCGCACGTGTAGGCAAGCGAGTCGTCGTTACCCCCACCCCCCACGACAACTCGATGTTGATATTATTTCGGTTTTGTCATGGAGAAGACTGTTCCAAGTATCACCAACATCGCTCCACAAGACTGCGACCTTCTATAGACTTTCGTACCTGATTAGTCCTCGTTGCAGGGTGCAAATCAAGGCTCTTCGATGCCGAGCCGGTTCTACTTAAACGATCATGGGACTTAGTAACCAGAGTTATAATTAGGGTAACTATACTTAAAACTACTTATAACCCCAGATAAGGTACTTAGAACCATACTTACTAAGTCCCATGACCCTCCAAAGATATCCGTTTATCAGAGACAACTTGAAGCAGATGTGCTCAACAGAGAACTCCCGAACCTGAAAACGTGGATGCTCGATAAGCTTTACAACTTTAACCCCAAGGCTTCCAAGCACACGACGGGCTGGAGTGAAGGTAACACGAAAGCCGGAACTGGGTCGCTTCCAACTGAAAGAGCCTCGAGTGTATGGGGCTCAGGTATCTAATCACATGGAGACACCCCTACAGGAATTTGAACCCGATCCCCTCGGTTTGGGAATGCAAACCGAAAAAGATGCCGGGCACCGCGACTATTCCTGCTCGTGCTGCCTTCGCGATCAATGCCAGGAACAAATATCTACAACCATCGCTACATTCACCGCGTGGTATTGAGCTGTGACGAGTGTTTCTAGCAACGCCAGCGCTACCGCCTTCCTCGGTTAGAGTTTCCCTCAGGACATGGGACATTTCAGCTACGGCTTCGTGACTCCAGTAGGCAGAGCAGTCGCGAGCTTGGATTCATTACCTGAGGTCCCGTTGCAAAACTCGTAGTTGAACAGTGTAGGCCGTACCTAATATCGGATGCGTTGTTAAAACTACCGTACAGCTTCGAAGCCCTGTTCTGAGTATTGCGGCCCCCATATTCACCTCTCTTCTTGTGACAAGGGGCGGGAGTTTCGGGTTCCTCAACGCCTCAAAAAAAACCCCACAAGCTTGTTCTAACTGTTAAGGCCCCTATATCCTGTGCCGCAGTCCCTAAGCCACAGGCTGCCACCCGAAATGCCTGGAGCCTAAGGGCCCCTTCTGGCAGTCGGTTTAGAGTTTAGGGTTTAGGGGGATGAAGAGCTTAGTGTTACTGTTACCATAAGCGTTCGACCGGGGTTCTGCAAAGGATACTTGTTGGGTGACTGGAAAAAAGCTTAAGCCCAAAAGCCTAAACCCAACTACTCCGAACAGGGCAGGAGGAAAAGAAGGTTCAAGAAAAGAGAAGCCTAAACCCGAAGACTATAAGGGGATTGAGGGAGAAGAGCAGAAGCTCTGAGGCGCCGACCTGATTGTCAGGTCTCGCCAGAAGAGGCACCCCTTTGTTATCCACAGGCTTGTCTAAAACCCCAAACGCCTAGCCCCTAAACCCTGAGCCCCTAAATCCTGAAGTTATGAGCACTACGGTCTGAACTTCCGACCCGGAGCAACCAGGGACCTAGACGTCTTTCAACATCAACCCTAAGCCGTCTCTGAATCCGAACCACCCCAAACTCTCTTAGAGTGTCGGTTCCCCAACCCCTAGGACTTTCTTTGGTTTTAGGTTCCCCAAGCCCTAAAACTGTTGAACCCTAAGGTATTGGAGCTGGCCTTCAAGCGTGCTGAGAAAATCCGGTGGACTCACGCGATCAAGGCTCGCACAGACGACCTTTAGGGCTTCGGGGTTTCGGGCGTTCAGCTCAAGCGGCTTCGGTCATGAGTCATCGGCTTACTTGTCCACTCAGCGATTTAGGGCTCTTGGGCACTGGATGACAGGAAGTTTGTGATGTAGAGATTATTTGTTTGTCTAGTGTGAATGCTCAAAAATAAACTTGTTTTTCCATGGCGCGTTAGGACGAGAAACCCGGTAGTATTGTTGCCGCACTGTACAATACGATACAAAGTCCTCTTCAACAGGAGAGACGAAACCCACTCTGGAGCCCCCAATACTACCGAGTCCTTGGTTGCGCATCAACATAAGATGGGGGCCTTAACAATTAGAATAGGGTTTTGGGGCCCATTACACTCTGATTACAATAAGGAGCCCCGACAATAGTATTGTTAGTGTTTAGGCCCTTATATTTATCCCAAGAGGTTGATCCTACGGCAATCTGTTCTACTTGTTAAGGCCCTGCATTAGACTCATTAGACCCAAGAGCCTGATCCCAAAGCTATCTTGGAGATACTGTCCGACGCCCAGAGACTCCAATATCCCTTAATTAAGGAATATGCCTTAAATTTCGGTAGGATCCCTAATATGATTTAAGGTATATTCCTTATTTAAGGGATATTGGAGTCTCTGGGCGCCGCACGGGCAGGACTTCCTTTATGTTTTCGTGCTCGTCTTCATGGGCCACACACTTCGCGAGAGCTCTCTGAAGCTTGGCCACTGCTCTCCCCTCGGTTTGGGTTTGTTGGATAGCAGTACTAGATATGAACTATAACCTTATTCTAACATTTGAACGCCTTTATATAATGCTGCTAAGACCCTATAATTATGATACCATTGTGTAGGGTTCAGGTCGCAGGTAACTTAGGTTGCCCTTTCTGTCCGCGTTTGGTTTGGGGCTCTCCCTCCGTCGATTTCGCAAACGGATACCTTGGAAAAGTCAGAAGAGGTGAGTTCCTTTTCTTGATGAAAGATGGAGCAGCCGAGGAGCAATGGTGTGCAATGTCCGGTTTGGGCCCTTTACCTTTTCGTGTTTTTGGCGATAATTGTGGCCCTGAACTTCGTCAGCAAGCTCTTCACTGAGACTTGGCTGCGGAGTACCATGCGTCAATACTTTTTGCGAACTGTTTCTTAAAGGGAACCATTCTGAAGTAACAGTCTTTGCTTTTTTCTCCCTGGCTACTTCCAAGCCCAGGAGATCTTCATTTTCGTACACTCAGCTGCTGGATGTCGGAGTTGTAGCTGCCGTAACTGGGACCCAACTGGGGAGTTTCCGAAAATTAGGGGTACCTTTAGAGAGATCCTTTAAGGGTTCCTTAAAGGGATCTATAAGGGTTCTAAAGAGGGATTAGAGTTTCCGAAAATTCGGGATGCCTTCTTTTGGGGTCCTTCTAATAAAGATCCTGCTTTTTAGGGTACTGTATTAGGGTCCCGAATTTTCGGAGCTCCCAAATTTGTGGTAATGGTAAGTTTTCCCCAAATTTGCGATCATGGTAAGTTTTCCTGAGTAGTTCGCTACCCCGGCTATAAACCACGTTGAGGACTGCTAAAATGGACAGCTCACCTAGGTGGGGGAATCCTCACTGGCATTCTCGCAGCTGGCAGCAAGCACGCGACCACTTGGAACCTTGACGAAGGTTGGGTCAGTCTCTTGGTCCCTTGAGGGTTTAGGCGATCAACACATCAATCCAGAAACAAGAGTGGTAAGGCAGGAACGACGGAAACACATGCTTGGACCCAAGGGTGAAGGGCGACTTTTCTCTCAGTATTGCACCCTACAACCCGATCCTGCACCTGACCCCAAACCCAAAGCCATGAACCCTGACCCTGAACCGAGGAACGTGTTGACAGTTGCAGCCGAGTTGTTCTCGATCTGGGTCAGCGTGAAATTTATCTGGAAGGTGCCTGGGATTCGGGTTTGGGGTTTCGGAGGAAACCTCCAAAAGCTTCCGCTTCTGTAAAGCCTAAGTACACGGAACAATCACTTAAATCTTCAACTCAGCAGTTCGGAGTGATAATGCCCACCTACCGTGCAATAAGCCCCCAAACTCTAGTTAATTATTCAGGCCCGTAAAGAGATTCCCCAGGCCCGCACTCAATTTGCAGTGAAGCTACCTAGATAGTAAGCCTCGATCTCAAGACACGCAAGCAAAACCAACCCGCTGTCCAGTCTGACCACTACTTCGTTGTGCCTGGACACCCCAACACCCCTTAACCCTGAAATCCTCAACCTCCATCTGACACCCTTCATCCCTCAACCGTAAGCCCCAAGCATTTAAGCTCTAAGATCGGACTCCAAACCCTAGGCTCTAAGCCGCAAACCCCAGATAGACCGCACGCCATGCGGCACTAGGCCGTAGACCCTAAACCACCTCTTAAACCTGAAGTCCTACAACCCCACTTCCCGGACAGGGGCATTGGGATCTGGACCACATCCAGGACTCAATCGAACGTGCCTTCTCTCGTTAGCAGGTAGCGAAAAGTAGTGTGAAGAGTGAGTAGCGAATCATATGATGGTAGCAATAACATCCTCTCGTCTGACAGTTCTACTATCATACACGACAAGATCCTCGTCTGTGGTTGGGGCCCCATGATAGTAAGCCTGTTGCCTTTTCACGGTGTTGGCCAAGAGCAGCCGAGTAGGTAGCAACCTCTCGGTCGGGGGTTTCATGATCCTACCACAATGTGCTTTGTAGTGGCAGCTAGCCGTTTAAGCTCCTTTTTGCAAGCTCCCTTTCTGCTAGGGTTTAGGGTTTGGGTGGGTTTCACATAATCCTACAAGAATTAACCTCTTGTGGTCGAGGGCATTGAGCGGTGAAAGCATGGGCTGGAGAACTTGTCAATAGCACCCCACAGTCGTGCTTTCGGGCTAAGGAACTTCAAAAATTGAGGGCTTAGGGATATAGGGTTTCAGGGTTTAGGGATGGGGGTTTAGGGTTTTAGGGTTTAGGGTTTTAGGGTTTAGGGTTTTAGGGGTTTAGGGGCTTAGGGCTTTAGAATTTAGGGGTTTAGGCCATGGCTTTGTGTGTTTGGGGCTTCCGGGGTTTCACGGCTTCGGGGCTTTCAGTCCCGCTCGTCGCTCGTAAAGCCGAGGCAAAGGGATGGACGCGCAAAATCCTAGGACTCGAAGTGGGACTTTCCGAAAATTAGGGGTACCTTCAGAGATATCCTTTAAGGGTTCCTTGAAGGGATCTATAAGGGTTCTAAGGAGGGTTTAGGGTTTAGAGTTTCCGAAAATTAGGGGTACCTTATTTTGGGGTCCGTATAATAAGGATCCTACTATTTAGGCTGCTATGTTAGGGTCCCCGATTTTCGGAAACTCCCAAGTAGATCTCTTGGTGAGTGTTTTCATGACCACGACAATGACAATGATGAGCACGGATTCTGGTGATGGTGATAGCCATGATGACGGCGATGGCTTTTCTCCGTCGGATGAGGGGCGGTGATAGGGATGATGCATGGAATGATCATGCCTACGACTAGATGTTAAGGCTTTGCCCGGGGTTCGGGGTCTAAGATGTCCTTAACAACTTATAGGGCTTTCGAACTCCGGGCTTAGCTCATTGCTTTGTACCCGGTGTATGCTGAACCCTCGGAGCCTCTGTTCGAAGATAGATTTCAAAAGATACTAATAAGCCCTGAAGCCTAATTCTTCTGAACATTTTTAGCCCAGATCCTAAACCGCTAAACCCTTCAAACCCTAAAATTTAAGAGCCATCCTCCTCAGATTCCTTCAAGTTCTTCAAGGAGTACCCGGCTACTATGTCGCAGCTCGCCTTTCTTTGAGCTCAGTGGGCTTCTAAAGCAAGTAGATTTATGCATCGACTGTCTTGCAGTACAGCAGTGTCTGATTCAGAACCCTGTCTCATCGCCTGCTTGGTGCGTCCACTGATCCTCGAAGTAGTTGTGCGACATAGGGATCTGTCCTGCAAAACCGGATTTTGGGTGTAGAACTGTGGTGCAGGCGACACGGGTTATGGAGGTTTAACAGCATCAGCGTACATGGATGTAGATGCAGAGGCCGCCGGTACATCAGTCGGAGTAAAAGAGTAGTTGTCAGCATGCCGGCTCTTCTTGAAACTCGTGGCTACATACAACTCTGACAAGGTACTTTAACATAGTTTCCAGTTGCCAGGAGTCCTCAAAGCCTAAACTGGCCTTGAACCTAAAGCGCCCAACGATAGCACCCTAAATTCTAGAACCCTGAAACTCGAAAAGCACTAAAAGCCCTCAAACCTGAAAAACCAGGAACCTTATATGTCCGAATGCCTACAACGATGCCACAAAAAAACTGACCGGGCCGAGGAGTAACCCTTAAAGGAACTCTTCTGCTAGCCTTATCTGGAATCCTGAAACGCTAACCCCCTACGTGAAGGAACCCTTGCTTGCATGCCTTGAAAGAACCCATAGGGATGCCTTTAGGGATGCCTTCATGGGTTTCTTTAAGGGTTCGTTTAAGGGTTCCTTTACAGGAAGCCTTCATCGAAGGTACCCTTAAGCGAACCCTTAGAGGAACCCTTGGCCGGACAAGGAGCCTGGTCCTCATACGATGGACGATCCTGTCCACAAGCTTCTTGCAGGTGGAGCAGGCACCGGGTCTCGGAGTTTAGGGGGTATGAGCTGACGGTTTAGGGGGTTAGGGTTTAGGAGTTATATGGGGGTTAGGGTTTAGGAGTTATATGGGGGTTTGGGTTCAGGCTTGGGGTTTGGAGTTTGCAGTGATGTTCCGCCTCAGCAGACAAGTTGAGTGCTCGGTGCGTTCCGGCATGGAGACATGACCCGACCGTGCCAGAGCAGGTGGATCAGGCAAGAGGGTTTTGGGGCCTAAAGGCCGGACGCCAGTTTAGTCCAGCGACCGGCGTGGCACGCCTTCGAATATTCCGGTTCCGGAGAGCCCCCAAGACCGGCAAGACCAGCAATGGTCTTGAGGAGAACGTGTCCCCGAGTAAATACTCTCCAACAAAGCGCTCTTTGAGCCGTAGGTCGGGAAGTGCGAGATTTGTAGTTTTGAGGGAGCTCAAGAAGGTTTGAGGTTTCGGGTGTTTGATGGTGCAAGGTTCCGGGGTGGAGTTTGAGGCCGAGGGATTTGAGCCAAAGGCTTGTGGTGCGAGGATCAAGTTTTAGGGTTTTGAGACTGACAGCGCTTCTGACAAGGATGTGTAGGGTGCATCTGGGTTCGAAACTTTCGGGCAGCACAGGCAAGCTTCGTAATTTTCAATCACAGATAATGGGGGCGGCAATATTTGGAGGCCTGGGTCATTAAAACGGTGTTTGGTATACATCGCGGAATAGAACTCAGAATCTGAAACCCAACGCCCCAAATGGCCTTGGGGCTGCATCTCGCGTCACCCCAGAACAGCTGAACCAACTTCAAACCATGGTAGATCGAGAAGAAGGTAGAAGAGCACGAGCAAACAAAGCACCAGCAGCAGAGATCTAACTTGCTGTGAGAAGCTGCATTGCAAAGTTCCTCTGCAGGCTGCCTTTCAACAATCCTGACACTTAAACCCTCCGCCTCAGGCCGAAAGAGCGGAAACAATAAGAGCAAAACCTGTGTAAGCACACGCTGCTCAAGACTTGTGAAACCTTGGACGAGGTTGGCCGCAACATGGTGCCAGTGGTGATTGCCGTGTGCCAGCCAGCCTCCCTGTTCCTTGCCACAAGAGATTTTAGTTTGAGGTTTAGGGAGGTTGGGCTACTGTTCCAAAGGCTCGTGCTGCCAACCTTTTTGGAGCTTCTGATGAGCCAACGGTGTTGCCGAAGATCGTATGCTTTGCACGTATATGTCGTAGATAACATGCACCTAACTTTTTGCGAAGAGGTATTGTATGTACTGAGTATTATGGGTAGTTCTCTACATTACGGCCTCCTGTTGGGTACCTAGAAAGGCAGGCTCATTTGGAGGACTACCCATGCATATGTA